>CP136054.1:134231651-134544151 GCA_032464435.1 Aegilops umbellulata
TAGCGAGAGAGGGTGGGAGGGAGAGAGAGATAGCTCGGCATGGAGTGCAATGGCGGGTGTGTGAGGTAGATACATTTGGTAACAGAGTGGAAAAAGGGGGTTGTGTAGTTGAGATAGTTAGAGATCGAAAACATGGAGAGAAATAATGAATGTGTGTTGGAAACCGATAGCTTCCTAAGGTGGTTAGGAGAGGAAGATTGATCGATACAGGAAGTATGTAGAGTGTCTGCAGAGGGGGGAGGGTGGGGCTAAAAACAACATTTGAATGTAGATAGTACGAGACTTAATATCAATGTTTCAATTTAGTGTACATTGTAAGATTTGAATTGAGGACCATGCATATGGCTTCCGTAATTATTTCGAATTCGTGTCATACTAAGTTTGGAAAAAATGACATTGACTCGACTGTTGTGCTATTTTGTAGGTCATATGTTTGAATCCATCCGAAGTTTTCTCACTACCATGGTTTGCATCATATACATGTGAATTTGTATTAAAAAAGTAGCATGGATACCGTGAAATGCAAAATCCACATTAGAATTGAGATCACTATGTGACACACACTCTAATTCAAATAACTCCTCATTAATTAATTTATAGTATCTCGTTTCGAATGACTAATTATTTGCAAGGAAAACACGGGCATGATAATACATACAGATTCGTTTGCAAATGAAAGAAGATTCATTTGCATTCCCAAATGTAGGCGCACCAAGCAAACCAGGGTCATGTCATGGTGGTCGCGTGTGTTGTACAGACGCTAGAACCCAGCCACCCACCCCCACCCTCCCTCGCCCCCCCCCCCAAAAAGAACGACGACAAAATAAGTTCGCGCTTCCATGTTTTGGATTGAAATATCTGGTGGCCCCAATTCCAACCCTACAAAATCTCCCTTCTCCACTGTCCCCTTCTGTGCCCAGAGCGCTCAAATCCCAAATTCGCCGGAAACCCAAGCAAAGTTCGAATCGCCCCTTGTATCATCTCTTTCCCCACCTCTGTGCCGTGCGACGACAACGAAGACGACGGTCGCGCTTCACCACTGCACCAGAGCTACCTCATCTACTCCTTCATCCACCACACCGGATGGTCCACCGACAATGTCGTCCGCCGCAACCGACATGCCTCACAGACACCGACTTCCACCGCATCAGGTGTGCTTCACCGACGTCGTCTCCCACCTCACCGGGGCTACTTCACTGAGCACATCGTCGCACCTCTGCCCCCCCCCCCCCCCGAGGCCGTTGGGGCTCCACCAACGGTCTCATCCACCGCATCATAGCGCTCCGCTGCCACTCAAGATCTGCATCCGTGCACGGCTAGCCAATGCCAGCGTATCACCCTCAACGGCTCTGAAGTGACCCGCACTGTAGCTAGGCGAGCATGCCCAAACGTCGGCCCGAACTAGGTATCCACATATCACTCCCTTATGCACTGTTCTGACGATGATTGGATATCCTTTCACTGCTCTCTTAGCTTACACGCCTATGCAACTCTGACTTTAACTCTTATTTCTTCTGGAGATATCATCTGAAACAAGCAAAACAATTTTTTAGTGAAGCATGACGGCGCTACGGGATCTGGTGCACATCATGCACACCCGTATAACCTTGTAAGTACCTATCCTCCAGTACAAAAGTAAGGTCAGTTCCTCTTATTTGATCAACCATTCGCCATGTCAACAATGCAAAGGGGGATGCAAGGAGCACAAGGCATGCACATCCAAGCAAGTGGTAACATGGACTTGTACATGGAACATCCCAAGCGCAAGCAGAACTGCAGTGAGCCTGTACAATGAGCTAGCGTAAGTCCCTGCATTTCATTTACTCATACTGGCCTGCGTGTATGATTTGTGTGAAGTGGCAGATCCACGGATTCAAGTCACCAGGGGCGAAAAATTAACTTAAAAAATACGAAGGCACTTGCACTCCGGAAGTCAACATAACTTGAGAAATGTGAAGCTACATGCACTTTGAAAACCAGCTAATGATCCAAAGTAGTTCCAGATTATAAAACACTAAATAATGTAAGCACCAAAAACACAAAATGCAACATGGTGTACAAGGACTACTAACATGGTCTGTACCTGCTTGAATTATTCGTTCTCTGGCTGAAAATATTGAAGTGTAATTGCACCTATAACCAGTGCGCAAACTGCATATCAATATATCTATCCTGCACAAGTATGCCAATAGTTTCAAACAACAGATTAGAAATGTATTTATGCTACGTTGTCATGATACGGGGACTTTCTCGTAGATGGCCTCGACATTTCCTCAAGCCATAAAAATATACTATAATTTGCTTATCATCAATGCCTGCAAATCTCTATGTCTCTCTCAACATAGCAGATCATCATTAGACACTAAATCCTTCAATGGGAGCTTGAAAAATGCTTGCACTAGATCCCTTATTAGACACTATATGTTCATCACCAGGAGCATGTAAAATGTTTGCATCAAATCCTTCATTAGCAGTCTGTTCATTAGACACTTCAGGCTCAAGAACAACATGAGCTTGTATGTTTACACTGGAAACTTGATTAGACACATCAGGTTCAGTTAGTTCAGTATTGATTGGGGGAGTTATAAAGTAAGAAGATATTGGTTTCATATTCTCATAGATTCCCTACATACAAGCAGTTTCACAACACCGACAGGTTTAACTATTGGCCAGAAAATGAATAGTCAAATTAGATATAATCAGGGATGTGATGTACCTGCTTGTTGCGCATGCTGCTCTTGCAAGCTGTGACTTTCCTTTTGCGCAAGATCGAAATATATAGCAAAAGCCAGTGTGATGTGTGTGGCTAAAACTAGTCTGACAACCTGACCTCATATAACATATCAAGGACGCACCATCTTATCAGATTAACCATTCGACTTACCAATGCAGTGTGGGAAGAAAGAAGTACTGGGACTGCGTATCCAAGCAATTGATGCCATGGACTCCTTCGTAGAACCTTGTAAGCGAAAACGAACTTGCAATGTGCCTGTACAAAGAGATAGCATAAGTTCAGTTACCTGCTTCTCGGAATTTTAGTTAGCCACTTATTGCAAAATTGTTCAATTACGTTGCTTGGGTTAATTTAGTTTGCTACTGATTACTAATTCCATAGCCTGTTAATCCTATTATAGACTGTGCCTATCTATGTGTTTGATACTTACTGTTAAGAATTACCCGTTTGCCTGAA
Organism: Aegilops umbellulata; assembly: GCA_032464435.1. Classification (NCBI taxonomy): domain Eukaryota; kingdom Viridiplantae; phylum Streptophyta; class Magnoliopsida; order Poales; family Poaceae; genus Aegilops; species Aegilops umbellulata. The sequence continues at coordinate 134,234,842 of CP136054.1, forward strand.
CTTAAATAGCTACTTAAGCACGTAGATAGCTGGTCATATGTACTTCTAGGGTGCAAAAGAATTCACGTGTAATGTACGTTCTAATACCCTATTTGTTTAAATGGTTTGCTGTTATCACTTGTAGCACTAGTAATGTTGCATGTTCATAGATAGACAATTGTCAGGTTTATATGAGGGACACCGTCTTTTTAACTTATATATGTGTGTGTGTGTTGGAATCATTTTGCTTACATCAAAGAAATTTAAAGATTTCTGTGTTGCAGGTAAACGGTACCAACTTATTACTTTAATACATTGACAAGAACTTGTTAGTTTTACTAGTTTACGTTGCCAAAACGGGTTACTTTTACTAGTTTGATGTTAGTTTCTTATGGCTCTTGCAACACTTTATTTATGATTGCTAACATTCAAGTTTGCAGGATCCAACTAAAACTCCGTTGGCACAACAGGTATGTTTTCAGAAACCTCCTTGTTTACCTGGTTTGCTGATGTAACTTGTTGTAATCATCTTACCAAATTCAAGTTTCCAGGATCCAATTGGAAGTCCAATTGTACAGCAGGTACATTTTCAAAAATATATTTGTGTAAAGGTTCGCTGCTGTAACTAGTCGCTCTAATCAAGTTAATAACTACTCAAACTTTTCAGGATCGAAGAGAAACTCCAATGCCACAACAAGTTCCTTTTGCAAAACTTGTTTGTTAAACTGCTTTGCTCCTGCAACCGATTGCTCTAAGCACGTTACTGGCTACTCAACTTTAGGATCCAAGAGAAACTCCAATGCCACAATAGGTACCTTTTGCAAAACTTGTTTGTTTAACTACTTTGCTACTGCAATCGATTAGAATGATGTTAATAACTACTTTTCAGCATCCAATTGAAAATCTTTAATTCCTTGTTTGTTTAACTAGTTTGCTCTTATAACTCCTAGTTGAGATGTTTTGCTAACTTCAACTTCTCGGAATCCAATCGGAACTTTAATGGCAAAATAGGTTAGCCCAAGATCAAAGAGCGAGGTCCCCATGGACCTTGTATCATCCCACAACAGTGGCACCAGCCCAATCATGCATCATGAATTGCCAACTGTTGATGCTCTAGAGGCTAAACTATTGGTAGAAAGAGATTATATTTCTGCACTTAGAGATGAAGTTGACATGTTGAGGAAGCAAACAGCACAATCACAAGTAGTGCTCAAGACAACCATTAAATATTTGGTGGATTTCAAAACGAAGCAAGCTGAGACTGACCGGTTGTTAAGGTCTTGAAGGAAAACAGGAAATTAAATTCCCACTTGGTCAATCATAGGTGAAATGTTCTTTCCATCATTGAATAACCTTTGTGTTGTTTGTTCATGTAATCAATCAAACCATTTGTTTTAGAGATCATGTAATAATTGGTTTTTGTTTTTTAGTTTGTAATTTGTTTAGCACAAGTCTATATTAATTGATAAGACTTCATTTTGATTGTTGTGCCAGACCTACAAATATGCCAATCGGGTTGAATGTGCATTCAACAATAATAGTAATATAGATGGTCCTTAAGTGGCACGCATCTGAAAGGGCCAAGATGCTGTAATAGCTGCACTAAAAAAGGATGCTCTTCTAGCAAAAAAAGTACAACGACTTGGCTTATGTATGTTAGTTGATATTATTGATCCATATACTTATATGTCTGTTAGTTTTGTACATTATTGGTTGATTGACTCGATATTTGAATCTTGATACATCGCTTGTGTACATATCTAACCGGGAGTACACATTATGCTGCGTGTGACACTTGAGTTGGACAGGAAGTGGTTAAAAATATTCGAATTCACCTTAAACTGGATTCTAGCTTCTGAATTCAAGTATCGACATGTGTAAATCATATTCATATATGACAGTGGAATACATCTTTGTCATGCTTTTGAAGATATATAAAAACACATAGAATGATTTATAAAGATCGTATAAGAATACAAAATGGATTCGAATTTAGTTGCCAGGGTAAACGTGGATGCTTATCATCCCAAAATTCGAAAGAGGCGGCAAAATGTCCACTCCCACCTCGGCTGCTCGAAGCCAGTGTTTGGGAGATGGAAATTACTGTCTACCCCTTACACGGATAATCCATCGGCCCGATTTCCACTACTCTCAATAGGGGTAGGTTAGTAACTTCAATTAGACGTGACACGACCGCCTCTGAGCCCATTCTGACACGATGGGCGCCAAACATGGGCAGCAAAACACATTTGATTCAAGATCGTCCGAGAGACCTCTGTCTCTCCCTCCATTTCCCCATTCATACAAGGTGGGTGGTAAAACAAACTCGACTCAGCCGAAATCGATGCAGGGAAATATTTTCAATAGGGGCAGGTTTGTAACTTCACTCAGACGTGACACAACCGCCCTACCTGTCAACCCCGTTCATACACCGTGGGCGCCATTCGTGGGCGCCAAAGCACCCTCTCCTCGGCCGAAATTGCTCTGGGCAAATATTGTGGAGATGCGACATTACCATCCTATCCCCAATCGATGAGACATCCTAATTTTAAACGGGGGATAAGTTTGTAACTTTCCCATATTTCAGACAGGCGCGTCCCAAAATCATGGTTCCCCATACCTCTCCCTCCATTTTCCCATTCATACACTATCCACGCTAGAACGCTATCCCCACACCAGCCTCCTCCGTCCTCCACCCCATCCATCGCCACCGTCCTCCACCCCATCCATCGCCACCATCCTCCACCATGTCGGAGCTCCTACCAAGACCGCGTCGTCCACTGCTAGAGATGGACGTTTCTTACCCACGGCAACGGACCAGGAGCTTTGCATTGCGTCCTCTCACTTCATCGGCGTCGTTGTCCTCTTTATCGGGGCCGCTCACATGACCTTCTCGTCCACCACAATAGGGCTTATCCCCCAATGCACCCGTCTACCGTCGCAGATCTGCTTCAACGCCACCACAGCCATCGCACCCCGATGCCTACACGGCGCCGCAAGAGAGGTGGTACTTCATATCTGCTCAACTTTTTGATCTCAACCTGAAAATACATCGTAACTTGGTTACTGTACTTTCTTTTCAGATCTTAGAATTTAGTTCTTAGTTCGAAGCAAACAATGGATGCTAAATAGCATTTCTGCGGTTTGCAGCTTTAAATCTGCCATGGCACAGTCATAATAGGGTTTAATTGATCATGCTTAGGGTTTAATTGATCATGTTGGTTCCGTGGTGGTTTCTTTAATAGGAGGGGAAACCCTCTTTTGCTCAAAAAAATGCTTAGGGTTTGCCCTTTTATGATCACTATATGATCAACATACGTGCTTCGTGTCATAATAGCACTACTCCACCCATCAAGCTAAACAAGCTTAGTTGTTCAAATACGATCTGATATTATTAAAACAAAGTCGTATAATTGGTCAGCTAAATGTTCCTAATTTAGTTTCGAAAATGCATGTATGCCGCTCGGGTGTGTATCTACAAGGTGCCCACGGTGGGCCGCGGCCCACCCTGGGATCTTGGGTCAGCCCAGGCCCCGATTCCCCTCTTTTATGCTGCGCTTCTGATCTCTACTCACCCCCAGCCGCCTACCTCACCGGCGACTTGCCGTCCCCGGACGGCATGACTCTAGGAGGAGACATCGGACTAACATGAGGTGAGGAGCCGCTCGCCCAACGGCGTCACCGCTGCCCGGGTGTGCCGCCGTGCCTACCTTCCCAGTCCGTTCAGGGCTCAGGCGTGCAGCAGCCACTAAGCCCACCCGATTTATCCTGAGATACGTCCTCAACATTCGGCAGCCACTCCTCATCACCCATTTTCTAATTGATTCATTACTCATTAGGCAGGACTGTCATTAGGTTTGTTGTGTACTGAATGTTACCTACACTTAATGGTTCAGATGTATTTTAGTAATATTTAGTACCTGTAAAGATCACAGGGTTTCAAAATTCTGGCCCTACGAACAGACATTTGTCATTTTGGATTGTTGGTCATAGTGACATTGACCCAGATTACTACTGCAGGCCAGGTTTGTTGACAATTTTACTTGTCATTCTTACTCATTCGATATGATATCCAATTATTCACATCGATTGGTTGCAAACAATAAGTGCTAGACCAACTTCTTGATTCAGATTTTGGATGGTCTCTTAATGCAGTTATAATCCTGTATACTTATCCTAGTAAGCTCACAAGTAATGGTTGATTCAATACATGTATGCTTGCCTTGTCATATTCATTGTCAATATTATTTTAGGTTGGACCACCCCGTTTCAAAATACTAGAACCACAGACATGAGTGAATATTATTTCTTTGTGTGATCTCTTCCATCATGTGTGGGCAACGAACACTGCATTGTATAGAAAGAAAGTGTCATTTCCACCTTTTACATAGACTATGATCTTTTACATGGAATACAATCTGCCTACTTGCTTTGTGTCGCACTACTAGCACTCCACGCTTGAAGCTAAACATTATGCCACTCATAATTCATTAGTTTATTTGTTCAAATATGAATTTGATATGATTCTAATGTTCCTACTTCAGTTTTGAAATGTGTGTCTGCCTTTATAGAGACATAAGAGGTTTGTTTTTCTATGTGTGGTCTGGTCAGCATGGTTGGGGGGTGAACTTTGCATATGTAGGGGTTTATAGGGATACACTCTTCGAGTTGAATCCTCATTGCATTCCATAGATAATCTGACTACTTTTTATGTTTTCATGAATATCAGATACTGAACAGCATCATAATGATTATGAGCTTGCGCGCATGAAAAGAATAAAGCAGAACAATGCCATGGCTATCAAACTTCGCATTAAGGGACTAAAATCAAGTCTGGATGAAATTCAATGCAAACGCTCTCCACCTACACATTCATGCTCAGAATATGATCCTAACAGTGGTTCTGAGCTAGAGGGAGACCTAAGTCAATGTAGCTCCCTAGTGGAGGAGTCAGAGGCAGATGCCCTATCTTATTCACCCATCAAGGTGCTTGCTCTAACTTTCCAAGGTTATATTGGCCGCACATATTTTGCAATTGATGATTTGCATTGCTTCTACTTTATTGCACTGCCATTAGCTTAGTTTACACATCGTGTATGTGAATACACCTTGCCTATCCATTTTCAGTACATATTCCATCTGTCATCATACCATATTTATCCATTCAAATGTTGTTCTTGTGTATCAGATGCCCTGCCTATCCATTTTCAGTACATATTCCATCTGTCATCATACCATATTTATCCATTCAAATGATGTTCTTGTGTACTGGACGTTCAAAAGGAAGAGGACGGTTGCTGATCACGGAGGAGCACGAGCAAAGTATTTGGAAAAGGTAGTGACACCTGATAAATCAAATAGCCCATTAGGTGTAGTTGCAATATCACCTGACCCACAAAACGCAGCCCCAACACTAGCAGACTCTAGCCCTACTACACTGTTCATCTCTGGTGCCCCAACTTAGCAGACCCCAACTGCAGCAAATAGTATGATGATGCCAGTTGACATAACACCAGCTCTACAATGCAAAACCCCCATTCCAGCAAAGAGTACACCAAATCCAGTTACCAAATCCCTTCTCGAATGAGAGAGAGCCCCAATTGCAGCAAATAGGACCTCTCTACCATTTTTTCCTAGTTTAGAAGACGAAGCTTATATTGTTGTCAGAACTTTGTGCGTATATTTCCTTCATGGAAAGATTATACTGGACACACAAAACAATTTCCAGTCTTCCTCGGCAACTTACGTGTAAGTAATGTACTAATGTTATTCATGGTAATTATTGCATATGTTTCTGCTAATAGAAGACACAAGATTTCATTCTTTTAAATAGGCGAGGACCAAAGTGGATAGTCAAGACGAGCAAGGGTTGGTTGCGCTTTTCAAGCACTTGTTGATGAAGTATCATTCCTACCTAAGGCAAGCGCACTTCGATGGCAAGCCTCTAAATGAAATTTCTGCAAAGTCTCCGGTGCTACATTTATTAGAAAGTGACTGGAATAATCTTGTTACACATTGGTCTCGTCTGCAGTGTAATATGATATCACATCAAAATTTGAACTACATTTCTGCATGTGCCTTACCATCTCACTTGTACGAAAACTATTTGTAGAAGAACATTCATTCTCAAGGGACCACATAATCTCGCAACTATACTGCAGACTGCATTGCTCTTGTGAGTACCTCTTGCCCTGTATGACCATACTTACTTTCATAGCTGGTTGATTATGTAGCATCACTGCACATGTTAGCCTTGTTATCGTCCATTTGGTGGACATTATAAGATCCGTATGGACTCTTACATAAATTTAGAATCAACCCAATGCTTTTGAAGAGGTTTAGCTCTGCAGTCCTCTTGTAAGGACTGAACATCATCTATCTCTGTACTTACATTAACAACTACTCCCTCCATCCCATAATATAAGAACGTTTTGTACAGTACACCAGTGTTCAAAACACTCTTATATTATGGGAAGAGGTATTGGTTCATTGTCTAGCATTCTGCATCTTATCTCCCTCGCTCACCTTTTACTAAAAAATATCAGATCTATATTTAATCTTACCAAAAAAGTTGAATTCACAGACAATGCCAGTGCATAAGTGTAGCCCATTGCTCTTGTCAGTACATTTTGTCCTGTAACGCTTGTACTTCCAGGGATTGGTACTTGATTATGTAGCATCAATCTGCATCTTACCTTCATTATCCTCTATCCCTTCCAGTATTATCATATCTATAATTACTCTCTACAAAATGTAGAGTACATGCAATGCTTATGAAGAAGATTCTGTGCTGAAATTCTTGAGTTATCCTTCCCTTGACATGGAGAAGGGCATTATAAAGCCAGTGTTAACTGTTAATGTAAGTCAGTCCTTCTAAAGCCTTTATCCTCAACTGCTGTTTAATTTTCTCATACTCCCTATCGTTAACTGCTGTTTAGTTTGCTGTTTCTATCAAAGTGCATGTTCGCAACAACCGTAAGTTCCAAGTTTTACTTGTAAAACCAAATTCCTTATTGATGCACATTACTCAATACTCCCTATATGTATGCTTGTTTTTGTGGATCTATAATCTAGTGTGTGGTGAAGTAGCCTATGTTCACACCTTGTCATCTCCTGTTTTATCTTACTGATGTGGCTGATGATATGAACAACATGCCATGCACATTAACCAAAATAGATACAATGATTGTCTTTGCCCTTCATCTATGCTTGTTATGTTGACATGGTAATCCAATAGTGTGGTAAAGCTCCCCACATTATGAACAATGCCAAATTATGATATTGATATTTTGAACTTACTCTTTATTTTCTAATTTGAAATTAGATGGAATTGACAACACAGTTATTATCTTTGTTTATACACGTGCAAAACATGTCATCTCTCCGCTTGTTTTAGGGTGATATGCCTGGGCACGCACAAGTCTGCTGAAGGCTGTGATACAAACCCAAAATATATTGCAGCAAAGAAGGCAAAACATTTAGAAGATAGCGAGACAAACCCAAAGTCTTGTCTTGATGCAGTGTTCAAAGTTACTTGAGAGTAGCAGTCAGACAAGCTCATAGAATTCGTTGTCTGAATCAGTTCGACTTTTTCAGTCCCAAGTTCTAGTAGAAAGCATTCTGCAACTCAACTTTGACTTGAAGTCCTATCTCTAATAAAGATTGTGCAGAACACCAATGAGAACCTCATTGCTGAACAACTACACCTGGAAGCTATGACCGACATGCTAGGCCGGTCTCATAGCCTTGCTCAGCAGCTTGCGCAACAGTTCCCGCGCAAGGCTAAACTTTCTTGAACTGTCAGTGGTCTTGGTTCAGTATTATTTGTTACGCTGCAATGGCGCCCAGTTTTTTTATTTTGCTTCTTTGTTGCTCTTTATGATCACTGGTGGCGAACTTCGATGCCCAGTGGATGTAATATACCATAAATCCTTTATTGTATAGTGTAGGTTTATTCTAAGTTACTATGCCGTAATTTCTTTATTGTATAGAGTAGGTTTGTACTTAATTCCTACTAGTTACATTCGCCTCTAACAGGCCTGCTTTTAGTGGGCCACAATTGGGTCGGCTTGCAACTTTCTTGGGCCTGAAAGGCCATTGGGGCCCGCACACTTTGCGTCAGGCCCAAACTTATATGGGCCTATATTCCGCCCAAAGTTTAGTTGGGCCTTTAGTGGACCCAGCGCTTAGTTGGGCCCATGTAGCTTTGGACCATTAACCAGCTGAATATTCCGCTGGCCTATTACGGCCCAGAAGAAACCATGAGCCTTTAGTAGGCCGAAATGCATGTTGGGCCTCAATTTTCACTAGTCGTCGATGGTCCTTCGGCAAGCTGAAATGTAGACCGGGCCTTTTTTGGACCAGTTATATGACGTGCCATTACTAGGACGACACATATCTCGGGCCTTAGTTGGCCCACTGATATCATCAGCCTTTAAGAGGCCGAAGGCTTAGTAGAGGCATCAATGGGCCGAATTTTACGACAGGCGTTTAACAGGCCCAAAGTCACGTTGGGCTGAACTGTTGCCACCTTTATCAGGGGCCGTTAGAGGGCCGGATGTCGTGTTGGACCATATATGGCCCATAGGCAGCACGGGCCATTCCCAGGCCAAAAGACACACCGGGCTGAAATGAGACCATGTCTACATTGGGCCTCTAACAGGCTGAAATGTCACTGGGCCGTTATTGGGCCAAATATTCGGCGAACAATTAACGGGCCAGATCTGGCTTCGGGCCGTAAATGGGCCATATTTAAACATGCCATTATTGGGCTGGCCCACTAGTACCTAAGTAAATACTACGGGCTTGACTGGGCCGGCCTTTTTAACCTATATGGGCCTCTGTTGGGCCCTGCCACGTGTCAACGTATCATAGGCATGTCTCCTCCATTGGGCGGACAACATCTGGCCCACCGAGGTGCCGACACGTGTTTCCTCAAGCCAATGATGATTTTACACCTGGAAAATCCCCATTGGTCCAGGCTGTTAACGGGTTATCGGACCCAAACCAGAACGCGATAGCTTAACGACAACCCATTACGGTGGATGCCACGCGTCGATCACCCTTGACGAAAGCACTTCTATGACACGCAACTTATCATGATGGAAATGGACACTTCCGTGATGATAATTTTGGTAATGTCATGGAACAATACTACGACAACACAGGTATGACTATCTTGATTCCGTCATAAAATCATCATGGATGTACATGCATGGTATAAAACATGACCTACTGTGACAAACATGTATCATCCCGGAAGTGTATTTTTTTGTAGTGAAGTCAAGCCAAAGGGAACAGGATATCACTAAGAGAAAGCCTCCCTTGCCGGGAAGGTGAGCCTGGCGAGGACGAGGTTGCTCCAGAGACAACTCCCAAGACAGCCCTTGCGGATCTGCCTGGGACACCAAGGGCGGATCACCCCGCCAAGGCTCCACCACTCCACCTCACAGTGATGCAAGTCATCGATCGGTGCGGTGTCATGCCCCCATGTGACTAAGTGGCTGTTTCGCGCCACATGGCAGCCACTTCCTATGGAAATCACCTACAAATGACACCCATCCAAAGACGTGTCATGCAAGCAGGTGGGAAGGTGGCCAAACAGCCCAGCAAGGCTTACCGGACACGCCATGATGTGAAACTAAGCGGCGCATTTAATACGCTCTGTCCCGCCTACAGAGTTTGCTATCTAATCAGTAAACAATGACTTCTTTTCCATTGTGGTGGCCTCTTGATCTATAAAAGGAGGCCCATGGTAACCATAGAAAGGATTCCGACCCTTGTAAACTCATACGCGTGTAGCTGGCCTTGTCCCTAGGCAACCTTGCCGGGCTAGAGCGTCGCGTTTCCACCACAATCCACCATCAATCCACCCAAGCAGTAGTGGGGTTTTACGCCTCGCGGCGGCCCAAACCTGGGTAAAAATGCCCGTGTGATCTCTGTCGTGCTGCGAGATGTTCTCCGCTCTTCCTGCAATGTGCTCATCCCCCTACCGAACCACAAGGGGCTCATGGCCCCATAGGTGGCTGTGGTTTCCCACGACAAACTTCATTGATATACTGCAAGAACCCCAAATAATTCCAAACTGTTTTTGCATGAACAAGTGAACATAAGATGTTTTATATCTTCAGGACCACTTTCACATATAGGACACTGGGCAGTAGTTGGAATATGCATATTAGCAAGAATAGCAAAACCTGGAATCATACCATGTAAGGCCTTCCACCCGAAGATTTTAACTTTGCTTGGCACTTGTAATTTCCATAAAATGTCCCACACAGGGTTGCGCCTTGATGTACTTTGGCCATCTTCACGAGTTAGTCTATGTCGATGGGAGTGATCCCATTTAATATAGTAAGTAGATCGTACGAAAAAATATAGGATTTTGTATAATGACAGGTAATGAAATCATCTCCTATATGTTCACTTAGTGGCATCTTAATAATTCTGTCAACGTCAGTCGAAGAGAATATATCTCTCAACAACACCTCATCCCAAGGACCACTAACCAGACTGATTAGCTTGTTTACAAACTATAGCATAATATTCCCCTTTGGCATTTATATCATACGAGAAGGACTACTTGGCACCCAATGATCCTCCCAAATTTTAATCATCTCACCCGTACCAACACGCCATATATGTACTCTTTGTAAAGTGTTCACACAAGCCACAATGCTTTGCCAGGTAAAGCTGGACCCCTTCTTTGGGCAGCTTTGAGTAATAAACAATTTGGGAAATATTTAGATTTCAAAACTTGTGCACAAAGGGAATCAGGAGTAGAGATAAGTCTCCATGACTATTTTGCTAGCATTGCTAGATTAGAAGAATGTAGATCACGGAACCACATACCTCCATCCCTCTTAGGAATGCACATCCTCCACCAAGCCATCCAATGCATATGTTTTGTGTTCTCAGAGTCACCAAAGTTCAGCCATTGCATAAGTCATCTCCTTACAGATTTTCTTGGGGATATTGAAAACAGACATGGCGAAGACAGGAATAGATTGTATGAGTGCTTTTAGCAAAATTTCCTCCTCCCATGGATGAAAACGTTTCCTTCCAACTTTTCTCCCTAGCAATGATCCTTTCGAGTAAATGAACAAAACTGTCACTTATGTCTACTCCCACCATCGCAGGTAATCCTAAATACTTGTCAGAAAGAGCTTCTGACATAATATTGAGTTCAGTACATATATTGGCCTTTGTTTCAGCGCTTACATTGGAACTGAAGTATATGCTGCATTTTTCTTCACTCACAAGCTGTCCAGAACATGCACAATACTACTCCAGTACCTGTCTCAATGAGGTTGCATTATTCATGTCTGCTTTCATAAGGACAAGGGAATCATCAACAAATAATAGATGGGAAACTGATGCTGCATTTCTGCAAACCTTGACACCTTCTATGCCACAAACCTCCTCTTTATGAGATAGCAAACTAGATAAGCCCTCTGCACAAATCAGAAACATGTATGGGGAGAGAGGATCTCCCTGGCGGAGCCCACTCTCTGGGGTGAAAGAGTTTGTTTCTTGATTATTAAACCTCACCTTATATTTTACAGATTGTACACATGCCATTAGAAGGTCCACAAACTCTTGATGAAAACCTAATCGAATCATCATATCATGTAGGAATTTCCTTTCTACTCGGACATAAGCTTTATGCTTGTCAAGCTTTACCGCACAATAACCCAATTTCCCCTTCTTATTTTTAATAGCATGGATACTTTCATAGGCCAAAAATATGTTATCAGTAATCAGTCTTCCAGGAACAAAGGCACTCTATATAATGGAGAAATAATATCATCCAACACCTGTTTAAGACGTAGAGCGATCATTTTGGATATTTCCTTATACAACATGTTACACCAGGTGATGGGCCTATATCGTGTAATTAATTCTGGATCATCCACTTTTGGTATGAGAACTATCACACTATCATTCCAACCTTCAGGGATTTGTTTATTATTCACAGCATCCAGAACTTCTCCTGTCAGCGAGTCGCCCAACAGATGCCAACACTCTTTAAAAAGATCCCGTGCAAGCCATTTGTACCCAGACCTTTCATGTCTCCTATGGAAATTAGAGCTTTTTTCACCTCTTTAGCTGAATATAGCTGCAATAATGAGTGATTCATAGCATCTGACACTCATGGGGTCACCTTGTTAAGTAAGTCAGGATCGATTCCATTCATATCTGAGGAAAAAAGCCCCTCAAAATAATGTGATATAAGTGGGTTTAGAGCGGTGCTCCCTTCCAACCAGACCCCATTATCCCCTCTCAGTTTCTTGATCATATTTCTTTTATGTCCAGCAGAGGAAAAATTCTGGAAATAGGCAGTGTTTTTGTCTCCAAACTTTAACCAATCCACTCTACTCCTTTGTGCATAATGTATCTCCTCTTTCTCAAGTAACCATTCAATTTCAGCAGCTAGTTCCTTCTCCCTCTTGATACTTTGGTCATATAAAGTACCACTCATAGTCTATTCTAGTTCTCTCTATGCTGACTTGATCCTCTTCTTTGTTTTTTGCAAAACCATACAGTCCCATTTATGCAAGTAATCATGAACCCATGCAAGTTTTCCCACCAAATTAGCATTTGAAAATCTGCCCCTGCGTGTTCCTAGTCCTCTTCCACCACATGCCTAAACTGAACCTCTTTCAACCACTTGACCTCAAAACGCAGTACTGATGGTCCATGATTCTCCAGATCACCCCCTCATCGATGTTCATGAGTATAGGACGATGGTCGGATCTACTGTAATCAAGATTACACAGAAGCGCAGATCCAAACTTCTCGTTCCATAGATCATTTGAGAGAGCCCGGTCAAGCCGCTCACATATCCTCCGCCTATGTCATGTGAATTATCTCCCACAAAACCAACATAAGAGATATTACGATTGTCCAAAACGTTTCTGAATGCTTGCATAAAATGGTGTGGTCTCAGATTTCCTTCTTCCTTCTCAAAGGGATATAAGATTTCGTTCAGCTCGACCATCACCAGCTAGGGCTTGTCAATAGCAGCATGTAAATCTCTTAAGCACTGCCAAGTCTGATGTTTGTCCTGCCATCTTGGTTCCCCATGCATACCAGTGAAACGCCAAACATTACCATACCCTCTTCCAACATAAACACCAATAAGATTCTTTGTTTTAAAACGTAAAGACACGTCTACCTCTTTCTTCCACATCATTAGTAGCCCCCCACTACGACTGTCAGTAATGACCATGTCCTTAAAATCCAGTTTAGCTTTACATCTAATACACTATGCCATCTACTCGTCTAGGTGAGTTTCCGACAGAAACACAATGTCTGGGTCATTCCGCTTCAAAACATTGAGCAGTACCCGGACCGCCGGGGCCACAATAAGGCCACGACAATTATAAGTGAGGATTTTTATTGCTTCTAGTTATCCTCGACATTGGAAGCCGTCGATACCAATTAGTTTTCCGATCCTTCCTCCACCCAATCTGTTGTTTGATAGTCACCATCATCTTGTTTCCCTGGTTTCTTTCTATTTTTATTTTCTCGTGCGATGCTCACACCCGCTTCTCCTACTGGGATCCCTGAAGGTGTTGGTTCAAATTGAACTACAGTGTTTATAGCCACCCACCCCCATCAGGTAATCCTAAACTTGGGGGCATCGCTGTTATATCCTCAGCCTGCTGTTTTCCTAGCAAGGTTTGATTTTCAGTGTTGCACATCACAATAGCTTTACCAACATCCGAGTTGTTCCCTTCCTTACCAGTTTCATCAAGATTCATACCCTCATGACCATATTGATTCATGGCAGGGTCATAATTCCAGCGCCAAGCACTGTCACCAAACCTCCCCTCCATGCCTTTGCCTGATCGTCCACCTCCTCTTTCACCCATGTATCCATGTCTAGTACCGGAAGCACGACCACCACCAGTACAACGACCAGAACCTCTCCCCCTTCTTGGAGCCGTGATAAAAGATCCTCATTCAAACTTTGATCATCATGTTCCCTAGTACCACACTCCTCATGCCAGTGTCCCATCTCTCCGCAGGCGTGGCAGAAAAAGGGGAGCTTTCAAAGTTAACTTGATAGAATTACATCTCACTTTTAACTGTAAATCCAACAAATCGTGTTTCTTGTTTACATTCAAGCTTTACTCTGATACGGATGAACTCTCCAACAAATCCGTTAGGAAGTGTAATATGAACTTCCTGCACTTCACCTATGCGTTTCGCAAGATTTTCAATGAAAGGTTTGTTCTTCAGAACCCCGTCAGGGAGTTTGTGGATCTGACACCACGTCTAAACTCTCAAGTTTTGTAAAGCCATCATATTAAGTCAACAAGAGGGTGCAACCTTAAATCCCAAGGTCCTTGATGCATAGCCTTATTCCAATCCACCAAACAATTGAACTGAATCGAGAATAGGTTTGGATTTATCCTCCTCCAGACTACCTCCTGAGTAGGGTTCCATGCCACTCGCATGTCTCCTATCAGTGCACTCTGACTGAAGCTTTTCCCCGTCAGCGGTTTCACCAATGGCTAGCCACTTGGGCTTCTCCTCGTTCGTATCAACTTCATCTTCTTAGATTAGTTTTGTCAATTTCGTCATCCTGTAGATGCAATCGTTACAGGAGCTTGCTTGGATCTTCATCAACCAAACCCTTCGATCCCGATCCTTCCGCAAAAAATCCATCTCACACAAAGTCTTGATCTATCATCTGTAGGGGAACCTTCAACCTTGGCAACCATAGAAACAAACAAGGACTTGGAGCATGCAAGGAGGTCGATGGGGATTGAAGGGAGTGTGATTGGTTGTCTTTGATAATTGTATGCCGTATATCGCACACACCTTGATCCGGCTGCCCGTTTCTGTTGTTCTGTCTCATTGCAAATAGTCGTATGGATCAATCGTATGCCCCGCATCGCACACACATCTAAAATTTGAACTGTGTTTGATATATCCAGCATCGCAAACGTTTTGCATCTTTTTGATGGATTTTTTACATAACTGTTTGTGATTAATACATCGCACACAATTTCGTCAAAGGGTCTCTGATTGTAGTGTCGCGTTAGCAGCATCCTGCAGTAGTGACCATAGCGCCTGCACCTCCATATCCATTTTCCAAGAAAGCAACGTCCACATTTAATTATATCTATTACCTAGTGTCTTAGACCAAGCGATCGCACGAGGTTCAGAGTTACATTGTGCTCCCATAAAATTACATGTCAAGGCTTGAATTGAGAAAGCTGAGCTAGCTAGTTCTGCCACACGTTGACCCTTAACAGAATCCCTTCTTTGCCACTAGATATACCATGGCCCCACTAGAATTAGTTCCTCCAAACCCCCCTTGATCACCAGAGGAATATTTTGTGGCCATCGAAGTATTTCTTCCAAAATGAGTGAATGCGATCTGTCCACCAGAACAACTTCATTGATATAACGCGGCAACCCCAAAGAATTCCAAATTGTTTTTTGCATGAACACAAGTGAACATAAGATGTTTTCAATCTTCAGGACCACTTTCACATATAGGACACTGGGCAGTAGTTGGAATATTCCTATTAGAAATAATAGCAAAACCTGGAATCATACCATGTAAGGCCTTCCACCTGAAGATTTTAACTTTGCTTGGCACTTGTAATTTCCATAAAATGTCCCACACAGGGTTGCGCCTTGATGTAATTTGGCCAACTTCACGAGTTAGTCTATGTCGATGGGAGTGGTCCCATTCAATATAGTAAGCAGATCGTATGGAGAAAATATAGGATTTTGTATAATGCCAGGCAATGAAATCATCTCCTATATGTTCACTTAGTGGTATCTTAAGAATTCTATCAACATTAGTGGGAGAGAATATATCTCTCAACAACACCTCATCCCAGAGACCACTAACCAGAATGATTTGCTTGTTTACATACTATAGCATAATATTCCCCTTTGGCGTCTACATCATACGAGAAGGACTACCTAGCACCCAATGATCCTCCAAAATATTAATCATCTCACCCATACCAACACGCCATATATTTCCTCTTCGGAAAGTGTTCAGACCAGCCACAATGCTTTGCCAGGTAAATCTGGACCCCTTCTTTGGGCCAGCTTTGAGTAATAAACAGTTTGGGAAATATTTAGATTTCAATACTTGTGCACAAAGGGAATCAAGAGTAGAGATAAGTCCCCATGACTGTTTTTCTACCATTGCTAGATTAAAAGAATGTAGATCACGGAACCCCATACCTCCATCCCTCTTGGGAATGCACGTCCTCCACCAAGCCATCCAATGCATACGTTTTGTGTTCTCGGAGTCACCCCACAAAAATTCAGGCATTGCATCAGTCTTCTCCTTACATAATTTCTTAGGGATATTGAAAACAGACATGGCGAAGACATGAATATACTGAATGACTGCTTTTAGCAAAATTTCCTCCCCCCCCATGGATGAAAACTTTTCCTTCCAACTTTTCAGCCTAGCAATGATCCTTTTGAGTAAATGAGCAAAACTATCACTTCTGTCTACTCCAACCATCATAGGTAATCCTAAATATTTGTCAGAAAGAGCTTCTCACATAATATTGAGTTCAGTACATATATTGGCCTTTGTTTCAACGCTTACATTGAGAGTGAAGTATATGCTACATTTTGCTTCACTCACAAGTTGTCTAGAGCTTGCACAATACTGCTGCAGTACATGTCTCAATGAGGTTGCATTATTCATATCTGCCTTCATAAGGACAGGGGAATCATCAGCAAATAATAAATGGGAAACTGATGGTGCGTTTATGCAAACCCTGACACCTTCTATGCCACGAACCTCCTCTTCATGAGACAACAAACTAGATAATCCCTCTGCACAAATCAGAAACAAGTATGGGGAGAGAGGATCTCCCCGGTGGAGCCCACTCTCTAGGGTGAAAGAGTTTGTTTCTAGATTATTAAAACTCACCTTATATTTTACAGATTGTACACACGCCATTAGAAGCTCCACAAACTCTTGATGGAAACCTAATCGAATCATCATATCCTGTAGGACTTTCCATTCTACTCAGACATAAGCTATATGCATGTCTAGCTTTACTGCACAATAACCCCATTTCCCCTTATTCTTATTTTTAATAGCATGGATACTTTCATAGGCCAACAATATGTTATCAGTAATCAGTCTTCCAGGAACAAAGGTGATACGTCTCCAATGTATCTGTAATTTTTTATTGTTTCGTGCTATTATATTATCATTCTTGGATGTTTTACAATCATTTTTTGGACTAACCTATTGACATAATGCCCAGTGCCAGTTGTTTTTTTTGCTTTTTTTTACTTTGGAGGAAATCAATACCAAATGGAGTCCAAACGCAGCAAAAAAAATTAGTGATTTTTTCTGGACGAGAAGACACACGATGGGCCAAGAAAGTACCTGAGGGGTGCTCCGAGGGGAGCACAACCCACCAGGGCGGGCTTGGGGGCCCAGGTGAGTTGTGCCCACCTTGGTGGCCGCCTCTTTGCTCTATAAATACCCCAATATTCCAGAAACCCTAGGGGAGTCGACGAAAGTCAATTCCAGCCACCGCAAGTTCCAGAACCACCAGATCCAATACAGACACCATCACTGAGGGGTTCATCATCCGCATTGGTGCCTCTCCGATGATGCATGAGTAGTTCATTGTAGACCTATGGGTCCGTAGTTAGTAGCTAGATGGTTCCTCTCTCTCTTTTGATTCTCAATACAATGGTCTCTTGGAGATCTATTTGATGTAACTCTTTTTGCGGTGTGTTTGTTGGGATCCGATGAATTTTGATTTTATGATCAGATCTATGTCTTTATCCATGAAAGTTATTTGAGTTTCTTTGATCTCTTATATGCATGATTACTTATAGCCTCGTATTTCTTCTTCGAGTCTTTGGTTTAGTTAGGCCAACTAGATCGATTTTTCTTGGCATGGGAAGAGGTGCTTTGTGATGGGTTCGATCTTACGATGCTTGATCCTAGTGACAGAAGGGGAACCGATACGTATGTATCGTTGCTATTAAGGATAACAAGATGGGGTCTATTTCTACATAAATAGATCTTGTCTACATCATGTCATCGTTCTTATTGCATTACTCCATTTCCCCATGAACTTAATACACTAGATGCATGCTGGATAGCAGTTAATGTGTGGAGTAATAGTAGTAGACGCGGGCAGGAGTCGGTCTACTAATCATGGACATGATTCTATATAATGATCATTGCCTGGATATCATCATGATTATTTGAAGTTCCATCAATTGCCCAACAGTAATTTGTTTACCCACCGTATGCTATTTTTCTCGAGAGAAGCCACTAGTGAAATCTACGGCCCCCGGGTCTCTTCTTTATTATATTTGCCTTCGCGACCTATTTTTATTTGCTTTTATTTTAAGATCTATTAATCCAAAAATACAAAAATACCTTGCTGCAATTTTATTTATTTATTTTATCTCGTGTTCCCATGAGATATATTTATCCAATCTACTACAATTTTACCTATCTTTTTATTCGTGAGGGATTGACAACCCCTCTCTTACGTCGGGTTTCAAGTATTTGTTCCTTGTGTGCAGGAGCTATTTACATGGTGTTGCGTGGTTCTCCTACTAGTTCAATAACCTTGGTCTCATCACTGAGGGAAATACCTACAGTAGCTGTGCTGCATCATCCCTTTCTCTTTAGGGAAATACCGACGTAGTTCAAGCTGCATCAAAAGAAATATCTGGCGCCATTGCCAGGGAGACATCGCCAACATCTACCAGGTTCCTAATCACAAATCTCATCTCCTTGCAATTTACATTATTCGCCATTTGCCTCTCGTTTTCCTCTCCCCCACTTCACAACAATATGTCGTTTTATTCGCCTTCCTTTTCGTTCAACTTTTTCTCGTCAGATCTCATGTTTTCTTGTGTTGCCATGTGCCCTCTATTTGCTTGCATCTTTGCTTGCTAAAAATATATTGTTATGGATCCGCATCCACTTGCTAATCTTTTCAAAAGATCCAATTATGATGAACCAATTGCTAGTGAATTGAGTTCACTAGATTATCTTTATGAGGTTCTGCTTGAGATTTATGAATCTGAAAATTGTGATGAAGTGTTAAACGAAGGAATTTATAAAGTGATTCATGATAGATCCTTGGATGAAAAGCATGATTGCAATGATGTTGTTATAAATCTATTTATATATAAAAATTATTTGTCGTGTTAACCAGAAAAAAGAATAATATGCTAGAAAATCTCACAATAATTAGAAACATCTGACCATTAATTAAATAGACCAGAAGAATACAAGCCATTGATCTCCGATATAATCTATTAACATTAGAGGTTAAAGAAAATTACCCACCACTGCCACAGATTATTAACATTAGAGGTTAAAGAAAAACCCACCACTAGCACAGATTAAGTATTCTCATACCCCTTCGCTAGCAAAAGAATACATCTAGGGACAGATTACATATGCCACGGTCAATAGAAAAACCCCAATCTTGTGGATCCAAATATGTCTATGTCCACTACTTATTGCAATGATCATGATTGAGGTGATAATGATTCTTATGATCTTGATAGTTTATTTAAGCCTCGTGATGAATATGTTTGCAATAATATTGAAAGTGGGTTCGGAAGAGTGTCAACTCTATGTAAAAATAATCCCACATATTTGGAGTGTTCAATCTTGTGAAATTTTTGATAAAAGTGGGTTTGGAGAGGTCATGACTTTACTTGATGTTAACCCCACTATCTTGGACGGTTATAAAACTTTTATGCATGTGGATCATGAAGAGAAAATTTTATACGATAGCTATATTGTTGAATTTCATTATGATCCCACATGTAATTATTCTGAGAGAGGAAAATATTGTGGTGGAAATTTGTATGTTACTAAATTACCTCTCGTTATGTTGAGATCGTCAACGTTTTATTCCTCTTCTTTGCATATGTTAGATGTTTCTTGTCTTGATAATTTGTTTTCTTATAAAATTCCTATGCATAGGAAGTATATTAGACTTAAATGTGTTTGTCACAGATTTTGTTGGGGATATAACTACTGGGTATAAACCGCCCAGGAGGAGCCGGGTTATACCACTAGCGAATTATCAATGAAGATGGAGGGTCACGACAAGCCCGTTGACGGACCAAGATCCAGAGGCGGCTTGAGGTCCAAGGGGATGAACTGCCATATGAATAACTTGTATTGTAAGGCAAGCTTAGTTAGTCACCGCGCCGGACACGATGTGTATGAGCCAGTCGGGACCCTGTAAGCCGCCGGGCATCAACCTGTGAATATAAAGGGGTGACCCGATGGCGAGTTAAGGGCAAGAAACAAGAGATTGAGAACTAGGTCAAGCGTATTCGCTGCCTGGTAATCAAAACCGAAGCAGTACAACCCCAAACTGGATTAGGCTTTTACCTTCACCGCAAGGGGCCGAACCAGTATAAACTCTCTGTGTCCTTTGTCCCAATTAACCCCTTTAAGCTAACCTAGTTGCGAGGGCTCCACGACTAAGTCCTTCTGCTAGGACATCTGCCTTGTCAACTCCAGGATAGTTCGCGCCCACCGTGGGGCCAGCGCACGGTGGTTTCGAGTTCTTAAAGCGTAGCTTCAAAGGGATCAAGGGATACGCCATGGGTCGGATGACCAAGAGTCGTCGCGGAAATCTCTACATTGACGATGGAGGCTGGGGCCCCGAGGCCGGCTCAATCGAGTACGGGTACCGGGTCCCCTTTTGCGGAATCCACGTCTTGATCGGCAAGATTGGTGAACTGGGCCCTAAGCCGGACAACTGCACCGACATCATCGAGACGGATCAGCGTGCATGATCCGCCCAGGTTCAACCCACCGTGAAGTATGCCTTTGTTGTTTTCATCCATGGGGCGGAATTTGACGAAGGATCTGTGTCTGTTGGTGAGACGGTCATCTACTCTGATGGTGAATTGTCCACAGGTGAGACTAGTTCAATGTATCAAGTGCAAGACGCCCGGCTTGGGGCTGTTCTGATCGCGACAATATTCCGGACCCCTTTGAGCCACCGAACAGGGTTGCGATCTTCATGACTGGTACACAGCCGACGCTTGGCTCAACAACCGCCGCGGCTATGACCTCCAGCTCAAGGGCAGCGGCGGTGGCTAGTGCTAGTGGCACTGCACGATCGCCGGGTCAAGTTCTAACAGAGTTATTTGAGGCTTTGGCAACTTTCATGGGCGTGGAGGTGACCCCGGACAACCAGGAACAACACAAGGTGGATATTGCGAAGTTACGGGATGAGATAGCTCAAGCTAAGGAGGAACTGGCGGCTGAGAATGCTAGGATGCCCACAGAGCGGGTTGCTTTGGATGCGCAAGCGCAACAGATTCAGGCAGATTCTTTCCAGCTCACCGTGGATCAAAACGCTTCCAATGAGATCATGAGAAGGAGGCACCAGAATTGTTTAGCCCCGGTTTGTGATGCGAGAAACCTATTCAACACGCCTGGAGCAGGGACCAGTGACCCGCCAGTGGTGAACCAGGCGGCTGAGGGACCCGAGAGTGGAGCGCCGGTTCAGACCCGTGTGATGGATCCACCTCGTTTGAATAATACTCTACCAAAGCATGTTCCGACACCTCCGGGTCATTATTCTAACCCTTTGGACAATATGATTGTTGCGGCGACATGATTGGTGGCTCTCCCAGTTGAAGGCGAATCTCCAGCTGCGATAGAGACACGGAGGGCTAGAGAGCTTCTTCAGACAGCGCTGGATCAACGGGCGGCTTATTCGTACAGCCATGAAAGGATTCACTCAAACCCTCGACCAAGTCGGAGTTACAGCTAGCACATTGATTCCCCCCGGAGTTTCAAGCAGTGAACAACACCGTAACCAACCCCGTGGGCATGACCCGGTGCAGGGTGGTATCTATGCTTAGACCTTGGTGGATCAGGGCAGGGTGCGTCGGGAGGCTGAGCTAGCGGCTCAACAACAGTCCCCGGTCTATCCGTCAGCATCCGTGGAGGCAGGAGTGACCTCTAGAACCCTGGGTGTGCCGTGTTTAGTGCCGGCTCTTCGCAATGAGCGTCTTCCCAAGGATTTCAAGGGCCCTCGAAAGGTGCCTAATTACACGGCGGAGCAACCCCCGGAGGCCTGGATTGAAAGTTATGAGATGGCTATGGAGATGTTGGATGTTAGCGATGTTGCGTGTGCTAAGTATTTCACCATGATGTTGGATGGGTTGGCTCATACTTGGTTGAATGGGCGGCTCGCTAACTCCATCAGGTCATGGG
This sequence comes from Aegilops umbellulata, assembly GCA_032464435.1. Taxonomy (NCBI): domain Eukaryota; kingdom Viridiplantae; phylum Streptophyta; class Magnoliopsida; order Poales; family Poaceae; genus Aegilops; species Aegilops umbellulata. Next base: position 134,257,064 of record CP136054.1, read on the forward strand.
CACAGTTGAAAAGCCAGTTTATCCAAAACTTTAAAGACACGTGCAAGCAGCCTATGTCAATTCTAGATTTGGATTCTTGTGTCCAAGGTGAGGGCGAGTCAAGAACTAATTGGGTGCGCTGAATTTCAGCAATCATACACTCATCGGACAGTATCTATGCCGGTTCAGCGGTCCTGATGTTGGAGAAGAATTGTTGTTTTCTCCCCCTTAAGCGGAAATGGGGGCGGCTTAAACGCCACTGCAATGACATGGGGCAGCTCATGGCGACTCTTGTCAAATATGACGATTCTGATAGTACTAAAGATCCTAACTCTGATGAGGAGAAGGTGGGTAAAGGGAAGAAGAGCGGCAGTGCGAAGGGACAACAACATAACATGGCGGGTCACGGTGGAATGGTAAGCGCAAGACCGAGGGTGGTTTAGACTTTGTGGCTGACACTAATATGGAGAGCAATAATCAGTGTAAGAAGGGAAAGCCGCCCCAGCTTGGTGGGCCAAAATTCAACCTTGAGGCGATGATGAATCAGCCTTGCCCAAAGCATGGTACACATGAGAAGCCAGCCAATCATCTATGGAAGGATTGCTTCATCATGAGGGAGTACAGAAATTCCAATTTTTTCCATAATAATCATGGCCCGAATGGCGGTTCAGGATCCGGCTCTCACGGGCCTGGCTTTGGTGGCGGCGGCTCAAGTTCTGATTTCCATGGCCAAGGCAATTAGGGTGGTTTCAATCAACAGTCTGGTCAAGGGAATCAACATCAGCAATCTGGTTATCAGAGTAACCCGAAGTAGCAGAATGGTGGACAATATCATGTGTTCACTATGAATTTGTGTAAACGTGATCAGAAGATTAATAAAAGGGCGGTGAACACAGTTGAGCCGGCTGTTCCCCGTTTCTTGAGATGGTCTGAACATCCTATCCTTTGGAACCATGAGGATCACCCGCCCCGGGTTGACAATCCAGGTCAGTTACCTTTGGTGATTGCACCTCAGGTTGGAGGGTACAGGTTCACTAAGGTGCTCATGGATGGAGGCAGCAGCATCAATATCCTTTACTATGAAACTTTTCATCGTATGAGTTTGACTGACAAGGATCTTAAGCCATCTAACACTGTTTTTCATGGTGGGGTACCTGGTAAGTCGGCGTATCCAGTGGGCAAGATAGCTTTGGAAGTGGCCTTTGGTGATCATCATGATTCCAGAGTTAAGACTTTGACCTTTGAGGTGGTTAAGATTAAGAGCCCCTATCATGCTTTGTTTGGGCGGACGGCTTATGCCAAGTTTATGGCAAGGCCTTGTTATGTCTATCTGCAGCTCAAGATGTCGGGTTATAAAGGCACCATCACTGTGCATGGCAACACGAAGATAGCCTTGGAATGTGAAGAAGGTGATGCCGCTTATGCTGAGTCTATTTGTGCAACAAAAGAGTTGAAATTTTATAAAGATAACGTTGACCCAGCGGATATGACACCTTTAAGAAGCCAACCACAGAGCAGGAACCCCTGTTGAAATTTAAGTCGGCACATGATACTAAGCTAGTTGATTTTGTTCCTGGTGATTCATCTAAGCAGTTTACTATGAGCGCTAATCTGGATTCAAAACAGGAAAGCGCGCTCATCGAGTTCATCCGTGGGAACCGGGACATCTTTGCATGGAAGATTTTAGACATGCCAGGTGTACCGAGGGAACTTGCTGAGCACACTCTCAATATTGATCCGAAGTTTAAACCGGTCAAGCAATTCCTTCGTGGCTTCAATGAAGAGAGGCGTAAGGCCATTGGTGAAGAGGTGGCCTTGCTCTTGGCAGCTGGGTTCATTATTGAAGTTTTTCATCCAGAATGGTTAGCTAACCCGGTGCTGGTGCTTAAGAAAAATGGCACTTGGCGCATGTGTCTGGACTACACAGACCTTAACAAGGCTTGACTGGCTGATCCTTTTGCTCTCCCACGTATTGATCAGATCATTGATGCTACGGCGGGTTGTGAGCGTTTGAGCTTTTTTGATGCTTATTCTAGGTATCATCAGATCAAGATGGCAGTTAAGGACCAGGAGAAGACAGCCTTCATCACTCCCTTTGGAGCATTCTACTATGTGTCTATTCTTTTTGGGCTCAAGAGTGCCAAGGCGACTTACCAGCGGTGTGTGCAAAATTGCCTTCATAATCAGATTGGGTGTAATGTTCATGCTTATGTGGATGATCTTATGGTGAAGTCAAGGAAGAAGGAGACCTTGATAGATGATTTGAAAGAGACCTTTGACAATCTCCGGGTTTACAAGATGATGCTTAACCCGGCCAAATGTGTCTTTAGTGTACCAGCAGGCAAGCTCTTGGGTTTTTTGGTTTCTGAAAGAGGCATTGAGGCTAACCTAGAAAAGATCAAGGCTATTACTTCCTTGGCTAAACTGGCATGTATCAATGATGTTCAGCGCCTGGCAAGTCGTATTGCGGCCTTAAGCCGGTTCATAAGCCGGTTGGGAGTAAAAGCTATCCCTCTATACCAGATGATGAAGAAAACAGATCACTTTATCTAGAGTGATGCTGCAGATCAAGGGTTTGAAGCCTTGAAGAAATAGTTAGCTGAGCCGCCGATCCTTGCAGCTCCTATTGATAAGGAGCCCTTGTTGTTATATGTGGCTGCTAATAGTCAAGCGGTCAGCGTGGCGATTGTCGTGGAAAGGAAGGAATCTGGCAAGGAATATCCGATTCAGCAGTCGGTTTATTGAAGGAAATATGCCCTAGAGGCAATAATAAAGTTGTTATTTGTATTTCCTTATATCATGCTAAATGTTTACTATTCATGCTAGAATTGTATTAACTGGAAACTTAGTACATGTGTGAATACATAGGCAAACATAGTGTCACTAGTATGCCTCTACTTGACTAGCTCGTTGAATCAAAGATGGTTAAGTTTCCTAACCGTAGACATGAGTTGTCATTTGATTAACGGGATCGCATCATTAGAAAATGATGTGATTGACTTGACCCACTCTGTTAGCATAGCATTTGATCATTTAGTATACTGCTATTGCTTCCTTCATGACTTATAGATGTTCCTATGACTATGAGATTATGCAACTCCCGAATACCGGAGGAACACTTTGTGTGCTACCAAATGTCACAACGTAACTGGGTGATTATAAAGGTGCTCTATAGGTGTCTCCAATGGTACTTGTTGAGTTCGCATGGATCGAGATTAGGATTTGTCACTCCGATTATCGGAGAGGTATCTCTAGGCCCTCTCGATAATGGACGTCACTATAAGCCTTGCAAGCATTATAACTAAAGAGTTAGTTGCGTGATGATGCATTACGGAATGAGTAAAGAGATTTGCCGGTAACGAGATTGAACTAGGTATTGAGATACCAACGATCGAATATCGGGCAAGTAACATACCGACGACAAAGGGAACAACGTATGTTGTTATGCGGTTTGACCGATAAAGATCTTCGTAGAATTTGTAGGAGCGAATATGAGCATCCAGGTTCCGCTATTGGTTATTGACTGGAGACGTGTCTTGGTCATGTCTACGTAGTTCTCGAACCTGCAGGGTCCGCACGCTTAACATTCGGTGATGATCGGTATTATGAGATTATTTGTTTTGATGTATTGAAGATAGTTCGGAGTCCCGGATGTGATCACGGACATGACGAGGAGTGCCGAAATGGTCGAGACATAAAGATTGCTATATTGGATGACTATATTCGAACACCGGATGAGTTTCGGGGGTCACGGGATATTTATCGAAGTGCCAGGGGGTTATCGAAACCCCCGGGGGAAGTATTGGGCATGACTGGGCCTTAGGGGAGAGAGAGGGCAGCAGCCCAGGAGGTGGCGCGCCCCCTCCCAAGGGGACTCCGAATTGGACTAGGGAGGGGGCGCGGCCCCTCTTTCCCTCTCCCTCTCCCTCTCTTTCCTTTCCCCTTCCTCCTCCTAGTTGGACTAGGAAAGGGGGAGTCCTACTCCTACTAGGAGGAGGACTCCTCCCCCTCCTTGGCACACCCCAAGGCCGGCTGGCCTCCCCCTTGCTCCTTTATATACGGGGGCTAGGGGCACCCTAGATACACAACAGACATTGCCCTTAGCCATGTGCAGTGCCCCCTCCACCATAATCCACCTCGGTCATATCGTCGCAGTGCTTAGGCGAAGCCCTGCGCCGGTAGCTTCATCATCACCGTCATCACGCCGTCGTGCCGACGAAGCTCTCCCTCGAAGCTCTACTTGATCGTGAGTTTGCGGGACGTCACCGAGCTGAATGTGTGCAGATCGCGGAGGTGCCGTACGTTCAATACTAGGATCGGTCGATCGTGAATACGTACGACTACATCAACCGCGTTGTCATAACGCTTCTGCTTTTGGTCTACGAGGGTACATAGACAACACTATTCCCTCTCGTTGCTATGCATCACCATGATCTTGCATGTGCGTAGGAATGTTTTTGAAATTACTACGTTCCCCAACAGTGGCATCCGTGCCAGGTTTATGCGTAGATGTTATATGCACGAGTAGAACACAAGTGAGTTGTGGGCGATACTAGTCATACTGCTTACCAGCATGTCATATTTTGATTCGGCGGTATTGTTGGATGAAGCGGCCCGGACCGACATTACGCGTACGCTTACGCCGGACTCGTTCTACCGACGTGCTTCGCACACAGGTGGCTGGCGGGTGTCAGTTTCTCCAACTTTAGTTAAATCGAGTGTGGCTACACCCGGTCCTTGTGAAGGTTAAAACAACACATACTTGACGAAATGTCATAGTGGTTTTGATGCGTAGGTAAGAACAGTTCTTGCTCAGCCTGTAGCAGCCATGTAAAACTTGCAAGAACAAAGTAGAGGACGTCTAACTTGTTTTTGCAGGGCATGTTGTGATGTGATATGGTCAAGACATGATGCTAAATTTTGTTGTATGAGATGATCATGTTTTGTAACGAAGTTATCGGCAACTGGCAGGAGCCATATGGCTGTCACTTTATTGTATGAAATGCAATCGCCATGTGATTGCTTTACTTTATCACTAAGCGGTAGCGATAGTCGTAGAAGCAATAGTTGGCGAGACGACAACGATGCTACGATGGAGATCAAGGTGTCGCACCGGTGACGATGGTGATCATGACGGTGCTTTGGAGATGGAGATCAAAGGCACAAGATGATGATGGCCATATCATAACACTTATATAGATTGCATGTGATGTTTATCTTTTATGCATCTTATTTTGCTTAGATCGACGGTAGCATTATAAGATGATCTCTTACTAAATTTCAAGGTATAAGGGTTCTCCCTGAGTATGCACTATTGCGAAAGTTCATCGTGCCGAGACACCACGTGATGATCGGGTGTGATAAGTTGTACGTTCACATACAACGGGTGCAAGCCAGTTTTGCACACGCAAAATACTCGGGTTGAACTTGACAAGCCTAGCATATGCAGATATGGCCTCGAAACACTAAGACCGAAAGGTCGAGCATGAATCATACAGTAGATATGATCAACATAGTGATGTTCAACATTGAAAACTACTCTATCTCACGTGATGATCGGACATGGTTTAGTTGATTTGGATCAAGTGATCACTTAGATGGTTAGAGGGATGTCTATCTAAGCGGGTTCTTAAGTAATTTGATTAATTGAACTTTAATTTATCATGAACTTAGTACCTGATAGTATTTTGCATGTCTATGTTGTTGTAGATAGATGTCCCATGCTATTGTTCCGTTGAATTTTAATGCTTTCCTAGAGAAAGCTAAGTTGAAAGATGATGGTAGCAACTACACGGACTGGGTCCATAACTTGAGGATTATCCTCATTGCTGCACAAAAGAATTACGTCCTGGAAGCACTGCTAGATGCCAAACCCGCTACAGGAGCAACGCCAGATGTTATGAACGTCTGGCAAAGCAAAGCTGATGACTACTCGATAGTTCAGTGTGCCATGCTTTACGGCTTAGAACCGGGACTTCAACAATGTTTTGAACGTCATGGAGCATATGAGATGTTCCAGGAGTTCAAGTTAATATTTCAAGAAAATGCCCGGATTGAGAGATATGTAGTCTCCAATAAGTTCTACAGCTGCAAGATGGAGGAGAATAGTTCTGTCAGTGAACATATACACAAAATGTCTGGGTATAACAATCACTTGATTCAACTGGGAGTTTATCTTCCGGATGATAGTGTCATCGACAGAATTCTTCAATCACTGCCACCAAGCTACAAGAGCTTCGTGATGAACTATAACATGCAAGGGATGGATAAGACAATTCCCGAGCTCTTCGCAATGCTAAAGGTTGCGGAGGTACAAATCAAGAAGGAGCATCAAGTGTTGATGGTCAACAAGAACACCCGTTTTAAGAAAAAGGGTAAAGAGAAGAAGGGGAACTTCAAGAAAAACAGCAAGCAAGTTGCTGCTCAAGTGAAGAAGCCCAAGTCTAGACCTAAGCCTGAGACTGAGTGCTTCTACTACAAAGGGACTTGTCACTGGAAGCGGAACTGCCCCAAGTATTTGGCGGATAAGAAGGATGGCAAGGTGAACAAAGGTATATGTGATATACATGTTATTGATGTGTACCTTACTAATGCTCGTAGTAGCACCTGGGTATTTGATACTGGTTCTGTTGCTAATATTTGCAACTCGAAACAGGGACTACAGGTTAAGCGGAGATTAGCTAAGGACGAGGCGACGATGCGCGTGGAAAATGGTTCCAAAGTCGATGTGATCACGGTCGGCATGCTACCTCTATATCTACCTTCGGGATTAGTTTTAGACCTGAATAATTGTTATTTGGTGCCAGCGTTGAGCATGAACATTATATCTGGATCTTGTTTGATGCAAGATGGTTATTCATTTATATCAGAGAATAATGGTTGTTCTATTTATATGAGTAATACCTTTTATGGTCATGCAACCTTGAAGAGTGGTCTATTTTTGTTGAATCTCGATAGTAGTGATACACATATTCATAATGTTGAAGCCAAAAGATGCAGAGTTGATAGTGATAGTGCAACTTATTTGTGGCACTGCCATTTGGGTCATATTGGTGTAAAGCGCATGAAGAAACTCCATTCTGATGGACTTTTGGAATCACTTGGTACTTGTGAACCATACCTCATGGGAAAGATGACTAAAACTCCGTTCTCCGGAACAATGTAGCGAGCAACATATTTGTTGGAAATCATACATACTGATGTATGTGGTCCGATGAATGTTGAGGCTCGCGGCGGGTATCATTATTTTCTCACCTTCATAGATGATTTGACCAGGTATGGGCATATCTACTTGATGAAACATAAGTCTGAAACATTTGAAAAGTTCAAAGAATTTCAGAGTGAAGTGGAAAATCATCGTAACAAGAAAATAAAGTTTCTATGATCTGATCATGGAGGAGAATATTTGAGTTACGAGTTTGGTCTTCATTTGAAACAATGCGAAATAGTTTCGCAACTCACGCCACCCGGAACACCACAGCGTAATGGTGTGTCCGAACGTCGTAATTGTACTTTACTAGATATGGTGTGATCTATGATGTCTCTTACTGATTTACCGCTATCGTTTTGGGGTTATGCTTTAGAGACAGTTGCATTCACGTTAAATAGGGCACCATCTAAATCCATTGAGATGACACCTTATGAACTGTGGTTTGGCAAGAAACCAAAGTTGTCGTTTCTTAAAGTTTGGGGTTGCTATGCTTATGTGGAAAAGCTAAAACCTGATAAGCTCGAACCCCAATCGGAGAATTGTGTCTTCATAGGATACCCAAAGGTGACTGTTGGGTACACCTTCTATCACAGATCCGAAGGCAAGACATTCGTTGCTAAGAATGGATCATTTCTAGAGAAGGAGTTTCGCTCGAAAGAAGTGAGTGGGAGGAAAGTAGAACTTGATGGGGTAACTGTACCTACTCCCTTATTAGAAAGTAGTTCATCACAGAAATCTGTTCCTGTGACTCCTACACCAATTTGTGAGGAAGCTAATGATGATGATCATATAACTTCAGATCAAGTTACTACTGAACCTCGTAGGTCAACCAGAGTAAGATCCGCACTAGAGTGGTACGGTAATCCTGTTCTGGAGGTCATGTTACTTGACCATGACGAACCTACAAACTATGAGGAAGCGATGATGAACCCAGATTCCGCGAAATGGCTTGAGGCCATGAAATCTGAGATGGGATCCATGTATGAGAACAAAGTGTGGACTTTGGTTGACTTACCCGATGATCGGCAAGCCATCAAGAATAATTGGATCTTCAAGAAGAAGACTGGAGTTGACAGTAATGTCACTGTCTACAAAGCTCGATTTGTGGTGAAAGGTTTTTGACAAGTTCAAGGAGTTGACTACGATGAGACCTTCTCACCCGTAGTGATGCTTAAGTCCGTCCGAATCATGTTAGCAATTGCTGCATTTTATGATTATGAAATTTGGCAAATGGATGTGAAGACTGCATTCCTTAATGGATTTCTGGAAGAAGAGTTGTATATGATGCAACCCGAAGGTTTTATCGATCCAAAGGATGCTAACAAAGTGTGCAAGCTCCAGCAATCCATTTATGGACTGGTGCAAGTATCTCGGAGTTGGAATAAACGTTTTGATAGTCTGATCAAAGCATATGGTTTTATACATACTTTTGGAGAAGCCTGTATTTACAAGAAAGTGAGTGGGAGCTCTGTAGCATTTCTAATATTATATGTGGATGACATATTGTTGATTGGAAATGATATAGAATTTCTGGATAGCATAAAAGGATACTTGAATAAGATTTTTTCAATGAAAGACTTCGGTGAAGCTGCTTATATATTGGGCATCAAGGTCTATAGAGATACATCAAGACACTTAATTGGACTTTCACAAAGAACATACCTTGATAATGTTTTGAAGAAGTTCAAAATGGATCAAGCAAAGAAAGGGTTCTTGCATGTATTACAAGGTGTGAAGTTGATTTAGACTCAATGCCCGACCACTACAGAAGATAGAGAGAAAATGAAAGGTGTTTCCCATGCTTCAGCCATAGGCTCTATCATCTATGCAATGATGTGTACCAGACCTGATGTGTGCCTTGCTATAAGTTTAGCAGGGAGGTACCAAAGTAATCCATGAGTGGATCACTGGACATCAGTCAAGAACATCCTGAAATACCTGAAAAGGAATAAGGATATGTTTCTCGTTTATGGAGGTGACAAAGAGCTCGTCGTAAATGGTTACGTCGATGCAAGCTTTGACACTGATCCGGGTGACTCTAAGTTACAAACCAGATACGTATTTATATTGAACGGTGGAGCTGCTAGTTGGTGCAGTTCTAAGCAAAGCATCGTGTCTGGATCTACATGTGAAGCGGAGTACATAGCTGCTTCGGAAGCAGCAAATGAAGGAGTCTGGATGAAGGAGTTCATATCCGATCTAGGTGTCATAACTTGTGCATCGGGTCCAATGAAAATCTTTTGTGGCCATACTAGTGCAATTGCCTTAGAAAAGGAATCCATATTTGACAAGAGAACCCAGCACATCAAGAGACGCTTCAATTCCATCCGTGATCAAGTCAAGGAGGGAGACATAGAGATTTGCAAGATACATGCGGATCTGAATGTTGCTGACCCGTTGGCTAAGCCTCTCTCATGAGCAAAACATGATCAACACCAAGACTCCATGGGTGTTAGAATCATTACTGTGTAATCTAGATTATTGACTCTAGTGCAAGTGGGAGACTGAAGGAAATATGGCCTAGAGGAAATAATAAAGTTGTTATTTATATTTCCTTATATCATGGTAAATGTTTATTATTCATGCTAGAATTGTATTAACCGGAAACTTAGTACATGTGTGAATACATAGACAAATAGAGTGTCACTAGTATGCCTCTACTTGACTAGCTCGTTGAATCAAAGATGGTTAAGTTTCCTAACCATAGACATGAGTTATCATTTGATTAACGGGATCACATCATTAGAGAATGATGTGATTGACTTGACCCATTCTGTTAGCTTAGCATTTGATCGTTTAGTATATTGTTATTGCTTTCTTCATGACTTATACATACTCCTATGACTATGAGATTATGCAACTCCCGAATACCGGAGGAACACTTTGTGTGCTACCAAACATCACAACATAACTGGGTGATTATAAAGGTGCTCTATCGGTGTCTCCGATGGTACTTGTTGAGTTCGCGTAGATCGAGATTAGGATTTGTCACTCCGATGATGCATTACGGAACGACTAACGAGACTTGCCGGTAACGAGATTGAACTAGGTATTGAGATACCGATGACCGAATCTTGGGCAAGTAACATATCCCATGACAAAGGGCACAACGTATGTTGTTATGCGGTTTGACCGATAAAGATCTTCGTGGAATATGTAGGAGCCAATATGAGCATCCAGGTTCCGCTATTGGTTATTGACTGGAGACGTGTCTCGGTCATGTCTACATAGTTCTCGAACCCGTAGGGTCCACACACTTAACGTTTGGTGACAATCGGTATTATGAGTTTATGTGTTTTGATGTACCAAAGATATTCGGAATCCCGGATGTGATCACGGACATGACGAGGAGTCTCCAAATGGTCGAGACATAAAGATTGATATATTGGACGACTATATTAGGACACTGAATGAGTTTGGGGGGTCACTTGATATTTATCGGAGTGCCGGGGGGTTATCGGAACCCCCGGGGGAAGTATTGGGCCTTAGTGGGCCTTAGGGGATAGAGAGGGCAGCAGCTCACGAGGTTGCACGCCCCCTCCCAAGGGGAGTCCGAATTTGACTAGGGGGGCAACCCCTCTTTCCCTCTCCCTCTCTTTTCTTTCCCCTTCCTCCTCCTAGGTGGACTAGGAAAGGGGGAGTCCTACTCCTACTAGGAGGAGGACTCCTCCCCCTCCTTGGCGCGCCCCAAGGCCGGTCGGCCTGCCCTTGCTCCTTTATATACGGGGGCAAGGGGGCACCCTAGAGACACAACAGGCATTGTTCTTAGCCATGTGCGGTGCCCCCTCCACCATAATCCACCTCGGTCATATCGTCATAGTGCTTAGGCGAAGCCCTGTGCCGGTAGCTTCATCATCACCGTCATCACGCCGTCATGCTGACGAAGCTCTCCCTCGAAGCTCTCCTGGATCGTGAGTTCATGGGACATCACCAACTGAACGTGTGTAGATCGCGGAGGTGCCGTACGTTTGGTACTAGGATCGGTCGATCGTGAAGACGTACGACTACATCAACCGTGTTGTTATAACGCTTCCGCTTTCGGTCTATGTGGGTACGTAGACAACACTCTTCCCTCTCGTTGCTATGCATCACCATGATCTTGCGTGTGCGTAGGATTTTTTTGAAACTAGTATGTTCCCCAACATTATTACGTCAGTGAAGTACTCATTCAGTCCAAACAGAGGTATCCACATTGGCAGAAACTGCTATATGGGGTGTTCATGGTTAGTCCAAAGCTCAAGCAATATTTTCTGGGTTATCCCATCACTGTGGTTAGTTCTGCTCCTTCAGGTGATATTATTCAAAATAGAGAAGCCACAGGTCTTGTAGCCATGTGGGCCATTGAGCTTGGACCCCATGGTTTGAAATATATGCCTCGCACAGCCAGCAAGTCTCAAGTACTCCTGGATTTCATCAATGATTGGACAGAGCTGCAAATGCCTGAGGAGAAGTCGGATAGCACATATTGGACTATTCACTTCGATGGATCCAGGCAGTTGGAGGGTTCGGGGGCTGGAGTTATTTTGACTTCCCCATGAGGTGATAAGTTTTGTTATGTTTTAAGGTTGATGTTCCCTTGCACTAACAATGCAGCTGAGTATGAAGCCTTACACCATGGTCTTCAGATGGCTAAGGAGATGAATCTCAGCCGAGTGAGGTGTTTTGGTGACTCAGATTTGGTGGCTCGGTAAGTTTCAAGCACTTGGGATTCCAAGGACTCACTCATGGCGGCTTACCGCCGCGAGGTGGATGCTATTGCTGGTCATTTCAAGGGTTATCAAGTGGAACATGTTGATCGCAGAAAAAATGAGGCGGCTCATGCTTTGAGTCGGTTAGGGTCCCAGCGTAAGCCGGTGCCGGCGACAGCGGTTCAATTCATCAAAAAGGTGATTTTCCATTTTCGTTATCTCCACAACATTATAACTGATAATGGCACTAATCTGTCCAAGGGGGTTATGAAAGAATTCTGTCAATGAGAGCATATTCATCTTGATGTATCATCAGTGGCTCACCCTCAGTCCAATGGCCAAGCTGAACGAGCCAATCAAGAAATTTTGAGAGGCATCAAGCCCCAGCTTATGGTCCCTTTGCAGAGGACACCAGGTTGTTGGGTGGAGGAGTTACCCTTAGTGTTATGGAGTATCAATACTACCCCCAACAGATGTACGGGTTACACGCTCTTCTTCATGGTTTACGGAGCAGAGGTGGTTCTCTCTAGTGACATCCGTCATGACTCGCCCCGTGTGGCGGCTTATGCTGAAGCTGATAATGAAAAAGCACGTCAGGATGCTATTGACCTGTTGGATGAGGAGCGTGACCTTGCGGCGGCTCATTCGGCGATTTACCAGCAAGATCTGCGCCATTATCATAGCCGCCAGGTTAAAACCAGAACCTTTCAAGAAGGAGATTTGGTGCTCCGGCTTATCCAGGATTAAACTGATATGCACAAGTTATCTCCGACTTGGGAAGGGCCTTTTGTGATCAGCAAGAATCTGAACAATGGATCATACTACCTCATTGATGTTTGAGAGCACAAGGACTCACGCAAATCTGAGGAGGAGACCCGTCGGCCGTGGAATATTGCTCATCTTCGGCCTTATTACACCTAAGCCACCGGCTCTTGTGATGTACATATTTCTGTCAATGTATATATTATGATGAATATAACAAAGCTAGCATTCCTGATAATTCAGGGCCTCCGTCGTTTCATTTCTAAGAATATGAGTCTTTATTGTCACTTCATACGATCACTTAGGGGCTTCCTGCTTATTGAGCATAGCTATGATTACCCTCTTGATCCGGCTTGTACACCATGATTACAAAATACTTGGGGGCTTCCTGCTCGTTGAGCATAGCTATGACTACCCTATTGATCCGGCTTATAGGCCTGGAATGAAATATTACTTGGGGGCTCTTTGTTAATGAACAAGAGCTTTGTTGACCCTTGTAATAGGCTTGGACGGCAGGTGTATTCATCAAAAAATTCTGGGTTATCCTGCCTTTTTTTTTGCCTGCCACTCCGACCAGGTAATCCTGGAATGACTCACCCTGAATTTTCTAAACACCCTGAATTTTTCAAATTTAAAACTGCGATTGGTCATGCGAGGTCCGGCTTACAAGGTTTGAATTAAGGATTAAATGCAGAAACTGCGTGGCCCTTGAATAATGCTTGACATGAAGGCTTGGCAGCCTATGAATGCCTTGGTTTTTACTTTTTTGTTTTATATTGGATTTGAACATTTTTTTAGGTTCACCTTTTGGGCCATATAGATACATGGTTGAAAAATGATTTGGGCCATGTTACCTTACGTTTCATATATCAATCTATCTGGAGTTTTTTGTTAAACCCGGTGAGGGAGTCCTGGATTAGGGGGTATCCGGACAGCCGGACTATAACCTTTGGTTGAACTGTTGGACTATGAAGATACAAGATTCAAGACTTCGTCCCATGTCCGGATGGGACTTTCCTTGGCATGGAAGGCAAGCTTGGCAATACGGATATGTAGATCTCCTTCCTTGTAACCGACTCTGTGTAACCCTAGCCCCCTCTAGTGTCTATATAAACCGAAGGGTTTAGTCCGTAGGACACAACAACAACAATCATACCATAGGCTAGCTTCTAGGGTTTAGCCTCTCTGATCTCGTGGTAGATCTACTCTTGTACTACCCATATCATCAATATTAATCAAGCAGGAGAAGGGTTTTACCTCCATCGAGAGGGACCAAACCTGGGGTAAAAACATCGTGTCCCTTGTCTCCTGTTACCATCCGCCTAGATGCACAGTTCGAGACCCCCTACCCGTGATCTGCCGGTTTTGACACCGACATTGGGCTTTCATTGAGAGTTCCTCTGTGTCGTCATCTTTAGGCTTGATTGCTCCTTCGATCGTCAACTGCGATGCAGTCCAGGGTGAGACTTTTCTCCCTGGATAGATCTTCGTGTTCGGCCGCTTCGCACTGCGGGCCAACTTGCTTGGCCATCTGGAGCAGATCGAGAGTTACGGCCCTGGCCATTAGGTCAGGTTTGGTAGCTTAAACTACACGGCGGAAAATCGCGGAGACTTGATCTTCGACGGATTCGAGCCCCGGCCGAGTGCGCCGCACTGTCACGATGGGCACGACTTAGCTCTGCCGCCGAATAGTGTCCTGGAGACCGCACTGGCAACCGCTCAGACCTTTAATTCGGAGCCAATTGCGCCATCCGAGGGTGGGTGGTTAGACCCCGCCGCGGAGGCAGCAGCCTTAACGGCAGCGACCTCAACAGCAATCGAGCCGAACACCAGCCTTACCCTTCGCGAGGTCCGTGACTCCAAATTGCCGGATTCTCCTCCGGACTCTGATTCACCTGCGCCACTACCAATCGAATCCGATTGGGCGCCGATCATGGAGTTCACCGCCACGGATATCTTTCAGCACTCGCCCTTCGGTGACATACTGAATTCACTAAGGTCTCTCTCCTTGTCAGGAGAGTCTTGGCCGGATTATGACCGGCAGGATTGGGATGCAGATGATGAAGAAATTCGACGCCCACCCACCACCCACTATGTAGCCACTGTCGATGATTTGACCGACATGCTCGACTTCGACTCCGAAGACATCGACGGTATGGACGACGATGCAGGAGACGAACAGGAACCACCGCCCATAGGGCACTGGACAACCACCTCATCCCATGATGTATACATGGTGGACACACCAAAAGGAAACGACGACGAAGAGCGGAAGGATGCAGCGAAGGATCATTCCCTCGAAAAGCAGTCAAAGCGGCGGCGTAAGCGCCGCTCCAAGCCCCGCCTTGACAGAAACAGCGGTCACACACACCCAGCCATAGAGCATTGTGAGCTGGCGGACGACGAACATGGCATTGAGCAACCGTTCGACCAGAGAAACACGGATAATCGAACCGAACAACCTGTCTCCGGCGATAACAGTCCGGATGACCTCACGCCTGACAAGTGACTGGAGCAGAAGAACCTCCACAAAAGTCTCGTCGCCACCGCACGTAGCCTGAAAAAGGAGAAGCGGAAGCTCAAGACTGAGGAAGAAGCACTTAGAATGAAATGGAGCAAAGTACTCAACACCGCAGACAAATACGGCGGCAGTCGCCACACAAAGAGCTACCCGAAGCGAAAGCTACTGCCTGAATTTGATGAGGAGGCCTTAGAGCCCCCGCAATCAAAAAACAAAGCAGCCATCCGCTCGAATAGTCGACCTCACGGCAAATATAGAGTGGAAAATGACGCCGCACACAAGCCAGCAAGCGATCCACATGAGGACTCGCATCAAAAAGTCGGCCCAACCAGATCTATCTTCGGGCCAAGAAAGCACGCTCCAGCAAGCAATGCAACACAACAAAAATCCGAACACCACGGTACACCCAAATACAGGGGTGCCGCTCACCCCCTATGTTTCACCGATGAGGTGCTGGACCATGAATTTCTAGAGGGATTCAAACCCGTAAACATAGAGGTATACGACGGAACGACAGACCCTGGGGTATGGATTGAGGACTACATCCTCCATATCCACATGGCTAGAGGAGACAACCTCCACGCCATAAAGTACCTACCCCTCAAGCTTAAAGGGCCAGCCCGACATTGGCTTAAAGGCCTTCCCGAAAACACCATTGGAAGTTGGGAAGAGCTCGAGGACGCTTTTCGGGCAAATTTTCAAGGGACCTATGTCCGACCACCCGATGCAGACGATTTAAGTCATATAACTCAACAGCCCGGAGAGTCAGCCCGAAAGCTTTGGAACAGATTCCTTACTAAAAAGAACCAAATAGTCGACTGTCCGGACGCCGAAGCCCTAGCATCTTTTAAACACAGCGTTCGAGACGAATGGCTCGCCAGACACCTCGGCCAAGAAAAGCCAAGAAAAATGGCTGCATTAACAAGCCTCATGACCCGCTTTTGCACAGGCGAGGACAGCTGGTTGGCAAGATGCAGCACCAACGACCCAAGTACATCCGAAGTCAGGGACGAGAACGAGAAGCCGCGACGCAGCAAAAACCAGTGCCGGAATAAGGAAAACAGCCCAAAGAGCACGGCGGTAAACGCCGGATTCAAAAGCTCTCGGCAGGGTCAGCAAAAGCTGCCTCTCAAAGATAACAGGGACGAACTGTTTAGCCTAAACAAAATTATGGACAAGATATGTCAAATCCACAGCACCCCTGGTAAGCCCGCAAATCATACTCATAGAGAATGTTGGATCTTCAAGCAGTTCGGCAAACTCAACGCCGAACACAAGGGGCTGGATACACCAAGTGAAGACGATGACGAACCCCACAAGCAAAACGCTGGGGAACAGAAGAAATTCCCTCAAGAAGTCAAAACAGTAAACGTGTTACACGTGACAAAGGGGAAACACGAAGTACGTGCCCTGCGGCCTATCACAACAGAGTTCCGCCACTGTTTGTCCAAACCGATGACCTTCGACCATCGGGATAACTCCGCAAGTATTCGGCACGCAGGATCGGCTGCCTTGGTGTTAGACCCGATAATTGACGGATACCACTTTACACGAGTCATGATGGACGACAGCAGTAGTTTAAACCTAATATATCAGGACACAGTACGCAAAATGGGGATGGACCCAACAAAAATTGGCCATAGAAATACTTCCTTTAAAGGAGCAACGCCAGGCCTAGAGGCCCATTGCACGGGCTCCCTCCTACTAGAAGTTATGTTTGGCTCCCCCGATAACTTCCGTAGAGAAAAGCTAACCTTCCACATCGCTCCATTTAAAAGCGGTTATCAAGCATTACTGGGACGCGAAGCTTTCGCTTGCTTTAACGCAATACCACATTATGCGTCTCTCATGCTGAAGATGCCTGGTCCACGTGGCATCATTTCATTAAAGGGAAATATTAAGCGCTCAATGCGCGCGGAAGACTGTGCAGCTTCTTTGGCAGCCACACACTAAAACGGCCTCACCAATCAGAGCATCTAACAGGTCGTTAAGACCACGGACACGACTAGACGAGTCTGGCATAACCATATAATTGATAAAGGTTGGATGGCTATATACCCCTATACAAGGGGCTCCGCGCATATAAACAGGTGGCAAAAAGGCTCAATTTTACCCATCTTGAATTATACTTTATTTATTTAGTATAACACACATTTTGCACGACTAATTTTTCAACTAAGCACCTCTCTTTTACAGATAACCATCGTGCTACACCAGTCCAGGATACGGCACAACGGAGATACAGGCGCAGACGTGCAACAGGGACCCGTTCCAAGGATTCTTTTTAGATTAAGACCCTGCGTAAACCTTTTTACTGTCTCTTGTTGATACACATCCCCCGGATTCTCAGTACAACCGAGAGGAGGCTGGCGTCTTGGCATGTGGCCACGTCAGAATATTGCACGTACCTGGATACCAGGGGCTTATTACAAAGGGCACTGTTCAGCCCGTTTAAAATCACAAATACCGAATACCTTAGGGAGTGTTCGGCGTCGCGAGTTTGGCCTTATATGCATCAGCTCCGAATCATGTCTTTGGTCAAATGCTGGGTTTGCCCAGCTCCTGTGTTTTGCTGCCTTACGTTCCGCTCTATCGGCTAAGGCGGCACCAGGAGAACTACTGCGATTGTGCCCCGGTTCAGCTAGGCGAGGACCTTAGTAGAAAAAGCCGAAAACTGACTGTCATGATATAGCGTGAGACTGGTCAACCACTCGATGACTTAGCGGAATCTTCGGGATTCCTCCACCTTGACGAAGGGCCGTTTCCCGGCCAGGCGCACACGTGCCCCGAATTCGGGTGAGCGCGGCGCCACCAGGGGCTATATAATAGCCCCACTGTCAAACTCCTATGGCTAAGTGAAAGTGATAAAGCATTATAGTCCGATTGCCTAGTTCGCTGCGCTATCACCTCCTTAATGGACCAAGACATTGGATCAAGTGTGAAAATGCGTCTTCTGCGAACACCCCCGCATTATATGCGTGGGGGCGAAAGCCGACGACTGCCATCTTTCAGGTTATATACATATATACAGTAACGGCCGCACAGGAGGTATTATAATTCTTGCAGGCACAAGTATAAAAAGCCTTTACATTTCAGCAAAATATTGTTTTAAATAAGAATACATGTTATTCGAACATAATATCCTTCAAGCACTGCGTCTCTATTGAACAAGCGCCCTCAAGAACTTCTTGAAAGTAGTGCTCGGCAGGTACTCGGCTTCCGTCCGAATCTAGGGCTGCAACGGCGGTGGCCTCCATCTCTGCCTAGTATGTCTTGACATGGTCAAGGGCCATCCGTGCACCCTCCGTGCATGCTGACCTCTTCATCGCGTTGATATACGGCACCGCACCGAGGAATTGCTGTACCAAGCTAAAATAACTGTTCGGCTTTGGTCTTTTCGGCCACAGATGATCCATGACATATCTCATGGAAAGTCTGGACAATCTGTTCAGCTCAGCCCATTCGGCCAGCAGACCAGTCAATGGAAGCGGACGCTCCGGATTGTGGAATTGTGACCAGAACAGCTTCTCCACTTCGCGATCCTTTTGATCTTCGAAGTGTTCGGCCGCATCAGCAGCACTCGTCGCTAAATCCAGATATGCGTCCGCAGAACTCCACATCCGTTCCAAAGGAGCATATTTAGCATCTCCGAACTTCATCCGCAACATAAAGGGCTTCCCAGCCGCAATATCTTCGGCTTGACACAGCTCCTCCCTCGTCGCTCTCATTGCAAAACGAGTATCCTTGGCCGCCGTCCTGGCCTTCTCAAGGTCTGTCCGCCTCTCCTGGTCTTGCTCTTCAAGAAGCTTGCAATAGTCAGCAGCGTTCTTCAACTTCACAACCATCTTGGCCATCTCGTCCTTGCTTTGGCAGTGAGCAGCCTGTTCGGCTTTTAGCTCCTCAACCGCCTTTAGGGCGGCCGCATCGCTTTTTCTGGCTTGTTCTTTGACTCGGGAAAGCTCTGCCCGAAGGTTCTCCATCGCCGCAGCTCCATCTGCATTAAGCACACATGTTATAAGATACTGGCATCATGCTCCTCTTACCAAGTGTCTCCAGAGAAATTGTATACCTTGTGCCTCGTCAACCACCTTGTTTACAAGCGCGATGTCGGCATCTGCCACGTCAAGTTGCCTCTTTAAATTGGCAAATTCATCAGTCCGGCTGGCCACCGGACACTTCGCCACCTACATATGAAGGCGGCAAAATTATACCTAGGACTATGATCCTGTGCGTGCCGTCGTCTTCGACAGTACACAGAGTCTCAGGGGCTACTATCTACACAGGGTGCATCTTAAAGTATGCGGTACTGTCAAAAGATACATCATTTCGCGTACCTCAAAACCTGTCAGTAAACTCCTGACAGCTTCATGCAACCCGCTCTCCGCGGACGAAATCCTTTCAATTACCGTACCCATCAACGTAACGGTGCTCTTCGGAGATAGACGCTCGCCCTAGCAGATCCCTCAGTACCTCTGACCGCACACCAGACGGTGCCGGACTCATTCGATCGCTCTTTTCAAAAGCAGGATACTGAGGGCTTCGGGTGGCCATATGACTACCTTCTGGCCTTATCGGATCGGGAGAGACCCTCTGCGACAACACCTCGGGGTCGCCCGCCTCATGAGGTGGTATGGTAGGAGGAGGCGTTCCGCTCTCCATCATCTCTGGAAGAAGATCCCCCGAAGACGAGCTCTGCTGAGAAGGTCTAAGATTCGAACTGCAAAGATAAATCTTCAGGTTATTTTCCTCAGAAGTAAAGCAAGGATTTCTCTCGTTATTAAACACCATTCTACTCACGGCTCGGTGGAGGGCTGATCCCTTTGAGGACATAGTACGGCCGGGGTATCCCCCGGTGCAGGACCCTCTGGCGAAGACTTCTTCCCCTGTTTTGGGACCATTGTCTCCAGGTCTCCAGAGGCGGTCCTCTTCTTCCCCTGAGGAAAGGAATCTTCGATTCCTCCTTTCCGGACAACCTCCTCCACGGAGGCTGTAGCTTCCTTGTTCCCCCCTTCATTTTCCTCTGAAGGCGCAATCTCGAGCATCCTGGTTAACACAGGATCCGGCGAGGTCTCAGGAAGGGGGGCCGGACACTTGATCAACTTCGCCTTCGCTATCCACTCATGATTCAAGAACAACTGTTTTTTAAAGACGATGTTACGGTAAATAAACGGATAACGTGTTCGGGCATAGGGCTACTCACTTGGGTATCCGGACGATTGCAGCTCAGACCTGCGTCCTCAGTAGAGTCTGGACACATCATTTGTGGTCCAAAGAATAATTTGTATATCCCCGCGGGTGTCATGCCAAGGAGATGTTGAAGAGCTCGCGGTCCCTCTGGATTGAACTGCCACAGGCGGAGGGGTCGACGTTTGCAGGGCAGGACTCGGCGAATTAACATGACCAGCGTCACCACAACCAGATTGACATCTCTCTCCAGGAGATCTCGGATGCGGCTCTGCAACAGGGGCACATCCTTTACTGACCCCCAGTCTAGCCCCTTGTTGACCCATGACGTTAGTCGGGGCGGAGGACCCAAGCGAAAAACAGGCAGAGCCACCCACTTGGTACCCCTGGGGGCTGTGATATAAAACCACTCTTGTTGCCATAAGCTGGACTCCTCTTGGAAAGAGCCCTCGGGCCATGGAGCGTTAGCATTTTTGCTTATTACAGCGCCTCCGCACTCTGCGTGCTGTCCCTCGACCATCTTCGGCTCCACTTTGAAGGTCTTGAGCCACAGTCCAAAGTGAGGGGTAATACGGAGGAAACCTTTGCACACAACGATGAACGATGAGATGTGGAGGATAGACTCCGGAGCTAAGTCGTGGAAGTCCAGTCCATAATAGAACATGAGCCCCCTCACGAAGGGATCCGGCGCAAAGCCTAGCCCTTGGAGGAAGTGAGACATGAACACGACGCTCTCACCAGGCTTGGGAGGGGTAATAACCTGCCCTTGAGTAGGCAGCCTATGCGGGGTTTCGCCGATCAAATACCTGGCCTCCCTTAGCTTTAGTACGTCTTCCTCCGTGACGGAGGAAGGCATCCATCAGCCTTGAAGGTTGGATCCGGACATCATCTAAGGTCCAAAGCGCCTGAATCTGAAGCTTCGGGTGCTGGAACTCGAGGCGGGAAGCGGATTCGATTGAGATCAAAAGAAAAGAGTAAGGCCTTGGTCTCTTTATAAAGAGGTTGAATACCGAGAGCCCTCCCTGTGACCGTTTGGGACTTACCTTTGATCGAGGGGACATACCAACGGGCACAAATGGGTTACCCACATCTGTGTTGATGAGGATCCCCTAAATAAAGGGGACACGATCTCTGCTCCGACAAGACGTGCCAAGGAAACCGCCTCGCGAAACGCGCTGAGGAGGGGGGTAAAAAACGATTCGAATAAAGCCTTGGCTGTGGTGTGATGTCATGCTACGAAATACGTCAGCCGATTAGATTTGTGGAAATATTATTCTCTCCGCGACGGAATGTGGAAATTGTTTTGCAGAGCCGGACACGATCCTCGTGTTCAAAATCTTCAATGAAGTATTCGGAGGAGGAACCGGCCTTGCAATGCCGAAGACAATCTGCGCGCCGGACTCATCGTCATTGAAGCCTGGTTCATAGGCTACTGAGGGAGTCCTAGATTAGCGGGTATCCGGACAGCCGGACTATAACCTTTGGCCGGACTGTTGGACTATGAAGATACAAGATTGAAGACTTTGTCCCGTGTCCGGATGGGACTTTCCTTGGCGTGGAAGGCAAGCTTGGCAATACGGATATGTAGATCTCCTTCCTTGTAACCGACTCTGTGTAACCCTAGCCCCCTCCGGTGTCTATATAAACCGGAGGGTTTAGTCCGTAGGACACAACAACAACAATCATACCATAGGCTAGTTTCTAGGGTTTAGCCTCTCTGATCTCGTGGTAGATCTACTCTTGTACTACCCATATCATCAATATTAATCAAGCAGGAGTAGGGTTTTACCTCCATCGAGAGGACCCGAACCTGGGTAAAATCACCGTGTCCCTTGTCTCCTATTACCATCCGCCTAGATGCACAATTCGGGACCCCCTACCCGAGATCCGCCGGTTTTGACACCGACACCCGGACTGGCTTTGGACGTTCAAGTCGCCAGTATATAATGATTTTGTGCTTTGGAGTTTTGGCTCTAAGCTTTGGGATGTTACCCCTTGCCGCATATGGCGTGATAAGCCGGCGGTGTAAATAAATTGAACAAGGCATTGTGCTCTGTCTTTGGGATGTTACCCTTTCTTCACAAGGTATGATAAGCCGACAGTGTGAACAAATATCACAGGTATGATATTTTTATGATTATATGAGGTTTTGTTAAACCAGCCCTGGTTATGGACTATTTGGTCATTAGTGGTTTTCATATGGGGTATTGTGACCCGCCCTGGGGTAAACCGCCAGGGCACTTGTTATCCGTTTATGTGCAGGAAATATAATAAGTCTGACCTACATAATTGATAATATTCTAAAGGATAAGTGGCGAATCTTCAAATGATTGGTCAGGCAGTGTTATGCAAATAAAAACGCATGATGGCATGACAAGATCAGAATTGTTTCACTATCCTATTACAAGGCATCTGACGGCCCAAACGGACAAGTGTTTGTGAGATATAACATCAAAACGCTATGATCGGCGCCGGCTTATGAATTTAGCCTTTACTCTTGGCGGGTTGAAGCCTCCGGGTCATCCTGCGCCTCTTCTTCTTCAGCTTCTTGATTATCCATTTGCTGGAAGTCAGGCGTAGACCACTTGATACCGGTCAAAGCTCTAAACACAACCTCATCATCAATAAGGTTGGATGGATCAATATCAGGAGCGAAGGTGTGCTTACGCGTTAGTGGGATGAGATCCACCTCTTGATGAATCGACGCCTTTATCTTCTTATTCTCGGCATCATAAGCTGCCTGGTATTGAGATAGATTGGTCTCCTCAGCCAGTTTTCTTGCTAACGGACACATTGCTCTTGCTATTTCTACAAAGTCATCAGCGCTGAAGAGAGACCTGTCTTCTTTTACACTTGGGCAACCATTGGCCAAGTCTTCTGGATCAAGATCCGCTTGCCACGCTTTTGCCTGGCTTAAAGAAGTCAAGGTGTCGGCTCTGGTAGATGCTCGCTTTAAATCATTGATCCTTTGGGGCAGCACTGATAACTTCTCGAATGTATCCTTGATAAGGGTAGGCGGATGTTTTTTAGGCATAGCAGCGGCAATGGTCCGTTGAGCGTCAGTATATAGCTGTTCTACTAGAGTGTAGATAGCATTTAGCTTGATGCGCATATCTGAACCCAGATTGATGCTCTGGGAGCCTGTATCAGTAAAGTTATTAATAAACCAGCAGTTGATTATGGTATGCCTGGTGGTCTAAAGGAATCAGTTTTACTGCTTACCGAAGATGGTTGAGGACATGTTGTTGATCTCATGCTTTAAACTGGACAATTCATCAGTCACCGGTTTAAGGGCTGCTTCAGCATCCTGTACTCTCTTTAATAGAGCCGCCTTCTCGGTCTCCCAGCCGTTTTTATCAGCGAGCACTCGAGGTGACCCGTATGTGAGTTCCGTGGGGAGAACTGCTTCTGCCCTGTATACCAGGGCAAAGGGTGTCTGGCCGGTGGCTCGATTTGGCGTTGTTTTGATTGACCAAAGAACCACCAGTAAATCATCAATCCAGCGCCTTTCAGGCCTCGCAGTACTTCAGCATTTGCCCTCTCCGCCTGGCTGTTGATCCGTGGGTGCGCCACGGAAGCGAAACATACCTTGCTGTCGAGGTCTTGGATGTATTGCATGAAGGTGTGGCTTGTGAACTGCGTGTCGTTGTCGGTGATGACTCTGTTTGGCACGCCAAAATGACAGACTAGCCCCTTGAAGAACTTGACGGCTGACTGCGCTGTCACTTTCCTCCCTGCTTCCACCTCCGGCAACTTTGTGAACTTGTTGATTGCAACGTACAAGTACTCAAAGCCCCCGACAGCGCGGGGGAAAGGGCCCAGTTTTCGAGCCCCTAGACCGCAAATGGCCAGGAGAGAGGAATTGTTTGAAGGGCTTGAGCTAGTTGATGAAGCTTCTTCAAATGGAACTGACACGCTTCACACTTGGTTACTAGTGCCGTTGCATCCTGGAGGGCAGTGGGCCAGAAGAAACCTTGCCGGAATGCCTTGCCTGCAAGGGCCCTCAACCCTATGTGTGAACCACATATGCCTCTGTGTATCTCTGCCAACAGCTCCAGTCCTTCCTCCCAGGGAATGCACTTCAATTTCACACCGTTTGGTATTTTTCTGTATAGGACGTCATCGACGAACTGATACATGGAAGACCGACGGGCTACTTTCTCCGCTTCTTCCTACTCCTCAGGGAGTTCCCCTATTTGGAGGGATCGGACAATATGCTATGCCCATGCCGGAGCCTAGCGCTCGACGGCTAGGACCAAAGGCATTTCGTCTGCCATGGGAGCGGCTGTCTCGGCGGCTGGGGTTTGACGCCCTGCCAGAGTCTGTCGTCCCGTGGCAGGCTCGGCGTCCATGGCAAGACCCTTGCCAGCGGCTCCTGGGAGCTCAGCGGGAAAGTACTTGCCAGGGCCTCATTTCCTGCGCTTGTTCTGCTCTGTCGATGGTTCAGCGGATGGTTGAGTTAACTGAAACACAAAAGTACCTGGCTCCACAGGTAGTTTGAGTGCGGCGCGCTTTGACAGGTAATCGGTGGTCTTATTCTTCTCTCGGGGAACATGCTCCGCTTCTATACCGTCAAAATGCTCCTCCAGCTTCCTCACCTCATTCACGTAGGCCTCCATCAACGGGCTTTGATAATCCTTGTTAACTTGCTTGACGACGAGCTGTGAATCACCCCTCATGATAAGCTTCTTGATCCTGAGGTCTGCCGCGATCCTGAGACCGGCAAGCAACCCCTCGTACTCAGCAATGTTGTTAGTTGACATCTCCCTGGGAAAGTGCATCTAGACTACATACTTGAGGTGCTCTCCGGTGGGCGCAACGAGTAGCACACCAGCACCGGCGCCTTCCAGCGAGAAAGCCCCGTCAAGTACATAATCAAGTTGCGACATGCTTCCCTGCCGGGGAGAGTGGTTTCCTGGATCTCTTCATCGGGCGTTGAGGTCCATTCCGTAATGAACTCTGCCAAGACTCTGCTCTGGATTGTCGAAGTACTTTCAAACTTTAGACCAAAGCTCGACAGTTCCAAGGCCCACTCCACGATCCTCCCGGTCGCGTCTGGGTTATGCAGTATCCGTTGCAACGGGAGGCGGGTGACGACGGTGATTTCATGGGCTTGCAAGTAATGACGCAGCTTCCTTGAGGCCATAAGGAGGCCGAAGAGCAATTTATGCACACCGGAGTACCTTGACCTAGCTCCCTGCAGGAGGGATCTGACAAAGTAAACCGGGTGCTGCATCATCTTCTTCTTCTGCACCACTTCATTTCGTTGCACGGGCCCTGTCCCGACGGCGTCAGACTCTGCCGGGGGCCTTGGCTTGCCGGCACCAGGCCCTGCCGGGGGAGGTCCAGCTTGCCATCCACCGGTCCTACCGTTGCCACTGCCTCTTCATCGACCTCCCTCTGTGCCACTAGCGCGGCGCTGACCACTTGATTCATTGCCGGAAGATACATCAGCAACGGCTCTTGCGGTTTAGGCGCAACCAGTATTGGTGTAGAAGAGAGGTATTTCTTCAAATCCTGCAGTGCTGCTTCGGCCTCTGGGGTCCACTCCATTGGGCCCACCTTCTTCAAGATTTTGAAAAAGGGGAGGGCATGCTCGACAGACTTGGAAATGAACCTGCTCATGGTGGCAACACAGCCAGTGAGCCGGCGCACATCCTTGATCCGCTTAGGTGCCTCAATTTGCTCAATGGCCTTGATCTTGTCTGTGTTCGCCTCGAGCCCGCGCTGTGACACAAAGAACCCGAGAAGTTTTCCGGACGGAACACCGAAGACACACTTCTCAGGGTTCAACTTGAGGTTGATCTTCTGCAGATTTGCAAACGTCTCTTCTAAATCTTGTACAACGTTTGCCATGTCCTTGGTTTTGACCAGTATGTCATCCATATAAGCTTCCATATTTCTATGTATCTGGGGCTCAAAACCAATTTGGACCGCTCTTGCAAACGTCAACCAACACTCTTCAACCCGAAAGGCATTCGCAAAAAGGATATGTACCACATGGGGTGATGAATGTTGTCTTCTCTTCATCTTCTATTGTCATGAAGATCTGGGGGTATCCTGAGTAGGCGGCAAGGAACGATAACAAGTCGCACCCGGCCGTGGAGTCAACAATCTGGTCAATGCGCGGCAACGGGAAAGGGTCCTTTGGACATGCCTTATTGATATCTGTGTAATCAATACACAGCCTCCACTTCCCATTTGCCTTGCGCACCACCACCGGATTGGCCAACCACGTCAGATGGAGTACTCCTCTCACCAAGCCTGCCGCTTTCAACTTCCAGATCTCCTCTGTGATGAATTCCCGTCTTTCCAAAGGTTGCTTCCTGACCTTCTGCTTGACGGGTCGCGCATGAGGACAGACAACAAGATGGTGCTCAATCACCTCCCTGGGAATGCCGGGGATTGCAGATGCTTGCCATGCAAACACATCGACATTCGCCCGCAGGAAGGTGACGAGCGCGCTTTCCTATTTGCTGTCAACGGAGGAGCTTATGGTAAAATCCCCTCCCGTGTCGTCCTCCTTGACGGACACCTTCTTGGTCTCTGGTGGTGCAGCTTTGGATTTCTTGCTCTTGCCGGTGGAGCTCTCTGGCACGTCCTGGACGGGAGCACAACACTCCAAGAGGTGCGCTTGCCGGAGTGGGTGTGGGAGGTCTTGCCGGTCTTCTTCCCTCCCGGAGCATCAGTGGCAGGAGCAAGCGCCTTGGCAGCAGTCGCTGCCACTACTTCCTGGTAGAGTTGGTCGACGCAGATCAGCCCATCCTTCTTGTCGGAGGGGACAATGATGATGCTCATCGGCCCGGGCATCTTCAGTGTGTTGTAGGCGTAATGCGATGCCGCCATGAACTTGGCTAGTGCCGGGCGGCCGAGGATCCTGTTGTAGGGCGAGGGGATCTCGGCTACATCAAAGACAATCCTCTCCTCCTGTGGTTCAACTCGCCTCCAAACGTCACAGGCAGCATGACCTTACCCTTCGGCTGACTCCTTCTCGGGTTGACCCCTTGAAACGTGCCCGTTTCCACGAGGTCTCCATCAGGAATCTGTAGCCTTTTGATCATAACGGGCGAGATCAAGTTCAGACCGGCCCCGCCGTCAACTAGCCACTTTGTCACCTTGAGGTTGCGTATCGTTGGTGAAACCAACAACGACAGACACCCGACCGCAGTTAAGCGATTAGGGTGGTCCTCGGTGTCAAAGATGATAGGCGTGCTGGACCACTTCAGCGGCTTCTGAGCTCGAGTGACGGCTCCGCCGCTGTGATCTCACGCGCCCACTCCTTGAGCTGGCGGTGAGAGGTATGCAGCGGGGCGCCACCATCGACGCACATGGCCTCCGTAGCTTTCTGGAACTCATGCTCGTCGGACTCGTTGTCCTCGTCATGATCATCGTCTTCCTACTTCTTATCGCGGCCCCGAGTGGTCCTCTCTTGCTGGCTATCCTTGCCGCGGCGGCCTCCTTCGCCGCCACGCTTCTTGCTGGATCCCTCAGCACGATCCTGACCCTTCTCCTTGTCCCGCCTCTCATACTCGGCTTTTTTGCTTTTCAGCAAGCAGCTCAACTTATCGGGAGTTCTGGAGGTCATGGCCCTTGGTGCGGTGGACCTTGCAATACTGCTTGTCGGAGCCTCCTAGCTTGTCCGCTGCCGCCAAGGCCCGACAGGCGGCGCACCCGGCAATCTCCTTGCCGGGGTCGTCTGCCTTGGCCTTCTTGGCAACGCAGGTGTCGTCAGATCCCTCGACGGCAAGCACTGCCTTTCCCTTGCGCTTCTTGTTGTGACGCCGGCCCTTCTTCGTCGGGGCGGCGGCGTCTTCCACTACAAAAAAATACACTTCCGTGATGATATGTGTTTGTCACAGTAGGTTGCGTTTTTTGTCATGCATGTACATCCACGACAAATTTATGACAGAATCAAGATAGTCATACCTGTGCTGTGGTAGAAGTGTTCCATGACATTGCCAAAATTATCATCACGGAAGTGTCCACTTCCATGACGATAAATCGCGCGTCACAGAAGTGCTTTCGTCAAGGGTGACCGACGCGTGGCATCCACCGTAACGGAACGCCGTTAAGCTATCGGGTCGGGTTTTGGATCCAATAACCCGTTAACTGCCCTGACCAATGGGGATTTTCCACGTGTAAAATCATCATTGGCTGGAGGAGACACGTGTCAGGTCCGCGTTGGCACAGGTGTCACTCATCCAATGGGCGAGACGCGCCTATGATATGTTGGCACGTGGACCGGCCCATTAATTTTAAATGGGCCGGCTCAACTGGAGGCCCGCAAGATTTTGCGGACCATAATGGGCCGGCCCAGCTAAAGGCCCACGAGATTTTGTGGACCATAATGGGCTGGCCCAGCTAAAGGCCCACAAGATTTTGCGGGCCATAATGGGCCGGCCCAGGTAAAGGCCCACAAGATTTTTGTGTGCCATAATGGGCCGGCCCAGGTAAAGGCCCACAAGATTATTGCGGATCATAGTGGGCCGGCCCAGCTAAAGGCCCATGAGATCTCACTGACATTAATGGGCTGGCCCAGCTATAGGCCCACAAGATTTTGAGGACCCTAGTAGGCCGGCCCATTAACTGGCTGCCATGTTTTGGGCCAAATGTCGGCCCATATTTGATCCGGTCCATTAATGGCCTGCCACGCTCCGGGCCTAATAGTGGCCCATATGAGATCCGGCCTGTTAAAAGCCTACCACGTTCTGGGCCAAATTACAGCCCAGATCAGGTCCGACCCTTTAACAGGCTTTGGGCTAAATTATGGCCCATATCAGATTCGGCCCGTCAACTGGGCACTATGCTTCTGGGCCCACTTGCTAAAGGCCCACTTAGTAATTCAGCCTGATATTACTTTTGGCCTGTTAAGGGCCCGTTTAACATTTCGGCCCTATATTAATTTTGGCCTGTTAAAAGCCCGTCATATAGTTGGGCCTAACTACGGCCCGATTTGCATCCGGCCTGCTCGCAGCCGATATCTGATTGGGCCAAACAAGGACCGAGAAAAGTTTGGCCTGTTAAAAGCCCGTGATTTGATTCACACAATCATGGGCTGGGGTTCATTTCGGGCTGCTGCCGGCCCATGGGCTGTTAGGCACGTTTCAGGCCCAACCTACATCGTGATTGCATGACGGCCCGATTATGTACCATAATTTTACAGTTTGGCCGGTTTACTACGAAGACAGGATATATATATAGTAAAATAACTGCAGCATCATGAATAAGAAAAAACCTAGATTGTACAATAGAGAAATTACGGCATATTACATCCACTGGGCATCAAAGTTTGCCACTATGATAATAAAGCACAAGCAGACAGCAGATTACATACACTAGGCATCAAAGATCACCATCAATGCAAATAAACACGTCGACAAAATAATATACAAAACCGACATCACTTCAATAGAGTTGAAGAAAGGTTAGCCTTGCTGGGGAGCTGCAGCGCAAGCAGCTGAGCAAGATGATGAGACTGCGCTTGTTCAACACTTATATCTTCCTCACTCTGAAAGATAAACAAGCAGATAGATGACATGTTTTGCACATAAAAGTATCAGTGCTGACAATTCATCAAATTTCTTACTGACGAATAAAGTGACACAATTTAAAATTGCGTTAACACAATATGGTATTGTTCAGGTCAAGACATGGCAGGATATGACATTGTGAAGGAGTTGGCAGCTTCACGACACCACTGGATTACAGATCAAGAACTCATAAGTATCAATGGTTAGTGTGCTGTCAATTTATACCATTTCAGATTGACAAATAAATAGACGGTTTAAATAATAGTAGAATGATATGACATTGTTCATAGTTAAGACATTGCAGAATATGACATTATGCTGTAGTGGGTAGGTTCACCACACCACTGGATTACAGATGAAGAACAAAAGCATACATGCAGTGCAAAAGAAGATCACTTGCTCTGTATAGTTTGATTTACATGGTATGAAGAAGGAACTTGGTTGTACAACTGAAAACTTAAATTGAGAAAGGACAAACTTTTGTTTATGAACTACATAATAAACTTTAAACAAGCAATTCGATGCAAACACCAAAAATAAATAGTTGTTGTAGTCATGCCTAATCAAATATATACAACAAAGTTTGAAGGCTTGAGATGGACAAACTTAAATTATTGGTGAAGATAGGCTCTATAAAGGCCTTGTCCATGCTGATGGGGGGCAATTCAAGAAGTTTACCACAGAATCTTCTTGAAAAGCATTGCCTTTATTCTACATTTTGTTAAGAGTAAATATAGATGTGATAATATACGAAAAATGGATAATATTTAAGATAAGATGAAGAGTGATGCTACATAACCAAGTAGCTATAAATGTAAGTGCAGCGATATAGGCAAAAGGTACAACCAAGAGCAATGCATAGCTAAACTTCTTCAGTACCAACCTTATGGTAAGAGTAAATATAGATCTGATGTGTAGAAAATGGAGGGCAAAGGAAAATAAGATGCATAGTGATGGTACACGAACAACTACCTGTCATTATAAGTACACTGATAAAGGACAACATGTACTTACAAGAACAATGCAGAGCAAAAAAACATTGGCATTGGATATATTCTACACTAATGTAACCATTCATACAGATTAGATAATTTGAAGCGAACAATTGATAAGCAAGCTATCATGCATACTGCTATCACATAATGAACCAGGTATGTATGCAAGTACAGTGATACAGGACAACAGGTACTAACAAGAGCAAAGCAGCGGGCAACATATTAGCGATATCCTGTCGTTCTTGTCAAACCCGAATTCTTCTTCGAGCAGATTTCCTGCAAAAAAGATCCGTAAGGCACATGCGGAAAAGTAGAAGTTCAAATTGTCATGTGATTTCATAGACAATACCTCATCATGGGAATGAGACCAGTGCTTAACAAGGTTTTTCCATTCAATGTCTTCTGAATTTAGCACAGGAGACTTCACCGGAAATTCGTTTATAGACTTGCCATCGAAGTGTGATTTCCTCAGGTAACATCGATACTGCTGCAATGCTTCATTGAAAATCGCAAGCAAGCTTTGCTCGTCATGACTATCCAGATTGACCCTCACCTACTTACAACGATGTAACGTAAATCACTGATGTGTTCAATCAGTAGAAAAAAGGAAAATAATCACCGTGAATTTTAGCACTTACACGTAAGTGGGACAGGAAGATGTGAAAATGGTGTTTGTCTTCACTAATCTTCCCATGATGGGAATATATGCGCGTAGTCCCTAACAACATTGAAAGCATTGTCTTTTAAACTGGGAATAAATGTAATGGGGTTCCAATCTGCAGGAATTGGCCGTCTCTGTAGTTGGGATAGGTCTTCGGCCGGTGGACTTGCTGTACTTTTTGCTGGAGTGGGATTTTTCTGTGGTACGGCTGGTGCTATGGCAAATGAAATCGGTATACCTTTTGCTAGAGTGCAGGTCCTGTGTGGTGGGGCTAGTGGTGTGGCCAGTGAAGTATGGGTACAGTTTGCTGGAGTCGGTCCTATGTTTTGTGTCACTGGTTGTATAGCCAATATAAGTGGGGCGCTGTCTGATTTCTCCGGCACCACCATGTTTTTCAAGGACTTTGCTGGTGCTCCTTCAGGTTCGGCAATCACCCTCTTCCTTGTTGATGTCTGATGCAAAAGAACATCATTTGAGTGAAAAAACATGGTATGATGACAGATGGAATATGTATTGATAATGGATGGGCATGGCATCTCGAGTTATATTATGAGTAAACTAAGAAGATGGCGGTGCAACAAAGTAGAAGAAATGCAAGACAACATATGCAAGATACGCGCAATCAATACAACCTTACCAAATTAGAACAGGCACCTTGATGGGTGAACAGGACAGGCCATCTGCCTTTGACTCCTCGAGGTTAGAATAGTCTTTAGGATGATATTCTGAACAAGAATCAACATGTGGGGAGCGTACGAGTTTCATTGCTTCCAGAATGGCACTCAATGCCTTGCTGCCAATTGTTGTAAGTCATTGCAGTGTTCCACAATATTCTTCTGATGCGCGGATTCTGATATTCACTGTAATTGCGTATAATATCTGAGAACCATGAAAACATAAATAGCTGTGAGATTATCTTTGTAATGAAGATGATATTCTAATATAGGGGCGCCCCTGTAAACACTTGTGTGCTATCACTGGATTCTGATGAGAGAGCTCATGTGTGCTGTAATATGGTGCGTGCATTTATATAAACTGGCACAAGTACACAAAAAATAGGCTCCAGAAGTAAGGATAGCTGACAGATGATAGGTTCATAATATACTGTATAGAGAGTTTATTGCCAAACCATGATAACAAGAGCAGACAGCAACTAGGCAGATCATAGTGTACATAACAGGGGTACACCATAAGAAGGATATATAAATCGAGAAAGTGGAACTGGCTGGAAATTACGGTGTTGTATTGCCGCTACTAATTGAAAGCCTATCGATCACGTACAGGACAGCTCTATCAGCTGTTGACTGCAGATGTCCCTGCTCCCCTTCCTGACAAGGAACATACTATGCTTCCCATACAGAACACCGCACGGGCCGCTGGCCGAACCACCGGGCCCATCGCCTGTGTTCCTCCGCCACCCCCACCCCTGTCCCCACCCGCGTCGAGTTTTCTTAGTTCGACGAGGCCCCACCACCGCCCCCACAACCACCGTCCCCACCCGAGCCCCTTCCTTCGCATCGGCGAACTCCAGCGAGCTCTCAAAAATCGACTAACCCAATTTTGAAATTTAGTCTACTTTGATTTAACTAGTGTGGAATATAAAAGGGGAAAACCATAAACATTGCAAGTATGGTTTTGAGCGTGCCATGGCGGATCTAAAGGTGCAGACCGGACAAAGGCAACTTCGCAACCAAGACAAGAAATCAGAGTAAAGCAGTGGCGATCTATTTTCTTGCTGCGATAAATAAGTTGAGCAGATATGAAAGAGTACCGCCTCTGGTGCGGCGCCATGTACGCATCTGCTAAGAATTTGACGGTGCTGCGGTAGCGATGGCCGTCGGTGGCGTGGAAGCAGATCTAGGAGGGTAGACGGTGGCGGCGAGGCGCGGTGGACGAGACGGTCGTAGGAGCGGCGCCGGCAAGGTGGACGACGGCGGGGATGAAGCGAAAGTACGGGATGCAAGGATCCCGGTCCGAAGCCGTGGATGAGAGAGGTCGATCTCTTGTAATGGACTGCGACATCGGGGTATCAGCTCCGGCATGGTGGAGGAGGACGGTGGTGGATGGGGTGGCGGATGGCGGAGGACGGAGGAGGGTGGGGTGGAGAGGGTGTTTTGGCGCCCACGGAGTACGAATGGGGAAAAGGGAGGTAGAGAGGAAGGGGGAACCATGTATTCAGGGCATGCTTGTCTCAAATGCGAGAAAATTTACAAACTTAGCCCCTGTTTCAAATTTCTACATCACAGCAACACTAGTTGGTTGGGGATTGGACGGTAATCTCGCATACACCGAATATTTGCCGACGAGAGTTTGTTTTTGGCGCCCACCGTGTATGAATATGAATCGGGGAGGGAATCGATTTCGGCCGAGGACACACTGTGTTTTGGCGCCCACCGTGTATGAATCCGGGTGAGAGGCGGTTATGTCACGTTTGGGTGAAATTACAAACCTACCCCTATTGAAACCTATAGAAATCCAGTAGATAGGCTTTGCGTGGCAGGGAAAGGCAGTAGTGATTTCCATCTCACAAATTTTGGTTTCGGGCGGTTACTGAGACTTTCCCCGCGTCGTTCAAATTTTGCAGAGTGCACGTTTACCGTGCCAACTCAATTCGAATCCCGTTTGTATTCTATTTTTTTCGGGCGGGATCCATTTTCAATTGGAATTACATTCTATATACATCATTTTTTTATATATACTTTCAAAAGCACAACAAAGAATTCTGCTCCTTTATATGTATAATATGATTTACAAATACAACAATCTCGAAATCTTAAGGCTGAATTCGAAAAAATTTAACCAAATTATGTTCTACGAAAATGTATGGATCAGTAATATCTACATATTAAATAACATAGATGTGCGTGAATTCATATGAGTATGCATGTTTGATAGATCAATTTTGGTTCGAGTATGGATTACATGTATCATCATCTCGAATTCAAATATTTGTATCCCTTTTTTTGTTCACTCCTTTCACGCCCATCTCTCTTGCATGCATGCTCCTTCAGGTAGCTATCACTCTCTTTTCTCTAGCTCACCCGCACACTCACTTCATGTTTCTCCTGTCCTCGCAAACATGGTCTCTCGACGTCTCCCTTGAGAAGTGTCACACTCTCCCTATCATTATACATTACACGGTTTTCATTATCTCTCAGGTCTCTACTGTTCTCTGGTATCACTCAGTACCTAAGCTTTCTTTTTCACCGCCAAACACACAGTCTCCACTCGTCTTTCACCTTGTCTTTCTCTCTATGGGATTCTCTCACACACCCTATATGTCTCTACATATGACTCATACCACTAAAATTACTCTCTCTATCTCTCCTGTAGACACAACATTTGTTGCGGTCTCCTTTTCGTCTCCATCCCAGACTGACATTATTCATTTGTTTACCGATCAGACAACCCCGACTACCGTCTCCTCTCTCTCTCTCTCACAGACACACACACACACAACTCCTACTTCCACTCCCCTTCCCGACTACCGTCTCTCTCTCTCACACACACAAAACTCTCGCTTTCGCACCCCGACTCGTATTTCTCTCACAAACATTTATCGACTAGCTAGCCTCTAGATAGGTTTATACACTCGCACACTCGTGCTTCCACCATCGCATACATGTCTCTCTCCTGCTCCTTGTATATGTGTAGATTTTTCTTCCCTTCTTGAGACACGCCCTTCGATCGTCCACACACACACTATCGCCTCATTTTAAGCTGATACCTATCGCAGACACACTCCTTGTGTCTTTGTCACACATGCACTCCATCCTCCTCCACTCTCCCTCTCTCTCACACAAACATGGGCTTTTTGCAACAACTAGCAAGATGCCCATGCGTTGCACGGAACATCAAGATGCATTTGTATGAGTAGTTTATCTTGTGGGGGAAAAGGATGAATGAGGGAAGGCCTTATTTGCAAATGTGGATAGGGGTATGGGTATATTTTTGCAAAATTGCCATAGTTTTCTTCCTATCCGTCAGATATAGATCGGACGACATATATTGCAGGATGGCGGGCACACGATCATCACCGACAATGCTTATTATAAAAGTAGGGATAAAAATAGAGTTGGTGATGATGGTGGGCCTGCCATCCTGCAATGTAGGTCGTTTGATTTATATCTGAGGGCTAGGAAGGAAAATATGGCAATTTACCCACACTCTTCACCACATTTGCAGATAAGGCTTTCCCTCATTCATCCTTTTCTCCGACTAGATCTTGATGTCCCGTGCAACGCACGGGCATCTTGCTAGTAAGAGTAGAAATTAGACATATACCACTTCTTGCTTCTTGAAACCAACAACATTCCTCCCTTATCTCATCAAAACCGCCAAAGGAATATATTTTGAGTGAAACATAACATATTTTTAATGATATATGTATTTCAAAACTAGACTTTTTTCTTCTATCAAATAGGTGAATATCTATTAATCCAGTGGTGGACACAGGCCCGGGGCAGCTAGGGCTATAGCCCCAGGCCTAGAAACAACTTCCTTTGTAATTTCTACATGCAAAGCATACAAAATCATAGAAGTTTATCACTCAACCTAGCACAGCCCCAGGCGTAATCTGCATCTAGCTCTGCCACTGTATTAATCTACTTTGATCGTGTGGCAACGCATTGGCACATTGCTAGTAGTTAATATAATTTTTTGGACACCAGACAAATGGTGGAGTACATATACGAAGAGAAGAGGCGCACGCATGCAGTCGGCCTCTCGCTGTCTCGCACACATGAGTGTTACGTAAAGGCGACGTAACAAATAAACCCTAAAACCCTAGGAGCACGATAGCTGCATTCGCGGGTACCGGGTACATGGTGGAGCACCTTTGTAGGAATAGTCAGCTCGCGTGATAATTTGATCCGTAGGAGTTGATGGTCAGGACCACAGGTGAACAACTTGGAGTGCAGTGGCTCGCCAAATGCCACAGATCGAGTAGCCACGTTTAAAATATCATTTTTTTGGGTTAACAGTTCCGAGTTTCAATGGTGTGTTATAAGTAGTAAGTAGTTTTTAGAATGATTGGTATGGAACGAAAATGGAATTCATAGTACTGCGTACCTCCTTGGCGTATGGTTGTATGGTTTTTTTTGCGATGGAGGTTGTATGGGTTTATGTTGCGAGATGTTGAACCTGGTAGTTCTAGGGCAAATACTATGGTTTAGATTTAGATGCTGGTTTTCAGTAATGAAAATCAGAAGGGGAAACCCTTCTTTGATTAAAAAAACTATTACCTCCATTCTGGTTTACTAGTCCCCATCGTACTTTGGGTCAAAGTTTGTCCATGAATACTTGTAAAATGTGAATGGAAAACGAGATTTTATTATACCCAAACAAAAAAGGACTGGAGGGAGTGATTGCTCTGACATGGACGCGACCTCTCATAGCGGAGGCATTGAACCAGCGCGCCGGCCAAGAGGGTCGCACTCGTTGCAGGCCCGGCTGAGCACGCCTCCTCGCCACGTGCAACCAGCTTAAGACTACCCTACCTGCCTTCATTGAATCCGTGCGTGTGCTGGCAACACGTCGTTCCGCCAGCCGGCAAGCATTTTAGAACACAAAAAATGACTAAAATATAATTAATTTACGCATGGTCTTGACTTGTTGTGCTCGCACTGGTAGCAGGAACTAGTAGAGGATTTTCTTTATTTATAACTCTCCTCACATTTTTTTTGGCTTTGAAGTGAATCATGGTTGTGGACATTATGCATGAATGTGTAGATATCTGTGAACATGAGTTTATGTGGAAGTTGAACTTGGAATGTCGGGCTTGCGCGTGAACTATACCATGTCCAATGCTTCGTCTGTTATTGTTTGGAAAGTAATTGCTATTATTACATGACCTGAAAAAACATTTTGTGCCACATCAGTAGATGCACGGGCATCACAACAGGCATGCTGACTGGATAAACATTTGAACCTAGCTATTATGAAGGAAATTTTGTATTGACAGTTTTAGATAGCAGGAGACGCCTAGCCTGCTCTGCCTCTGTTAGCTTATTTCTGGCTTCTTCCATCTCTTCTTTGGCTTGGGTGAAGAGAGCATCTGATTGCTCTTTTCGCTTCTTCAGGAACTCAGCTACATTCTCAAGGGCTGCTGCACACTTTCTTTTAGCCTTCACTAATGCCATGAGGACACGAACAACTGACGACTCCACCTAGCTTGTGCGTAATCCAGCATCATCTGGGAATTTGCACCTTGTGTCTAATCCAGCATCATTAGGGAACTGGCACCTTGTGTGTAATCCAGCCTCATTTTGGAAACATGATCTTGAGGTTGACCATACTTCCCTCCTCGCAGGAACTGCATCCTCACATGAAGTTACTTCTTTTTTAGATCAATACTCAGAGCAACCTAGATCCATTTTGTAGAAGCCAGATAAACAGAACTCGGAGAAGTGAATTCAAAAGGAAAAAACTAAATAAAAAGAGACTACAAGGTGAGAACACCCACTTCCTACATCAAGCTAAAAACGAAAGCATTAGGACGATTAAGACTCTTCTTATTACAAATCAAAGAACACCACGCTTAAGAGAAACAGAAACTACAACATATACACATCGAAGAACACGAGGCTACATGAAAGTAATTGAAAGGGTGTTACTTACCAAAGCTCATTTTATAGGTTCGGTGTAGCTCCTCTTTAACTTGCCACGCTCCTTGAAGATGTCCCGAATATCCCGTGTTTGGTCTTCATTGCTCCTCTGCATGTTCGCGCTCGTGGTTTTAAAATCTCAACATGGCAAGAAAAATATACTACTAGTAATACTCGTGCATCATGTGGGCAACCATAAAGCACTCGTCTGCCATGTTAGAGCATCTCCAACAGAATCGCAACGCGCGGCGCTTTAAAAAAGCGTTTACAGTGCTGAGATCGAGAAGTAGATACAAGAGAGTAGAGGATAGTTCTCAGCATAGATAGATAAAAAAAGATAATTCAACTACTCCTCGTCGTCCGACTCCTCCTCGGTGATGTCCTCCTCCGATGTCTGACTATAGGCATGAAGATACCGATCGTCATCGGATTCCCAGGGCGACGCTGCTCCTAGCATAATGTTGAATTGAGCGTCCGCTTTTCGCCTACGCTTGTCCTTGCGATTGGTGGCTCGCTCTGCCCTCCTCTTATCCCTCTTCGCCCTCCTTTCCGCGCAGAACTCGCCCTCGTTGATGATGTCCTACGGGAAGTGTTGGCACCACAGCGCCATGGCTTCCTCGTCCATCTCGGTGATGCCGAGACGGTGCTCCCGCCTCCGGTTGTCGCGAAGATCCTCGTCGGAGCTAAGCCGCGGCAGAGGCGCGAGCTCCTGCGCCCCCTCCCGCGTCGGCACGTTGGGGACGTTCAATGTTCTATGAGGCCACTGGAGGCGCCACACCGCTGCGTTGTACGCGTGGGCGCCCTTGTTGGCGGTGCCGAAATTGCCGAGGCGGAGGCGCATCCCGCGGAACCGGATCTCGGCAGAGAAGCTGCCGGAGGGGCGCGCGCGCACGCCGCTATATCCCCAAGTTTCCCGGCGATGCGGCGGCATGGTGGCGCGGCGGCGGCGAGGCGAAAAAGAGCAGGGAGAGAGCGGTGGCGAGGCATAGGGCGGGGAGAGAGCGGTGGCAAGGCACAGAGCGGTGGGAGGGCGCTTGATTTTGTAAAGCGCGTCGGACGCCGCGCGCCAAAACTAGCGCACGCCCGACCGCTTTTTCCCGCGCGCGCGATCCTTTCCCGACGTCTCTGCTATCTCTACTCTCTTCTCTACTGTTATATTATTTAATATTTAATATTTAATATTTATCTCTACTTCCTTTACAGTCTACTTTTTTTCTTGCCATGTAGGCCGTCCGATTTATATCTAACAGATAGGAAGGAAACAAATGGGAATTTTGCAAAAAAGATACCCACACCCCTCTCCAAATTTGCAAATAAGGCCTTCCCTCGTTCATCCTTTTCTCCCACAAGATAAACTACTCATACAAATGCATCTTGATGTGTGCAATGCATGTGCATCTTGCTAGTTCTAAAAACCATTCCATCATTTGCCACACTACTGGTTGCAGATGAAAAACCTACCCAAGCACAGCGCGATACAGGAGCGACACACAATTACAAGCTGATATTCTGTTGGACAATGGAGTCTATAACCAATAACTTCTACGGGAACAATAGCACCCAGGAAATTTGAAGGGTAGGTATGCACAAAATCAGAACTACACATGTACCGCTAAGTGATTAAATACACACATTACCAATCAGGGAGGAGAACAATGGTCGCGGCGGCCTCTGTGAGTCATGGTCGGCAACGAGAGTCAGTTCATTGTCCACGACGTGGTACTTCTGCGCTTGGCGTCGGCTTTCGGGAAGCAGATCCGAGACCGTGGAAGACGATGTCGGGGAAGAGGCTTTGTGTACGACGACGACGGTGGACCGGCTCCAATGCGACGTATGAGGTCGTCGATGAGGCAGACGCGCTGTGGTGGACGAGTGCGCCGATGTAAAGGGGACGAGCACGAAGGCTGCGGTGCCGTGGAGAAGTCTATTTTGCGGTGGGGATAGAAATTGGGGAGTATTCAGGTGTACTACTCTGTGTGCCGGGGTGGGGTTGGCTGGGTAGGGTGAACCTAAAGTTACGAAAACAGCCCCCTACCAAGCATCATCCGTAGGCCTGTTCCGAAGGCTATGATGGTAACTTCCCACTGCTCGAATCAGGGTCGCGGGAGATTTTCCCGCCGACCACAAAATTTTGTGACACTGGACTCCCCGTGTGGCGTGTTGAGTGATTCGGCTAAGCAACTAGCGAGTAGTAGTAGTAAACTCTGCATATTAGGTTTGACCGAAGTCAAACTTCCTAAAGTTTGACCAAGTTTATAGAAAAATATAAACATTTACCATAACAAATATGTATGATGTGAAAGTACATTCAATAATGAATCTAATGGTATTTATTTTTTATTGTATATGTTAATATTTTTTGTTATAAGCTTTCTGAGAGTTTACAAAACTTGACTTTGACCAATGCTAATACGCGGACTTAAATAAAAACAGAGGGAGTACACATTTGCTTTCTTAGTTTGTAGTGAACTAGTCATTTGTTGAAATTGTGAAATAAATATATTAGGCTATTGACTTCAATTGTAATGGTCTATACAATTCAATAGTTACAATCATTTTCGAATCCCAAGATGTATACAAGGTCTATAGTACTTCACAACATGCTCAAACTCACATAATCCCAGTCAAATGAGAAACTGAATGCATTTCATAGTTGTTACTTTGTATGATGCAACAAAAACAACCATAACTCTACATCAGCCATTATAGAAGCAACATTTTGACATATCCCAATGTGTGAATGAAACGTGCAGAGAGAGCTTTTGAAGATGGAGTAGATAGGGTGTGAAAGATTGTATGTATGTGGACGAGAGAGTAGGAGGCAAACCTAATGAGACACACACACACACAGAGAGAGAGAGAGGAAGAAGTTAGGTCTATGAGAAAGATGGATACATGTAATATACATGAGATGTGTGTGCATCTGGATTCTGTATACGTGGAAGGAGAAGAGACAACATGTTTGATGAGAGAGCTGAAAAAACATGGACGAGAGGGAAAGGATCTCGTGGGTTGAGGGATTGACAATTTTGTGCGGGGGAGAGAGGGATTGGTAATTTTGTGCAAGAGAGAGAGGGTGGGGGGAGGAGTCAGTCAGCCGTCGTCACATCACCCTGCTTCCAAATGAACCTGCATTCTCTAGCGCGGTGTGGTCGCCATCTTCGATCTACTCGATGCCCTCTTTGAAGATTGAGGTGTTGTGCATGTTGGGGTGCAAAGAAGCACAAGCGAGAGTGGTCGCCGTATAACCTTGGATGGGGATGAATTGTGTGCTCGGGGGAGTGTGTGTGTGTGTGTTGTGCTGCGTGTCTCTTTCTGTGTGTGTGTGTCAGATATTGAGAGAAAACAAACCTAAGGAGAGAAATTGGTATTCACGAAAAGATTGTGCGGGCCTTGAGCTGGGCAGGGGTCGGGTGAGGCTGTCAAAATATGCGCGTTGATGCATGTGTTGCATGCGACCGTGCAGGGACGGACGAATCGAGAGAGCTGGTTGTTGTGTTACGGATGCTCCTCTCTCTGTCTCTCCCCCCCTCTCTCTCTCACACACACAAGTAAACTAGAAGACCGTTCTCTCATGTATACACAACGTATCGGCATCTGTCTATGTCTCACTCATGCATGATCATTTGCACATTCACACCTCTCTATGTCTGTATCACACGCACACCGTCTCCACATTGCCCTTCCGCCACAACACACATATGGACACATACACACGTTCTCTCTCATTCACACACACAAAATCAGTATTAAGAAAAACTAGGGCGCACCTAAAACGTCCAAATCCAAATAAACACGAACTAGAGCTAAATTCAAATATATGGAAATATTGCAGCGTCAAAACTTTCACAGGAAAAAAAAGGTTGAGTAATATTTGAGGATTATTTTCACACACACAAAAAGGTTCGGTGGATGTCCTTCGAGCGCAACACGGTGACGCACCGTTCAATCGACCGCGCGGCCGCGGTTCACGCGCTTGCACAGGATTCCGTATCATGGCTGTGGTACTAACTAATAAAAGCGCTGCCTAAGTCTAATGTTTACGTGTACTAGTACGGTTTTCTTTTAAGTTTGACCAACCTTATATATTAAACTAAGGTAAGCTCCCACACGCGCACTAATCAATATGCCGCCGCCGCTGTCGCGCATGCCGGCGCCTGCCTGCTCGGGCCAACAACTTCTCGCCCATCACCGCCGTGTCGCCGCCATCCCTGTGCCATGAAGCCAAAGGCTCGCCCGCTCATGTGATCTGCAGTCCCTCCTCGCGATGTCGCCGTGCTGCCAAGCACGCGATCAGCTGGTGGAGCCGCGTCTATGCACGCAGCGTACGAAGAGGAGGATGAGCGTGTGCTCCAGCACGCCGGCGAGGAGGAACTAGCGTGTCATTGTCGTCTCCGCCCGCGCGGATGAGGCGCGCATTGTGGCTGTCACGGTGGAAGCCGGTCGCGCGTGCGTCGAGCCCACAAACCGGGTGCAGACGCAGAATCTACCTTCGAGACCTTGAATGCCACGTGGATCTTGCAATCTGAAGGAGCAATTTGGGTCAGTCCACTCATGTGAGCCGTTTGATGCAACATGGATGGCTAGAAGGGCTTCTTCCACCTCTTCTGCCGTCTTCTTCCTTCGCTCCATCGAACTTCTTTCACAAATCGACTGACCCAAATTATACTACTAGTACGAACGTATTAAGTACAGTAGGAACACGAAGATATGAGCAGTAGTACCAACTGCAAGAAGAACAGTAGTAAGACATAGTACTAGTACTACTGTATGTACTAAAGAGTTCAAATAACGAGAAAGAACATAAACATAGTTCTGCTGGGGCCTCAGCACAACACACCCTTGAAAATAAACTAAGCAACTAGTCTGCTTGACACTGCAGTAGAACCAGCATGAGCGACAACACTGCCACCTACTCGGAGTCCGAGTCCACGTCCTCGACTTCGTCCTCGTCCCTCTTCCTCTTCCTCTTCGCTGACGCTTCTTTGCTTGAACCGGACACTGGGCTCTGCTTCTTCATCCAATCCTTGTAGATATTTAAACAAAGGTAGGCATCCATTGCTGCGTACAGGATGTGATCTTCATCTAATGTCTTCGACTCCCATGCATGATGAAACTCGTGATGAGGTTTCTACAGTTTAGCGTACGAAGGATCAATCATGGCTGCTGCCAGGGTCAGCATTGAAGGTTGAGAGGAGGACACTAGGCTTGCCTTCTGGAGATCAAAGGGCTGGCCTACGACGAGACCTATCCGACGCAGGACATCACTATCGTTCTTAAAGCCTACAGTAAAGAATTTCACTCTTTTGTCCTTGAGGAAGTTCTTAAAATCCTGGCACTCAATGTCGGCATGGCATATGTGGTAGACCAAGCAAACGTTATGTACGCAAACCTGGATCACGACGGGCTTCTTCCTCTCTTTGTCCTTTAGATCCTTCTCTCGTCCCAGGACTGTGGTGTA
Source organism: Aegilops umbellulata (assembly GCA_032464435.1). Classification (NCBI taxonomy): domain Eukaryota; kingdom Viridiplantae; phylum Streptophyta; class Magnoliopsida; order Poales; family Poaceae; genus Aegilops; species Aegilops umbellulata. The sequence goes on from CP136054.1 coordinate 134,300,660, forward strand.
CTCAATATCTAGCCCAGCGACCCACTTATCCGTTGAAATGTTGAACATGCGTAGGAAGCGAGCAAGCCATGCTTTCACCGTCTCGGATCCACATGTGTAGATGACGATGAACTAATCGCCGATGATGGCTCTCACCTGGTACTCAGCGGCGACCATGGAGATTTGGGAGGCCATGGATTTTGGAGGAGGGTTAGGAGAAGTTGAACTATTGTACCCCGCAAAAAAAACAGGGAGCGAACTAATGTGAAAGGACAGGACGACTGGGAGCGAACTGTTGTAAGGTAGAAGACAGGGACGAGTAGGGCATGCGAACGGCGTCGGGTTACTGGCTTGCCCGGTGGATAAACGGCTGCAAGCCCCCAAAGAGTTCTCGAGAACTATGCGGGACCCACTAGATGTCATGTCTACTAGACCCATATTGTAGGCCTGACGGTATAGCTTCTGCATGTTCGCACGCCATGCCGGCGCGTGGATGTAACTTCACTTAATTCTGTCAAACACCGCGCCTCCCATGACCTTGGCCTCCCTCGCGCAGTTGCGCCCTTTGAGACTTCGACCGGCTATAAATGTGCAAATTTTTTGCCTTTTTTTAGACAAGCAATTTTTTTGCCTACTCCGCATGCATGATACTCCCTTTGGTCCTTTTTACTCCCGTCAACCGTTTGCAAAGTGTTTGACAAAATTTTTACTTTTTCTGAACACCACCTTATATTAATTAACCAGCCACACTAGTACACTCATTCGATACAATATTCACCGCACAGGGCGGTACGTTATTTACACGAATACCATCTAATCTATTGTCAAAGCTATACTTAGCGATTAAGAGTGCCACCTTATTGTCCAAATGGCTAATCTTTGACAATTGAAGATTGTTGATCAACTTCGAGATGCTCAACGCTTTCATGTTCAGGTCACGCATAGTAGACCTGTCATAGTCCCCCGATGCAAGAGACGCTACCACAAAAGCGCATCAGTCTCTAAAATTATAGGATCATGAAGAGAAATACCTATGTAGAGACCGGCAATGCAAGCCCTAAGCTCCGCTTCCTCCACGCTTTGATAGGCGTCAATGAAATCCCACGACCAAATTTATACTAAAAATACCAATATCTACAATACTGATTATAATGAGTATAAGAACTACGTTTTATAATGAGTGTAAAAATATTGATTTGACATTGTGAATGTTGACACATTGTGGAATACTTTTTGAAGTTTGCAAAAGTACTCAACTAGTGTTGTCGTTCTTCACAAAAAAATGTGTTTACCAATGCATGCATGAACACTAGTTACTCTAACCCCCCTCTCTTCTTTAATTCTTAGCCACATCAGCATGTTTGCTATTCCCGTGTGCATGATACCAGCTAAGATACCGCCATTATGGCAAGCCTTAATCATCGCATGCAATAATTTAGTGCACCTTGAAATATGAACATGTGTGGGGCGTGTATGTTTTTAATGACTTGAGACTATACCTAGCCTGGCATGCAAGATGTCTTATTATGCACATTTCCCCATACCTGCAGGAAGCCCGTTCGTCTCCAAATCTTTTCCTCTACATGTGTGGAAACAATATGCCTGCCAAACTCTCATTCTCCCTCCAGCGGTCCCACCACTCCACCCCATGTGAAAAAATCTGCATGCATGACTCTCCTCCCCCCACGCTCGTCTAATCCGTTGTGACCAGCAATATTTCCACCCCTTCGCTCCCCCGTAATTTACTCCAACAAATATGCCCACGTAGCTACTACTTAACTGCAGGTGCATTGGGTCACTAACATATGGGCCCAACAGGGGTCTGGTCCATAAGTCAGTGATGCAACTGGACCTGCAGTTAAGTCAGTGCAGCTCAGTCCATATCTTACATAGGTGTGCGATTGCTCGCTATAAATAATGCGCCTCCCACGACATCGCTATCTCCTCCCCCTCATGTTCATGTTCATCGCTATCTCCTCCCCCTCCCTCTCACGTTGACCACCATGGCATCGCCCCTCCCAAGCCCTAGGAGCCCCTCGCTGCACCGCGCGAATGGTCACGCGTCGCCGTTTCGTTCCTCGCCGCCACTAGTCGAGGAGGACGCGTCGGTGTTCCGCTCCTCGCCGCTACGCGACGCATCGCCATTCCGTTCCTCGCTGCCACTAGTCGAGGAGGACGCGTCGGCGTTTCGCTCCTCGCCACGACGCGTCGAGGTGGACTCGTCGGCGTTCCCAATCTCGCCAGCACGTGCGCTGGAGGACGCGTCAGCTCCCGTCTACGAGGAGAACGCCGCGCCGCCCGCCGAGCCCCCCAGACTTGAGGAGCTTTGGAAAGAAATGGATGTCACCTTGTGGGAGGCTTTGCCTCCAGTAGAGCGAGCCAAAATAGAGGCGGAGAAGAAGGCCGAGGAAGAGAAGTGCACCACGGAACAAACTGCCGGGGAGGCCTATGTCGCGTCCGAGAGAGTCAGGCAATTGGCTCTTTGGCAGGACGCTCGTGCGAGGGTCGTGAGGGTGGCGGAGGATGCCCGTGCCGACGCCCTGAGTGCAGTCGGGCCCAAGCGCCTCATCTACGCTTGGCGGTACTTGGACCGGGTGCACGCTTCCAGCGAGGAGGAGTACCTGTTGGCGCCGGATCACCACACCGGTGAGATCGCGCTCGCCCGCCGGCAAGCCGCCAATCAGCACCTCGCGAGTTGCGAGGCTGAGGAAGAGGCGTTGGGTTGGTGCGCTGGGAAACGGCCGTGCACCAGGGCACTCGTGGCGCGCCGCAAGCGCTCCTACGAGCGTCGTGGCTTTTAGGAGGAGTATAATTTTTTTCGTCAGGCAATCTCATTATTTTTTGGATGCAAATGATAAATCCTGAACGTTCAGGAAATTTTAGCGTCCTTAATTAATATGTGAAAGGGAAAGTTTGGAAATCTTGTGTATTCATATGCATTTTGCAAGTACGTGCATATAGCACAAACTTTACTATATACTATCGCACTACACGTCTCTCTCGATATATGCTTGCAGACTGTGCTACTCCCTCCGTCCAGGTCAATAAGTCATCTTTGGTTGTGCACCGTGACCAAGAAGGAGGGAAGACTTATACACCTAGACGGAGGGAGTACTACTATTACTTATGTATGTGCAAATGCACGTTTTAACATTACGATGCAGTTTTTGTAAAAGTAGAAAAACAACACTAGTCAAGCTTGTGAAACGATTCAATGCAAAACAAATGCAAAAATGCTCATTTGATTGTTTACTTTTAGCTTCCTTCTATGTGGTTATTTCTCTGTCGTACTTTGTGCGGAGTATCTCACTGGTTGGAAAGGCATGCAAATTCCCAAACTGCTTCCTACACTCTGTATCGAATTTTTTGCCTAACAAGTTGTGCCGTGCAATTGGAATTCCAACTTGAGTACTACTACTAGTAGGAGTACCAGGGGCCAGTTCTTTTAGGCTTCTAGATTGGTAATCCCATAACTACTACCTCCGTCCTGGTTTATTGGTCCCCATTGTAATCTGCGTCAAATTTTGATCATAAATTTAACTAATGAAAGGTTAGTGCATGTCACATGCACTACTCCATCCGTCTAGGTGAGTAAGTCAACTTAGGTTGTGCACTGTGACCAAGGAGGAGGAGAAAACGAGAAACGTTAATGTTTATTAGCTAATTAATAGTATTGCATGCAATGAACTAACCACTGCATATCATGTTTGATATCTCAAGTCATTAAAAGCATGCACACTCTTTATCTCTTATTGGTTGATATGTCAAGAAACAAGAAACGAGGTAGAAATTAATGCACCGCGCCTAAGTGTTTTGGGATTATTTAGTTTTTGTAAGATGACTTACACACCTAGACGGAGGGATTACAATTGTGAGGAATAAACCAGCTAAATCTTTGGTCAAAATTTAGCACAAATTACAATGGTGAGGAATAAACTAGGATGGAATAGTAGTTTAGAAGCCCAAATAAATGAGTGAGGCGCCTTATTGTTACTCTCCACTGTGACTAGTCTTGTGGGAAAAGCTGGGGAAGTAGCCAAAAGAATTGGCCCTAGGAGTTGTAGCTAGGGATCGAGTGTGCGTGATGAACCGAGGAAGTAAATGCAGAGAGATGAAATGCAAAAAAGACGGAGGGATGTGATGGTTGCTTGTCCATTTATTTTACTAGGCCACTTATTACTGGGAGTGGTTGGGTTTTGTGATATGACGGCTTTACTGCCGCGCCACAAGCGGGGTGAGAGGTGAGACTCCCGTGCAGCGCCGCCCTCTACACTAGTACTACTACTCCCTCCATCCATTTTTACAGGGCCTAACTTGTCAATCTCTCGTACCAAGGCATGTCCGCAAAAAGAGGAACTGAATTTGGGACTAGTATCTGGATCCCGTGTAATCTTGCATGTAGTCTCCTTTGAATGCCTAGCTGCTGGCCTCCCTTCCTTTAATCCCTCGCATGCAAATTACTATCCTCCCTTTTCTACATGCATGCCCAACCATAATTCCTCAAATCATGCATGCATTGGCTGAAATATAGAGCTCGCTCCTCCTTTGAAAATATGGTGGTGCTATCCATGCATGCAAATCAATGCGACGGCTAGAGCATTGTCATGATGAAGGGACCATGCACGACTTGCAAGAGAAAATTAAGATGGATATGGCTCGATTAGTTCATTTGGCCTTGTATAGATGGAAAATAAAATTTGGCGTTAGGCCCTGTATAGATGGAAGGAGGGAGTACATCGGTCGTGGTTTATCCCCCATTGAATTTGACTGAAGATTTAACTGACAAAATGTTAGTGCATGTCAACAAAATCAATATCGTTGGATTTGTATTTGAACATAGTTTTCAATGATATAATTTTAGGTGAAATGCATCATCATTTATCGTACTATATATAATGTTAGTTCAATTTTTGGTCGTACAAATCTATAGTAAGGTGCCCATGCGTTGCACAGAAGAGTGAAATGCATTGATCGGGGAGTTGTTTCTTTTGACAAAGGATGTGGGGGTCATCTCATGTGTAACGAGTATCGATAGGTTTGTTCAGATATTATTTCATCTCTAGAGCTCACAAACATCCGGGTGAAATAGATAAAAAGTATCTTTTGCAAACAAAAGCGTTCAACTGTTCAACCTGTATCAAAAACTTGTGAAGAAATAACTCTTATTGTGCTTTGCAGGAAATGATGTTCAAGAATTAGTTTTTGAGTATCCATTGTTATACATGTTGGCTATACTATGACCATGCCCTTATACACCTAGACGGAGGGATTAAATCAGGATGACTTGGGAGGGGGCAGAGGATATGTAAGAAATGGTTCATCATAAGTCTTTCACCAGTACTGTAGTAAAAATTCATACATGGAAGATTCTAGACTAAACCATAAATGGATACACTTTTATTCATGCGCGATACTCCAATAGAGCAAGATCATGCATGGAAGTCTCCACATGCTTAGACAGCGGATTACATTGAGCGAAGACTAATGATCAACATTTAACTTGAAAATGCAGATGTCCAGGTGAACCTCCTTGGAGTCCCCATGCATATTGTTGGAGTCCAAATAACACCATGGGTTTTCCATGTCGACGTCGGCGGGAAGGTCCCAGCTCGGCAGAGTCCAAGTATGCTTGGCGTAGCCAATGTCGCCGCCCACGTACCTCCGAGGGGTGGTAATAGTGAGCACGCACGCGTACATTGGCCTCGTGTCAGTGTCAGCGTCAGCGGCGTCGCCCCTGATGCACACTACAGAGATGTGGTGGCGGCCTGCGCAGGCCTCGCCGGTGGCCACGATCAAGAGGAAGACACTCCCGTCCTCCTCCGAGACTAGCAGGTGGCGCTGATCCTCCAGCGACTCCGGCACGGTGAACGGGTAGCACGTCTAGTACTTGATGTTCTTCGCCAAGGGCTAGTAGTGATTGCCGCACGCCTGCGTCAGGTGATGCACGATGTCCGCCGGCGAGCCCCAAAATGGCACCGGACACTCATAGCAGTAGACGAAGGGCTCCTTGGAGGCATCGACCAGGCCATCCATGAAAGGGGAGTGGCTGTAGGGGATGTTCCGCCAGGTGAATATATGAGCAAGTTACTATGAGATTTACTACAAAATAAATCATGACGGCTATAACAGATATTAAAATAATCATGCGAACTAGCATAGTAGATGAACAGATCGAATCTAGGACACAGACTAGAAACATGAATCTACCATGATTTCAAACAGGCAGGACAAAAACACATACGGTGCAACGGGAGTAGCACCGTTGGCGTTGAGGTTGTCGCCCATGTCGTTGAGGAAGAGGTTGCCGAGGTCAGGGAAGAAGTCGTCGTTGGTGAATTCGTCGCTGCTAGCAGTCGCGAGAGTGCGCTCCCCAAATTTCAACAGCGCCCACCGAATAGAGCGCAGGAGGGAGTGGCTGTAGGGGACGTTGCGGCCGCCGAATGGAGTGCAAGAGTAGCCCACGAAGCAGTAGAGGATGCTCCTCCCTAGTCTCTATTCTTATCTCTATCTCTACTACTCTTCTTTGTTTTTAATAATATACTGGTTGTAGTTGTCAAATCGAATAGTACTGCGCCATCCACTGCACGCCCGGCTGAACAAGCCTCCTAGCCTCCATCAAACCCCTCCATTAAACCCGTATGCAAACCGACAAACCTACTTCGGCTCGCGGGAGGAAATTTCCCGGTTGCCGTTGGAGAATAATAGAGTCACGTCCAATCCATTTGAGTTAATTGCGTGTATGATTCTCCCTCTATAAAAAGTTAATTGCATCCTTAATCTTGTATTCTAAGTACTCTGTGGGTTCCACTGTCAGTACAGTGTACATGACTTGCAGGCTGGCTACAGTGTACTTATTACTGGGAGTGGTTGGGTTTTGTGATATGACAGCTTTAGTGTCGCGCCACGAGCGGGGTGAGAGGTGAGACTCCCGTGCAGCGCCACCCTCTACGCTTGTACTACATCGGTCGTGGTTTATTAGTCCCCCATTGAATTTGACTGAAGATTTAACTGACAAAATGTTAGTGCATGTCAACAAAAACTATATCGTTGGATTCGTATTTGAACATAGTTTTGAATGATATAATTTCAGGTGACATGCATCAGCAATTATCGTACTATATATAATGTTAGTTCAATTTTTGGTCGTACTAATCTATAGTAGTAAGGTGCCCGTGCGTTGCACCGAAGAGTGAAATGCGTTGATTGGGGAGTTGTTTATTTTGACAAAGGATGTGGGGGTCATCTCATGTGTAATGAGTATCGATAGTTTACTTCAGATATTATTTCATCTTTAGAGCTCACAAACATCCGGGTGAAATAGATAAAAAGGTATCTTTTGCAAACAAAAGCGTTCAACTATTCAACCTGCATCCAAAACTTGTGAAGAAATAACACTTATTGTGGTTTGCAAGAAATGATCTTTAAGAATTAGTTTTTGAGTATCGATTGTTATACATGTTGGCTACAGATGACATGGCACTTTCTTATAGTCAACAGTTGGCTATCCTATTAAGTAATATTAACCATGCCCTAGACGGAGGGATTAAATCAGGATGACTTGCAAGCGGGTAGAGGAGATGTAAGAAATGGTTCATCGTAAGTCTTTCACCAGTAATGTAGTAAAAAATCATACATGGAAGATTCTAGACTAAACCATAAACGGACACACTTTTATTCATGCGCGATACTCCAATAGAGCAAGATCCTGCATGGAAGTCTCCACATGCTTAGACATCGGATTACATTGAGCGAAGACTAACGATCAACATTTAACTTGATAATGCGTATGTCCAGGTGAACCTCCTTGGAGTCCCCGTGCACCGCTTCGGCGGGTAAAGGATGCCATGGGTTTTCCAAGTCCACATTGGTGGGATAGTCCTAGCTCCCCAGAGTCCAAGTCCGTTCGATGAGGCCGGTGTCGTCGCCCACACGACCCGGAGGGGTAGTAACACTGACCACGCACCCGTACATCAGCCTCGTGTCGGTGTCAGTGTCAGCGACGTCTTCCCTGACGCACATTACAGAGACGGGGCGGCGGCCTGCGCGGGCCTCGCCGGTGCCCACGATCAAGAGGAAGACGTTGCCGTCCTGCTCCGAGACTAGAAGGCGGCGGTGATCCTCCAGCGACTCCGGCATGGTGAACGGGTAGCACGTCTCGTACTTGATGTTCTCTGCCAAGGGCCAGCAGTGACCGTTGCACGCATCCGTGAGGTGATGCACCATGTCCGCCGGTGAGCCACAAAACGGCATTGGGCACTCATAGCAGTGGACGAAGGGCCTATTATTGGGTTTTTGGATTGTTGGAAATATGAGCAAATTACTATGATATTTAATCCGAATAAATAGGAAATAGATCATGACAGCATTGACAAAGATTAAACTAATCATGCGAGCTAGCATAGCAGATGAACAAATCACATACTAGAAACATGAATTCTACCACGATCTCGAACAGGAAGGATAGAATCACATACGGTGCAGCGGGAGCAGCACCGCCGGCGTTGACGTTGTCGCCCATGTCATCGAGGATGAGATTTCTGAGGTCGGGGAAGAAGTCGTCGTTTGCGAAGTCGTCACTGCCAGCAGTCGCGCGAGTGTGCTCCCCAAAAACCTGATCGCCCCTGTCCCATACAGGATCACGAGAGGCGGGGTTCCGGAGGCCTGCTGTCCCTTCTCCCGGTGCACACCGAAAGGAGGGATGGAGAAGATTTGCTTGGTGGCACAATGATCTGGAACGGTGGTGAGAAACTATATAGTGCGGGCCGGGTACGTCGTGGGAGTATAGCTCTGTCCTCGGCTCGGCTCAATCCCGCAACCCGCGGCGTGTCGTGACGAGGCGTGGCATGGCGAGGCGAGCGAGGAGGAGGAGCGCACGTGTATGTCTCCTCTTCTCATGCTCATACAAGTGGTAGAAGAGCTCACCTTATAAAGGCCTACTAGCAAAATTCCAACATCGACCAGACCGTCCATGAAACGAGAGTGGCTGTAGGGGACGTTGCACCAGTTGAATATATGAGCAAGTTACTACGAGATTTAATCCGAATAAGCACAAAATAAATCATGACGGCTATAATAGAGATGAAACTAATCATGTAGAATAGCGTAGTAGTAGGATACAGAGTAGAAACATGAATTCTACCAGGATTTTGAACAGGAAGGACAGAAACACATACGGTGCAACGGGAGCAGCACCGTTGGTGTTGAGGTTGTCGCCCATGTCCAAACACCACGTAGACACGGTCTCTAAGCACGGTTCGTAGTCGTTCCACGCTCGGGCATTGGAGTTTGTAACTATTTTAGATTAGAATATACTACTCCTCCGGTGCTAGTAGTAGAGCAGAGTCCTACTCTACTACTCTACTCAAGCAAGTTAGGGCATAGCACTATAGGGAGTACCAGTACTGTGATCACTCAAGCAAGTTTTCTGGCGTCGACATGACCCTACGTTGCTGGTATTGTCTCGTAAGTCAAGTGGCGTGTTGTAGTCATCATCACCTGTGCACTTCCCGCATCACATATTCGCTTCTCCATCTTTGTCCGCACATAATCTCGTCCAATCTTCGATCCCCGCTAAGGCGCCTCCCCCCCTCATCCGAAACCCAAGCACTAACAATGGCAGAACCGAGCAGCGTCCGCCGAAAGAGTGGCTGGAATTCGCTCCCCACAGAGGTAATCAAGCTCATTTTTTCGCGTGTGGACAATCTCAGTACCATGCCGCTCGCCGCGTGCTCGTCGGGGCTGTACCGTTTACTCAAAGCCCTCAGGCCAGAGCTTTTTAAGACAGCTCCTTGCTTGCTGATGCTGCCTGATCTTCAGAAACGGCATGTCACGCAGCATAACGATCGTAGGGTGGCGAGCATCAACTCCCTTGACTGCGATTCGATCCCCGTCAGCCTCAACTACTGTCGGATTTCGGGTTCCGGCAGACCCTTGAGGTTCGAACACTGGGGTGCGCGTGGAGATTTCGCCTTCAACCTACCTGTACCCCACCGCTTCGCTAAGATCTAAGCTATGGAAAGAACAACACAAGAGACACAGGGTTTATACTGGTTCGGGCCACCATTGTGGTGTAATACCCTACTCCAGTTTGTGGTGTGGTGGATTGCCTCTTGGGCTAATGATGATGAGCAATACAAGGAAGAACAGCCTCGCGAGGGTCTGTTCTTGGCTGGGACGATGAACTGATAGGAGGAGCTCAGTCGCCCCCCCCCCCCCCCCCCCCGCTCTCTCTCTCTCTCTCTCTCTCTCTGATTGCCTCTGTCTATCTCCGATTCCTCCCTCTACCCTGGGGGTGGCTAGTCCTATTTATAGGTAAAGGCCCTGGGCCTCTTCCCAAATATTGAGCAGGAAGGGCGCCAACAATTGGCCATTTTGAAGGGGAACATCTGGTACACTTATCCTGACTAAAGTTGGTCTTCGCCTGCAAAGGCTCTGGTGGCGACGCTGGCTTGGGCTCCACAATGACCTCCTCACTGTCGTTGGGCTGGTCTTGGTCTCGTTGCACCGAAATAGGTGCCTTTGCTTGATGCTCTCGCCTGCGCTTGCTCCCTTTGCACCAAAGAGGAAAGGAGGACACTGCGCGGGCTGGCGCCCACCTGGCGCCCTTGGTCGTCATGGCTTGCGTCACAGGCACCTCGTGAGGTGCCCCGCCTCCTCGCGAGCCATCATGATGAGGCCGTGCCTGAGGAAGCTCCATGTCGTCCGCCCCGCGAGGCTTGGCCCCTCGTGAGGGTCTTGGGTCTGTGTTGATGAAGATGGGCCGTGCTGGGCCCCCTTTTGAGCCATGCCGCGGGCCCCAAGCAGGCAAGTCTGGGGACCCCTGTTCCCAGAACACCGACAGTAGCCCCCGTGCCCAAGGCGTGCATGGACTTGGCCGTGCAGGGAGGCGAAAGGGCAAGGGCGAAGCGCCGCGGGACCTAACAGCCAGCGGCCTTGGGCGCCGCGTGGCGGTTGATTGGACGTGGGCGTCTCCACTTCCCCATGACGCCTCGGCAACTACGCGGATTGGACAAGTCCCTGCATGCAAAGCGGGTCATGATTACCTGCGATCGTGGAGGTCGGTGGTTTGCCTTCGTCGGCCATAAGTACGGAACGGAACGCGCCCTTCCAGTCCATCTCTTCTTGCTTCTCCTTCTCCCCGGTCCTTGCTTCGTCTTGCTGCGAAGGCTCCGATCCGCCGGTTCTCGGCGGCAGAGAAGGGAAACGCTCCCCGAGAGGAACCAGACCCGCTCCCGCCGAAGAAACGGCTCGCCCTCCGCCGCTGGGGCGAGTGGACACCACCGGGGTTCCCGCTTCCCTTGTACACCCACATCGAGGGCTCTGAAGGAGTCGATGCCGACCGCCATGGGCGGCGCCGCCGTCGGCGCCGACGGGTCACGAAGGTGTGGGTCGTCCCCGCTGGGGTCCACTCCGAGGGCTCCTCCCGAGAGTTCGTGCTCCAAGCCGCCATGCCTCCTCAGTCTTGGATTCGCCTTCCTCCCTTCTTCGCCTCCATCATCCCGCAGGGAGAAATCCTGGAGCTTTGGCTGCAGCACGCCGGCTGCAACACCCTCGTGACCGAGGCAGAGGTCACGGTCGTTGCCCCGGGCGAGGTCTTCATGACTCGAGGCTGGGGCGAAATCGCCCGGGTTTGCAGGACAAGAGGCGCCTTCGTGATCCACTTGGAGTACGACGGTGCTTCGGTGATGTTCTTCAAGGTCTTTGATGCGAACGGGCGCCAACTGGAGTGCTGCCCCGAGAGAGGTGGTCGGGGCCCAGCTACGGCGAGGACTGGGCCCGCCGACCGCTCCCTTGGCGGCTCCTCAGGCGGCTGAGGCGTCGAAGGATCCAGCGACTCCGGCGAGCTCTTCGCGACTCCGGAGACGAGCGACGACAGCTACGAGCCCCCGAGCCGGCGCCGCTCCTGGAGCAGGGCGGGCTCGTCAGGCCGTCGCCGACTCTGATCTGGATGGGGTTGGCACCGATGCTTGACGGACCACTGTTGATGATGGCGTCTTTTGCAGGGGCGCGTGTAATTAGCGTCCTTTTAGGATCTGTTCCCTGCGAGGAATCAAAGACGTGTCCCGTGGGGGCTTGTAAGGTGCCTGTGATCCTGTTTGTTAATATAACCCTTGTCGTAGAATTGTGCCAGTTGCTCATTCCATCTTAGCTCAGTTCTCCCTTTCGAACCTCACGAGGGCTTGGTGCTCTGCGCCGACAGGTCCCAGTCCCAAGGCGGCTTCAGCCGTCGCTGGTATGCCAGGTCGTGATGTCGCGGTCAAGGCCAGGAGGTGAGCGACCCGGGGTCCGGTAAGGGCCCCTGAGTCGCGATGCTCAGGAGGTCCCCTTTGGCGCTCAAGCAGCCGTCGTTCGGTGAGAAAGTAGAGCGGCGTCGCCAACACGGGATTGCATTAGGTGCGGGGACAGTGCCACGGTAGCTGGTGCTTCCGGGTGATGACTTATCTCGAGAATCATGGACCGCTCCCTGGTGTGTCGCCGGGTCCGTGCATCGGCAGGCGCGAGGTTGCTCGGCGAGGTCCTCGCGTGTCCCTTCCCTCTCGCGTTTGCTCCCCTTTCTGCTCTACGTCCTCGGGTCCCGGCCCTCGAGCGAGTCTCAGCTGTCGCTGGTATGCCAGGTCGTGATGCCATGGACAAGGCCAGAGGGTGAGGGCTGGAGAGCCAGTAGGGGCCCTGAGTCGCAATGCTTAGGCACCCCCCCCTTTAACGTGCAAGCAGTTTGCGCGGGTGAGAGTGAAGGAGACACCGCAAGGGCCTCGCCTGACACAACTCCTTTAGGAGATCCTGTAGACTCATCATACAAAGAACGAGGGGTTGCCATGACAATTGACAGTCAGCCGTTGGTTGCTTCCGAGGGGCAATGAGGCACTGAAGGCTCGACGAGGTGGCGCCATGCGGGGCTGCCGCGGCCAGAGCTCAGCCATTCAGGTTTGTCGGCATTGCAGGGACGGACCCATGCGAAAGCGTCGTGCCGTTTTGGGAGCAGCTCCGTCAGTTGGCGTCAGTTGAGCGGGCAACTGGGTCAAACACATTAGCCGCGAAGGAGTGGATTCATTCAAATAGATGCTGGGGAGGCAGTCATCATTGGGTCAGGCCCGAGTGACTTGGGGATGATGCAGCCCGAGGGGCGCCCCCAACAAAGTAAGCTAACAACATGAAATAAAAGGGATACATGCCGCAGGGACGGACCCACGTGGCCTAGGAATAATGCAGCCCTGGGGTGGTGCTCCCATCTTGAAATGAAACTTGAAAGATGTCACCTGATGATGTTGAGGACGAAGGAGTGTTGGTGTAGCAGACTCGGTGGGCTACGGAAGCCGATCCTCACGAGCCCCCAGGCCCAGGGGCCTCGGGAGGCTCCGGAGGTGCTGGTGGCTCCTCGCGGACCATCTCCATCTCCGCCAGGGCTGCAGAATGCCTGGCCTCTTGAGCTTCCGTGATGCCCCTCATGAGGCGCTGGTATGTCGCAGCCGCGTTCGGCAAGCCGTAAGGCATGCGGACGTAGCTGTGGGCTGGACCTTCGCAGCGCCCCACTCGCGAGGGCCAGAGGCGCTCCAGAGTGGCGACTCAATTGAGCCCTGGTATGTCGATGCAGACGCGCAGCCCACCATCCTCGCCTGGATGGGGAGCCACAACTGGTAGGCGGCGGCCACCTCTCATGACTCTTGACTCCAGTAGCTCCTGAATGGCCTTGCTGATGAACTCCTGAGGGTTTGGCCCTCCTTGCTCCTGAATGGCACGCTCACGAGGGCGAGCAAGGCTCTCTGCTCAGCCCCGGCTGGGGAGACGAGACACCAGAAGATGAGCTCTTCCAGGAGCCCCAGGACGGCTCCATCGGGCACGCTGGAGGCAACAGCTATCGGGTACCACTAATTCCTCAGGAGCAGGTGTATGCTAATCATGGATCACAGGAGGTGCAGGTCGCCGCAGCAAGCAGCTGCCCCGCTCCCACAGTCTCCTACCCCTCGGGAGGAGGGTGCAGGGGGCTGCAGGAGAGGGGTAGAGATCCTAAGGGCCTGCCCCTGGCAGAGGACCCGTGGTCCTCGGGGGAACCGCTGGCGACCTCTCTACCCCACCGGCGGCGTCCTGGTTTCCGGTCGTCATTGGTGGCACTAGAGTGTGGTGCAAGGCGGGGCCCTCGTCTGGCGATATGAAGCAAGGCCGGTACCTGTGAAGAAGGCCCAGTGCCTGTGAAGCTCGCCGCCCCGTGACACTCTCACGTAATAATGAGTGAGGCAGTACACGCCCCGGAGTCTCAGGGGTGCCGGCCTCAGGCCCTGGGCCTCCCTCCCATGCCTAGTGGACAACACTTAGCTCCGCGCTGGTGAGAAGACGTCCAAGACTAGATTAGGTGCCGGACGCGGCCTTTTCTCTGCTTTCATTGCCTTCTTCTTTTGGTTGTAACTTTTCCCCTGCTGGATTTAATTTGGATTCTAATTTGAGATTTGCGTGCGTTCGGGGAAGGGGTGCTTAGTCTCGTTCGAGCCATTTCTTACGTTCTGGTTACCGCTTCACCACAACTACCTCCCCTCGTGAGCCCCTCGCGAGTCGGGCCGGGCCAGGCTCGTGCGCAGCCCAGACTGCCGCTATTGCTCCTTCTCGGGAGGACTTCCCGGTACCTGCGGAGGATATCCCTTTGGGAAAAGGCCCGGAGCCTGTGAAAAGGCAAATGCCTGTGAAGCTATCGCGTTTGGGAAAAGGCCCGGAGGCTGTGAAGAAGGCAAATGCCTGTGAAGCTATCGCGTTTGGGAAAGGGCCCGGAGCCTAGGAAGAAGGCAAATGCCTGTGAAGCTATCGCGTTTGGGAAAGGGCTCGGAGCCTGTGAAGAAGGCAAATGCCTGTGAAGCTATCGCATTTGGGAAAAGGCCCGGAGCCTGTGAAGAAGGCAAATGCCTGTGAAGCTATCGCGTTTGGGAAAAGGCCCGGAGCCTGTGCAGAAGGCAAATGCCTGTGAAGCTATCGCGTTTGGGAAAAGGCCCGGAGCCTGTGAAGAAGGCAAATGCCTGTGAAGCTATCGCGTTTGGGAAAAGGCCCGGAGCCTGTGAAGAAGGCGAATGCCTGTGAAGCTATCGCGTTTGGGAAAAGGCCCGGAGCCTGTGAAGAAGGCGAATGCATGTGAAGCTATCGCGTTTAGGGAAAGGCCCAGAGCCTGTGAAGAAGGCGAATGCCTGTGAAGCCATCACAAGTAGGAAAAGGCCCGGAGCCTGTGAGGAAGGCCAGCGCCTGTGAAGCCCCTCGCCAGCGACGCTTGCGCGTCCCACAATTTCAACTAGAGAACACTCAGGACACCACGTCCTCCCACGGGCTGCCTCAGGGCCTGCGCGAAACAAAGGTAAACCAGCCAGCCGCCAGGCGCGGGTGCTCGCGCAATATAATAGCTACTAGTACAATGTATACATGTTTTTCATCAGGGGCTTCCCCTCCTCAAAATGCTCTCACAGCCATCAGGCCAAACTCCTGAGTTCTACTCGTGCAGGATAAAAAGACACGAGCGATACATACTCACTCGGACAAATCCCCTAATGCATCCTCAGGAGCACCTCCTGAGCCGCCGCTGGCATCGCTGAACTCGCCATCGCTACCTGCGTCATCGCCAGCAGCGTCAAGGCCGTCCACCACACCGCCTTTGTCGGCAGCCACGATGACGTCGTCGTCATCCGAAGTGAAGGCCCTCACAGGAGCGTCCACGTTGTCTTCCACCCAGTGCGCCAAGTCGCCTCGGACGGCCTGGGGGACTAGGGCGATGGCGGCGTCGAAGTCGAAGTGGGGATCTATGTTCCGGAGATGGCTGAAGACGCGAGAAAAGGCGCGCCCGAGTAGGGCGCGGCTCCTCTCCTCCACCAACCTGTCGGCCGTGACCGACCGCGCCTCCAGCTGCGTCACCATGGCGGTGAAGAACTGTAGGTTGCCGGCGTAGTTGATCGTGTGCGGCTCGCCGACGGCCGCCTCACAGATGTTGGCCAAGGCTGTGTAAGCCCTCTCCCTGAGCGTAGCCAGCATGAGGCCGTGTACGTGCTCCAAGACCTGCCGCTGGAGTATCTCATCAGTGTTCTGGCGCTCGACGGCCTTAGCCTCCTCCACCCGCTGGCGAAGACGGAGCACCTTGGCCTGGAGGGCAGCCGACTCCTTTTGCGTTGCCTCAAGGGCGGCCCGGGAAGCGTCGGCCAGCCGCGTCGCCTCATTCCATTGGGCCCTTAGGGCTGCGGTTCTTCCCTCAGCCTCGACCCGGATCAACTCCAGCTTCCCCGCGAACTCGCGCTCGAAGCCTTGGCATGTCGTCGCCACCCGACGACCAACCTCCTCCAGGACATGCGCTTCCCGTGCGGCGACTTCATCTTCCGCCAGCCTCACCAGGCGCTCCCTCGTCTCCAACCGCTCGTACTCGCGGGTGCGTTCGGCGGCTTCCAGTGTCAACGCTTCCTCACGCCTCTGGAGCTCAGCTGGGTCGCCAGAGGCCACCTTCATCGACGCGAGGGCCGCCTCGCGCAGTTCCACTTGCTCCTCTAATGAGTGGCATCGGACCAGGAGCTCCCGAGCCCGCTCCTCCACTGCTTCTCGCCGTCGGTCGGCTCCCAGGGCCTCCTCAGCGGCCTAGGATCGGGCCGCCCGAGAGGCCTCCAACGACGCCTTCGCCTCTTCATCATCAAGGTCGCGCTGATGGCGTGCGAGGGCGACGGCGGCCTCCATCTCGCGTCGCCCAGCAGCCAGGCGCAGGCCCTCGGCCTCCAGGCGTGCGTCTTCACCGGCGAGCTCCTCCCCAAGCAGGTCCACCGCGTAGTTGCCCTTCGAAGGAACTTTTAGCGACGAGCACGATGCTCCTGAGCGCGCTCGAGCACGTCTTCCGCACCATCATCTGCCCCAAGCAGGCGCCGGGGGCCACAAATCATCGCTCCCCCTCCGGGCAGGGGGCTGGGGGCTGGCGCCCTCACGACGGCCGGGCGCGCCGTACCAGAAGACCGACCTGAGGCCAGCCCGTCTTCAGAAGAAAGGCACGGGGGGCGCCTCAGCCAGTCGCAGCCGGCGGCCAGGCGGGGAGCCCATGGCAGGCTGGCCATGCCAAGAGAGGGCCCGCAAAGGAAGATCGCAGGAGGAGAAGGGCTGCGGGGCACCTCGGGACGGTCCGCCCCTTCATTCGTCCTCACCGCAAGGGCTATGCTGCTCGGAACGCTTTGGGGCGACGGGGGAGGTGAAGCCAAAGGAGGCAGCACCTCAGTGGCTTCCACGATCTCGGCCGGAAGAGGCCTACGGAGCAAGGATCAGTAGACGCAACAAGGGGATCAAGAGCCAGAAAAGGAGAAGACTTACTCGTCGGTAGCGAAGTACTTCCGGCGCTTCAGCAAGCGACAAGAGAAGTCATCACCCAGGGCCTCCCTTTTCCTTCGGAGCGCCTCAAAGTCCACGCGGAAGCGGCCCAAGAGAAGAGCACAAGGATCAAACTGTGACGAAGATGGAGTAGCAAAGCGGTCCGCGTCAGGGGCGCCAGCCTGACGCGTGCTGCCGATCACTGTCACATCCTAGCTAGTCCATGCATTAGAGTGTTGCATCATGTCTTCTTTCATCAGAAACTTGAAATGGGGAAGGTAGAACCCCCAGCACCCCCCCTGAAATCAACTAGGGTTTACTAAAAATATTTTCAATGAACCTGAAATGCCCTTCTAAAATGTTCACCCTCTTTGTCTTAGGTTAGAACCTCTGGCAAAATTGGTGCACAATTTTCTAGGTCATGAGAAGCCCACAATTATTTTCAGATTTTAGAAAGTGCCTAAGTATTTTTAAT
This sequence comes from Aegilops umbellulata, assembly GCA_032464435.1. NCBI lineage: Eukaryota > Viridiplantae > Streptophyta > Magnoliopsida > Poales > Poaceae > Aegilops > Aegilops umbellulata. Next base: position 134,318,412 of record CP136054.1, read on the forward strand.
AAAGCCCTAAAGTTACAGAAAAATAGAAAAAGAAAACAAAATAGGAAAAAACTAACCTGGCCGCAGCCCACCAGCCGGCCCACCTGGCGGCCCAGCGCTGTGCTGGCCCATGCCAGCCAGCTGCTTCGTCCCCGCCAGGCAGGCAGCCAGGTGCTCGACGGCCAGCTCAGCGCGCGCCACGCAGCTGGCCGCCGCCCTGCTTCCTCCCCTTGCCGCCTTGCTGGTCTGGACAGGCTCCACGTCGCCACCCCGAACCGCTGGACACCTCCAGTCGCCCCTGCCTCTCCCCCTCGCTCTCCCTCCGCCATGGCCGACGCTGCTGTGCCCGCGCCACCGTGAAACCGCGTCCACCGACGTCCCTGCACCGAGCCACCGTGTCCAACAACTCCGCCGTCGTCGACTCCATCGAGCAGCCCGAGCCCCGAGCACTCGCGAGCCCTGCTTCGTCTTCTTCGACCTCATCTTCACCGAGCACCGCCGTAGGTCCCCTTCGTCGTCGCCGCCGCATTAGCTCGTCCCCGACCGCGCCGTTTGCTCCTACGTGACCGCCGTGAGCTGCTGCACCTCCCCATCCTCTCCGTTTTCCCTCTCGTGCACCGTAGCTACTACAGGAAGCTCACCGGCACGCATTGCCGCGGAGCCCGTCGTCGACGTGTCGCCGGCCAAACTCCGGCCATGCCACCTAGTCTAATGACTTCACCGCATCCCCAGGAGCACAACGCCCCACTACATGCACCTCGCCGTGCCCCATAGCCTCGGACCCGTCCTCACCCGACTCCGGTGACCGCCTAGCTCGTCGCCGACGACGTTTCCGGCTACCGCGAGCTTAACCGCCACCACCAAACGCTGCGGCTCGTCCCCAGCTACCCGTAGGTGCCCTCGCCGTCCATTTGGTCGCCGGAGTGCACTAATGCACTTCCACCACCGCGTCTGGCCTTGCCGGTGGCTAAACGCCGGCGGGTTTGACCGTTGACGTGGTCTGGGTGGGCCCAGGTTGACTCCTCTGAGTCAATGACAAGTGGGCCCCCCTCTGCTAACTAAAACTAATTAGTTTTAATTAAAATTAGTTAGTTTAATTAACTACTGACACGCGGGATCCACAGGTCAGTATGACCTGGACGATCCCGTTGACCTCTGACGTCATCCTGACGTAATGCTAACGCAGTAATCGAATTACTGGAATTATTCTTATACAGGAAATTCCAGAAAATAGTTCAAACTTCAAAAATTCATAGAAATTAATCTGTAACTCCAAATGCAAAGATTTATATATGAAATTTGATCAGAAAAATCCAATCTATCCACTGGTACTGGTTTCATGCATGTCAGAACAAGTTAACCTTGCTGTTTAAGCAATATAAGATGATGCACTAATGTGGCTATGTTAAATGATCTAACACTTGAACCTTTGGTTCAAATAAGCACATTCCTTTCTGTTTTAGCTTGCATTAGGCCAAGACACATTCATATTGCCATGTCATAGCATGCATCATATTGTTGCATATTGTCATGTGTTGATTGTGTTCCGATGTGTTCTTCGTGGTAGGTTCTGCCTCCGAGGATATTCACGAGTATCCAACTGAAGGGCAGTATCCCACTACCACTCCATCAGGCAAGCAACCCATTGATCATTCCGATACAAACCCATGTTCTCGCTTCTGCTCTCGTTTACTGCATTAAGACAATGCGATTCAAACTGTTGTCTGTTGCGCTGGCTGAACCCACTTCCTTTGCATGACCTGTCATTGCCACAGTAACTAGATGAAACCCACTAGCATGTGTAGGAGTTGATTGAGCCATATGTGTATGTGTTTCCTACAATGCTATGCTTGCTATGCTTAGACCAGGCCGTCGTCCTCCCACACTCATTGAAGATGGTGGCCAGAGCTGGGCTGAGCTTATCCAGGCACTCTCGATTGAGTATGGTCGACCGGCCGACGGCGGGGGCCACCGACGGCGGCGAGCGAGATGGAGACATGGGTTTCTTCCCTTTCTCCTTCTTCGTCGGAGCCATGGTGATGAAAAGGAAAGAGAAGATGTGAGATGCGATTGGAGGCAAGAGTCAGAGTCCGAAGGGAGGAAGAACAGGGGACGGTCGAGCAACAGGAAGGGGAGCGGCTGTGTACAACTGCGAGTCCGCCTAGCAGGGCGCAAAATAAGGAAGCGTGGGGGAACAGTGCCGCCCACGTCCAATCAACCGCCATGCGGCGCCCGAGGCCGCAGGCTATTAGGGCCCGCGGCGCTTCGCCCTTGCCCTTTCGCCTCTCAGCACGGCCAAGTCTTGGCACACCTTGGGCCCGGGGGCTACTGTCGGCGTTCTGGGAACGGGGGTCCCCAGACTTGCCTGCCTGCGGCTCGCGGCGTGGCTCAAAGGGGGGCCAGCACGACCCATCTTCATCAACACAAGACCAAAGACCCTCGCGAGGGGCCAAGCCTCGCGGGGCAGACGACACGGCGCTTCCTCAGGCGCGGCGTCATCAGGCTGGCTCACGAGGAGGCGGAGAGATCGAGGCGGGGTACCTCACGAGGAGCCCATGACGGAAGCCATGACGACCAAGGGCGCCAGGCGGGCGCCAGCCCGCGCAGTGTCCTCCTTTTCCTCTTTGGTGCAAAGGGGGCAAGCGCAGGCGAGAGGATCAAGCAAAGGCATCCATTTCGGTGCAACAAGACCAAGATGCAGTGGAGCCACCCGTCGAGTCACGCAGACCCCTGAGATGGTCCAGCACGCCTATCATCTTCGACATTGAGGACCACCCTGATCGCACAACCGCGGTCGGGTGCTTGCCGATGTTGGTTTCCCCAACGATCCGCAACCTCAAGGTCACTAAGATGCTAGTTGACGGCGGGGCCGGCTTGAATCTGATCTCCTCTGCTGTTCTCCGGAGACTCCAAGTCCCCGACAGCGAGCTCGAAGAAACCGGCACATTCCAAGGAATCAACCCGGGAAGGAGCAAGCCGAAGGGAAAGATCACGCTGCCGGTAATATTTGGCAGCGAGCTGAATTTCAGAACTGAGAAGGTCACCTTTGACGTCGCCGACCTTCCGTTGCCTTACAACGGGATCCTCGGCCGACCAGCACTCGCCAAGTTCATGGCGGCCTCTCACTATGCGTACAACATGCTCAAGATGCCCGGCCCGATAAGCGTCATTTCTGTCCCCGGCGACAAGAAGGATGCCCTTATCTGCGCCGACCAATTATACCGGGACGCAACAGCGGCAACGGCCCGCGGTCCGCTCGCCGCTGGAGCTTCCGGGGGAAAGAAGAAGTCCGGCAAGTGCTCTGGCGCCCACTCCGGCAAGCGCGTCTCTTCGGAGTGCTGCGCTGCCGTCGAGGACGTGCCATCGAGCCCCGCCGGCAAGAAGACCAAGCCCGGCGAATGCTTTGGCGCCCACTCCGGCAAGCGCATCTCTTCGGAGTGCTGCGCTGCCGTCGAGGACGTGCCATCGAGCCCCGCCGGCAAGAAGACCAAGCCCGGCGAATGCTCTGGCGCCCACTCCGGCAACCGCGTCTCTTCGGAGTGTTGTGCTGCCGTCGAGGACGTGCCATCGAGCCTCGCCGGCAAGAAGGCCAAGCCCGGTGAATGCTCTGGTGCCCACTCCGGCAAGCGCGCCTCTTCGGAGTGCCGCGCCGCCGTCGAGGACGTGCCATCGAGCCCTGCCGGCGAACACGAGAAGACGACGGCTGCTCCACCCGCGACCAAGAAGGTGCCCGCCAAGGAGGACGGCACTGGTGGTACCTTCACCATCAGTGCCACTCTCGGCCCCAAATAGGAAGGCGCGCTCGTTGCTTTCCTGCGGGCGAATGTCGATGTGTTTGCCTGGCAACCATCTGACATCCCCGGCGTTCCCAGGGAAGTGATTGAGCACCACCTTGCCGTCTGTCCTCATGCGCGGCCCATCAAGCAAAAGGTCAGGAAACAAGCGGTGGAGTGCCAAGAGTTTATCGCGGAGGAAATCAAGAAATTGGAAGCGGCAGGCCTCGTCAGAGGCGTGCTCCATCCGACGTGGTTGGCCAATCCTGTCGTCGTGCGCAAGGCAAACGGGAAGTGGAGGCTTTGCATCGATTTCACCGATGTCAACAGAGCTTGCCCTAAAGATCCATTTCCCTTGCCGCGCATCGACCAGATTGTTGACTCCACGGCCGGATGCGACCTGCTTTCATTCCTTGACGCCTACTCCGGGTACCACCAGGTCTTCATGGCCGAAGAAGAAGAAGAGAAGACTGCGTTCATCACTCCGTGTGGCACATACTGTTTTGTGCGGATGCCTTTTGGACTGAAGAACGCGGGCTCGACATTTGCGAGGGTTGTCCACACTGCTTTCGAGCCACAGATCCACAGAAATGTGGAGGCCTACATGGACGACATTGTGGTTAAGAGCAGAAACAAGGCAACCTTGGTACAAGACTTGGAAGAGACCTTTGCAAACTTGCGCAAGATCAGCCTCAAGCTCAACCCCGAGAAGTGCGTGTTCGGAGTTCCCTCCGGCAAGCTTCTCGGGTTCTTCGTGTCTCAGCGTGGGATCGAAGCCAACCCCAACAAAATCAAGGCCATCGAGCAGATTGAAGCACCAACGCGTGTCAAGGACGTGCGAAGACTTGCCGGCTGCGTGGCGGCTCTCAGCAGATTTATTTCCAGGTCCGCGGAACGCGCCCTGCCGTTTTTCAAGATCTTGAAAAAGGCAGGTCCAGTAAAATGGACTCCGGAAGCGGAGGCTGCGCTGCAAGACTTGAAGAAATACCTGTCCTCCGCCCCTATACTTGTTGCGCCTAGGCCACAAGAGAAGTTGCTGCTCTACCTAGCGGCAACCAATCAAGTGGCTAGTGCTGCGTTAGTTGCGGAGAGGGAAGCTGATGACGAGCCAGCAGCCACGGCAAGCACGTCCGACGGCAAGCAGGGGGCTTCCCCGACAAGCTCTGGCCCCGGCAAAGGCGGATCCGCGCAAGCGCAAGGGGAAGTGCAGAGGAAGAGGATGGTGCAGCGCCCAGTTTACTTCGTCAGTTCCCTCTTACAGGGGGCTAGGTCGAGGTACTCTGGTGTGCAGAAATTGCTCTTCGGCCTCCTCATGGCCTCGAGGAAGCTGCGCCATTACTTCCAAGCACACGAGATCACCGTGGTCATTCGCTTTCCGCTTAAGAGGATACTGCAGAATCCCGAAGCAACAGGCAGGATTGTCGAGTGGGCACTAGAACTGTCAAGCTTTGGCCTCAAATTCGAGAGCACATCGACCATCCAGAGCAGAGCATTGGCAGAGTTCATAGCAGAGTGGACGCCGACACCGGACGAAGAAATTCCCGAGGCGAGCATCCCCGACAAGGAAGCAACAAAAGAGTGGCTGATGTACTTTGATGGTGCCTTTTCGCTGGAAGGCGCCGGTGCCGGCGTGCTGCTCATCGCGCCCACCGGAGAGCACCTCAAGATCGCGGCGGAACTTGGGATCAAGAAGCTCATTGTCAGGGGTGACTCGCAGCTCGTCGTCCGCCAAGTGAACAAGGATTACCAGTGCCCGTTGATGGAAGCTTACGTTGATGGAGTGAGGAAGCTGGAAGAGCGCTTTAACGGCCTGCAAATGGAATACGTTCCAAGAGCAGAGAACGACATCGCCGACGGCCTGTCCAAATGCGCCGCACTAAAGCTACCTGTGGAACCAGGGACTTTTGTGCTTAAGCTGACTCGACCATCCGTGACACCATCGACTGGGCCAAGCAAGAAGAGGAAATCGGTCTCCAGCGACTACCTTCCGGCAGAGCTTCCTGAAGCCGCCGCTAAGGGAGTCCCCGGGATCGACGCCAAGAGTGCTGAGGAGCTGCCCGCTCCAGCAAGCCCCAGGGTTTGTTCCGACGAAGCAGGCGCTCCCGCAAGCCACGCCCCGGCAAGCCTGCCGGGGAACGTCAAGCTCCGGCTGAGCCCCAAGACCTCGCCGTGGAAGCTGATGTTCCCGCAGCCGCCGACATGCCTCTAGTCCTCGTCGTCGAGCCACAGGCTCCGACGTGGGCACAGCAGATCGTCCGTTTGCTCCAGACAGGAGAGCTTCCCGAAGAACAAGAAGAAGCTGAAAGAGTAGCCCGGCAGTCCAGTATGTACCAGTTCGTCGACAGCGCACTGTACAGAAGAGGACGCAATGGGGTGAAATTGAAGTGCATCCACCGGGAAGACGGACAGAAGCTGTTGGCGGAGATACACGGAGGCATATGTGGGCACCACATTGGCGCCAGAGCACTTGCCGGAAAGGCGTTCCGGCAGGGCTTCTTCTGGCCCACAGCCCTCCAGGATGCAACTGCACAAGTAACCAAGTGTGAAGCGTGCCAGTTCCATTCCAAGAAGATACACCAGCCAGCTCAAGCTCTCCAGACGATCCCTTTATCCTAGCCCTTCTCGGTCTGGGGGCTCGATATCCTCGGCCCCTTCCCCCGATCCGTCGGAGGCTTTGAGTACTTGTTCGTTGCCATCGACAAGTTCACAAAGTGGCCAGAAGTGGAACCAGTGAGGAAGGTGACCGCCCAGTCCGCGATCAAATTCTTCAGGTCGATTGTTTGCCGCTTCGGGATCCCCAACAGGATCATCACCGACAACGGTACGCAGTTCACAAGCCACGCCTTCATGCAGTACACCCAAGATCTCGGCACCAAGGTCTGCTTCGCTTCTGTTGCTCATCCCCGGAGCAACGGTCAAGCGGAAAGGGCCAACGCCGAGGTACTGCGCGGGCTCAAGACCAGAAGTTTTGACAAGCTGCTCAAGCGCGGACGGAACTGGATCGAGGAGCTGCCGGCGGTTCTTTGGTCGGTCAGAACGACGCCAAATCGAGCCACCGGCCAGACACCATTTGCTCTAATCTATGGAGCAGAAGCAGTTACCCCCACGGAACTCGTATACGGGTCACCTCGAGTGCTCGCTTATGATGAGCTTGAGCAAGAGCGGTCGCGTGAAGATGACGCACTGCTCCTCGAGGAAGATCATCTCCAGGCCGCTGTGCGATCCGCTCGCTACCAGCAAGCTCTGCGTCGCTATCATAGCCGCAAAGTTAAGGCCAGGAGCCTCGAGGAAGGCGACCTTGTTCTTCAGCGCGTTCAGCTGGCCAAGATACACAACAAGTTGACGCCGAAGTGGGAAGGCCCTTACCGGGTGAAACGAGTCACGAGGCCCGGCGCCGTCCGCCTCGAGACCGAAGATGGTACTCCGGTGAGCAACTCCTGGAACATTGAGCATCTTCGCAAGTTTTACCCGTAAGGCGCGGTTGTCGGACCCCGTCCGGCAACCAACTCTTTGTACAAAAGTCTTGCCGCAGATGCATGTAATCCTTTGTACAAAGCCAGGCGCAGACCCTGGCCGCAATTACGCGCCGGGGCCCCCCAAGTTTTAGCATGCATGTTGAGTCGAGTCTCGTCCTTGGTTAGGGTTGATAGTGCCTAACAGTCGCTAACCCCTAACTTAGAGGTCGAGTCCGCGTCTTTTTCCCGTCCTTTCCCTTTGGCTCGCGGGAACTGCCTACCCTTGCCGAGCCGCTCAAGGACGAAGAAAGGGAGAAGGACGAGCCAGCACCCGCCTCCCGACAAGCCAGAGTTGCCGGGGGCTGCAACCTCAGATAAGTCTTTACATCCCTTATCATGCATTCTCTCGTGAGCTGCGGAATGTGAAGACCTTGCTTCCTCCTAAAAAGTTGCCGTGCTCTCTTAAGCAGCAAACCTCGGAGCGCGTTCCCGGGGCCCGCTTCGGATAGTAGCCGCGGCGGCAAGGGGAGGAAGCGAGGGGCCAGAACCCGCCTTCTCCCTGCCTCCGCCTAGAGCGGGAGGAGGGACAAGGGGCGCGGGGGACGGCAGGGTCCGTTGCCGGGCGGGGAAGTGTCTATCTTAATGGTGCAAAGGGTCCGCCCCTTGCCGCGGGATGTACCCGCGAGACAAATGATCCGGCAAACAACCCCTTTTTCATTAAAAACATTCCACTCAGGTACAGTTCAGAGAGAATGAAAAACATGAAAGATGGGATTACAAGATTTTAATGCAACTAAGGCCCGAGGGCTTACAAGATAAAAAGAGATAAGGTGCCCGTAATCCCTTTCTTGTCTCTCTCCTCAGGAGGTACGGCAAGGAGGCGAGAAGGGCAAAAGGGGCGCCTAGACGTGCTACGGGTGGCAGAAGACGCCAAGAGAGCGTCCGAGGCCCCACCCCGGAGCTCCGGAGGCCGGAAGAAGACGGCGACGCCGGAAGCGGAGCTCGAGAAGGAGGCAGCGGGACGTCAACACGCTGTCGAGGGCATCTAGCCCTCGTACTCCGAGTTGACGGCCTTGCCGCCAGCCTCTTCCGCAGCCTCGCCACTCCGGCCGAGAAGACGAAGCCCCGGCAAGAGGAGCTTGCCGGGCCGGAGAGAAGACCCCGGTGGTCGTCGCCGCGAGCAGGGGTGGTGACGGCGTCTGGGGCGAGGTTGGAAGACGAGGCAGCGGCCTTGCCGCCCGTCCTCTTCATCTTCCGCATCCTCCCTACGCCAGCCGCCCAAGGAGACGACCCCGGGGAGTTCACGGCGGCAGCGACGCGGACGATGGGGGCCGCCGGTGCCACGCGGAGCTGCGACTAGCGCCTAGTCGTGCCCGTCACCCCGGCGACCGCCCGCCCTCGTCGTCGCTGTCGCTCCCCTCCTCGTCACTCTCGCTCGAGGAGGAGCCTTCGCTGTCGGAGGAGCTATCCACGCAGCACCGGGCCCGGGTGCCGAGGTCCCCGAAGACCTTGACGGAGAGCAGATCGCCCTCCATCAGCTTGAAATGGAGGGTGAACCCCGCCGTCAAGCTGTGGATCCGGGCGAACGACTTCCACCCTCGGCCCAGACACATCACGCCGGGGGCTCGGGATTCGACGTGGACTCGCGTACCACTGATCCCGCAGCCCCTCATGCGCAGCCTCAGCGTCTCGTGTTGTTCCGCCTCCAAGACGTCCGCGAAGGGGGCCGGGAGGCGGAGGCGACGGCGAGGCGCCCGGCGCAGCCTGACGATGAACTCGCAGGGGTCGTCCCCGAGATGAACCGCCGGGGGAAACGGAGCCGCCGACGGAGGCGAGGCCGGCGCGCCGTCCTGACCGCCTCGAGCGCCTCGGCCCCGTCCACGGCCTCGTCTGCGACCTCGCCCCCTCCCCCTTCCCCTTACGGTTGGCTCCGCCGCCGCGGGTGCAAGGGGAGGAGGGGCTCGCTGCCTGGCGGCAACCCTTGCCGCCACCGAAGAAGGACCAGGGTTCCCTTCCTCCATGACAGCTGGGGAGAGGGGACCAGGGATCTAAGAGAAGGAAGAAGGAAGGAGTGCGGACCCTCGTCATCCCCTTCCGCTCCTTATAAAGGGGCGGAGTGGGGGCTCAGCCGCCCCGCCCAACCAATCAAAGCAGAGGAAGGGCAGGCGACGGGGCCGACCCTCTACTTCGACCCGCGTCGGCCCGGCTTCCTGCCTCCACCACCGCGACCCCAAGCGCATGGAGGACGCGTGGCGGATGAGCAGGGCCGAGGCGACTGATGAGGCGAACTCTCTCCCCCCCACTCGAAAGTGGGGGCGGACGTTTCGCTTCTCCAAATAAAAGAGATCGTGCCCGACGTGACGCATGCCTGCGGGCCTCAAGCCCCGCGCACGCCACCCACGTCACGCACGCCTCGCACGCCTCGCCCCCCCCCCCCCCACGACGCCGCGATAAGCGCGCGCCACTTGGGGAGAGCGCGACGAGCACGGAGTTAAGGAGCAGCACAACCCAGGCCACGCGTGCCCGTACACTGTTAGGGCCTGGCCCAACAACGCTCGGCACCGTGTATGGCCCAGACCCGGGGGCTCCTGTCGGTGTACTAAAGTAGGGGTACCTTAGTACCCCGAACTTGTGCACGGGCAGTAGTAGCCTCCCGCGGCAAGGCCTGCCAGGGGAGCGACAAGAGTCTCCACGGCCCTTTCCGGGCCGGACGAAGGCCAAGTGATCGAGCCTAGAATACCAAGCCCCGGCAAGAGGAGCTTGCCGGGTCGAGAAGGCAAGGTCCGGCAAGAGGAGCTTGCCAGGCCAAGGCGACAAGGCCCCGGCAAGAGGAGCTTGCCGGGACGACTAAGCCGAAGCACCAAGGCCCCGGCGGGAGGAGCTCGCCGGGACGGCCGAGCCAAGGCACCCCAAGAGAAGCCCGCCGCGGCGCGCCACGCGCCCCGGCAAGGCCTGGCGAGCGGCAAGCTCCCAGGTGCGGCAAGCCACTTGCCGCGGCAAACCACCACATCAGGCCCGTGCTCCAGCTCACCTGCCCACGCATCGCTCTGGGGCTTCCCCGGAGACACGTGGCGGGGCGCCGCGCAACCTGAGACGCGCGGTGGCATGCGACGTTGGCAGAGTCGCCCCCGTGGCGAGCGGAGGCGCTCCTAACGGTCCGCCTCGGCACTGTTCAGGCGATCCAGACGGGCATTTAATGCCTTTGTCCCCCGCCGTCAGAGTTAGGTGCGATAGCACTGTGCGGCCACTATTCACACAATCCCTTGCCATTTTTACCCTCACCTGCGTCGCTCCCTGTGGGAAACCCCTTGGCATATAAAAGGAGGCCCATGCGCACGTAGAGAGGGGATCGGACCCTATAGGCCCTCGCCTACGTCCAGCTCCAACTTACTGTAGCTTCTTGCGCTCCAGAGCAAGAACCCGAATCAACCAGACATGCAACAGTAGGGTTTTACGCATCCATGTGGCCCGAAGCTGGGTGAAATCGTTGTGTGTGTGTGTCGCCTCGATCTGCTCTTTGTGCATCCTCCGTCCCCGCCGAACCGACAAGGGGCTCCGTCCCCATAGGTGCTCGTGGAGGCTGATATCCCCCGACAGCCTGCCACCGCCGAAGCCTCGCCGGAGGTAGCCGACACCGCCGCCGCCGTTCGTCATTGTTTTTTTTTCGGTTAACCGTTTGATTTTTTTAGAAACCCTAGATCTAGTTTTTTTAGTAAGATCAGTTCGTTCGGTTTTTCTCGGTTCGGTTATTTAGTGGACGTTCGTCCGTATGTTTGTTTTAACAAACGTTGTTCATCCATTAGCCGCAGACAGTGAACGTTCGTTCGTTAGCATGTTCGTCAGTTTTTTTTCTAGGGTTTTTCCGTGATTATTTCCGATCGCGATTTCTGCCCTAATTTTCGTTTTAGTTTATCTGTTCGCTTGTTTATCCAAATCAGGTGAAACAAGCACCTAGATCTTTGTCTCGAAGTCCTCTTTCTGTTTAACCAACTTGAACAAGATTTTGGTACTGTAAAATTTGACTATAGTCCAGATTAGTAAGCGGATCTTGTTTCTTTCGTAGTTTGAGTTTCGTTGCTCCGTTTGATTTGACTTTTCTTGCAAACTAGAGTTCTTCAGTTGAACCTTCTGGTTAGATCTTCTTATTTGAGTTTTAACCATGAATATTTGTTTGAGTGCTTATGTATGCTATTCAATGTTTGCGATAGAATTCCCGGAGTGCGAAGCGTGCTACTACAAGTCACTAGGTTTTGCGGATCGTCAGCAAGGTGATAATCCCCAAGTGCAAGGAATCATCGTAGCACTTTCCAAAGGTCGAAGTGATAAGTATGGAGTGTCGAACCCACGAGGAGCTAAAGGTAAGATCAATATTCTCTCAAGCCCTATCTGCCACTGATACGACTCTACGTGCACCGAACGTTTGCTTCCAACTAGCAACGAGAAATAAAACTACGTTGTGGGTATGAAGAGGATAACTTCACATAGTATCGGAGAGCTAAAACACAAAAGTAGGTGTTGTTATCATAAAGTTAGAATATATTACTTAGTATTATAAATAGCGAGTGTGGAATAATGGTGGATCGGTGTGCGGAATTGTCCTAGGCAACTGTTAACAAGACCGGTAATCACTATTGTAGTTTCATATGAGGGAGAAGCATAAGCTAACATACTTTCTCTACTTGGATCATATGCACTTATGATTGGAACTCTAGCAAGCATCCACAACTACTAAAGATCATTAAGGTAAAACCCAACCATAGCATTAAAGCATCAAGTCCTCTTTATTCCCATACGCAACAATCCCTCTTACTCAGGTTTAAGCTTATGTCACTCTAACAACCCACTATAAGCGAATCATGAACGTATTGCAACACCCTACAGCGGGAACCCCTCACGCTTGCGTGACACGGAGGGCACCATAGGACAGAACCAAAGTAAAACATACAACTCATACCAAACTAGATCATCAATCAACCCAAAGACAAAAGATATCTACTCACAACATCCTAGGATGGCAACACATCATTGGATCATAATATGTGGCATAAAGCACCATGTTCAAGTAGGGGATTACAGCGGTGTGCGGGAGAGTGGACCGTGTAAAAGAGATGAGTATGGTGATGATGATGGTGATGTTGATGAAGATGATCACCGCGGCGATGATTCCCCTCCCAATGGCACTCCGGCACCACCGGAAGAGAGGAGGAGAGGTTCTCCCCCTTGTGCTTCTTCCTCCATGGCCTCCACCTTCTGGTCCTTGGCCTTCATGGTGATGAAGACCCCTCCGGGATACTCCTCCATGGCCTTCAGTGATGATGGCCCCCTCCGGCAGGGTGCCGGAGAGGGCCTAGATTGACTTTCTCGTGGCTACAGAGGCTTGCGGCGGCGGAACTTCTGATCCAATCTCTATTCTGGAAGTCTTAGGGTACGAGAGTATATATGGGTGCAGGGAGGCCGTCGGAGGAGCTACGGGGGTCCCACGAGGCAGGGAGCGCGCCCTAAGGGGGGGCGCGCCCCCCACCCTCGTGAGCACCTCCCGTATCTCCTGACGTAGAGTCCAAGTCTATCTGGTGGCTTTCCTTCCAATAATAACTTCTCCAGTTGATTTCGTTCCGTTTTGACTCCGTTTGATATTCCTTTTCTTCGAAACACTGAAATAGACAAAAAAAACAGCAAATTTGGGCTGGGCCTCCGGTTAATAGGTTAGTCCCAAAAATAATATAAAAGTGGAAAATAAAGCCCAAGATAGTCCAATACAGTAGTTAATATAGCATGGAGCAATCAAAAATTATAGATACGTTGGAGACGTATCAGGCATCCCCAAGCTTAATTCCTGCCCGTCCTCGAGTAGGTAAATGATAAAAAAGATAATTTTTGATGTGGAATGCTAGTAGTGCTTAAGTTTGATCAATGATAATTCCAATCACTTTTTCTAGCGTCATTACATGTCATAATAATAGCTCATCTCATAAAACTTTTCATGATCAAGTAACAAGCAATTCACAAGTTTAAAGTATGGATCATAAACTTTCTTGAAAACTAACAAACAATATTCTTAGTCATCAAACAATTGCAATTCATCCTATTTTCAGGAAGAGTCTATGTCAGAGCTTTGATTTAGATAACTTCACATACTCAACTATCATGTAGTCTTTCACAATTGCTAACACTCACGCAATACTTGTGGTTATGGAGTTTTAATCGGACACAGAGAAACATAGGGGCTTATAGCTTCGCCCCACAACCTTTTACCTCAAGGGTAATGTTAACAATAATAACTCATGCTCCCCTACATCCAATTAGATATATATATCATGTTCTTTCCATCATGCTGAGCTTGCCAAAGGATAAAATGAAAAAGGAAAGGTGAAGATCACCATGACTCTTGCATAAGGTAGAAGATAATAATAAAAGATAGGCCCTTCGCAGAGGGAAGCAGAGGTTGCCATGTGCTTTTATGGTTGGATGCACAAAATCTCAATGCGAAAGAACGTCACTTTATATTGCCCCTTGTTATATGAACCTTTATTATGCAGTCCGTCGCTTTTATTACTTCCACATCACAAGATCGTACAAAGCTTATTTCTCCCACACCAATCAATCATACACATTTAGAGCAATTTTTATTGCTTTGCACCGATGACAACTTACTTGAAGGATCTTACTCAATCCATAGATAGATATGGTGGACTCTCATGGCAAAACTGGTTTAAGGATTTTGGAAGCACAAGTAGTATCTCTACTTGGTGCTGAGAATTTTGGCTAGCATGAGGGGGAAAGGCAAGCTCAACATGTTAGAGGATCCATGACAACATACTTTATCTCAGATATAAGAAAACAAAACTCATTATGTTGTCTTCCTTGTCCAACATCAACTCTTTAGCATGTCATATTTTAATGAGTGCTCCCAATGATAAGAGATGTCCACGATAGTATATTTGTATGTGAAATCCCTCTCCTTTCAATATTCTTTCATGAATTGTTCAAGTGACCAATTCTACGTTTGCTAACTTTCCATAAGTTTACTACCTATACTTATTATGTGTGAAGTCATTACTCCCCATGTTATAAGCATATGAAACATATATAAATTCAGTTTTATGACATTCAATTTATTCAACCATTTACTTATAGGATATACATGAAGCACAAGAGCAAATGACAAACTACTCCAAAAGATATGAGTGAAGAACACTGAGTAGTCAAATAATTCACTAGCCATGGGAGGATTATTTTCATTCAATAATTCAGATCCAATGATTTTATTCAAACAGCAAGTAAAATTGAAAACACGCTCCAAGCAAAACACATATCATGTGACGAATAAAAATATAGCTCCGAGTAAAGTATACCGATAGTTTTGAAGAAGGAAGAGGGGATGCATTCCGGGGCATCCCCAAGCTTAGGCGCTTGAGTCTTCCTTGAATACTACCTTGGGGTGCCTTGGGCATCCCCAAGCTTAGGGTCCTTCCTCTCCTTATTCTCCTCATATCGATATCTCAGCCAAAACTTGAAAACTTAAAAAAAACTTAACCAAACTTCATGAGATAGGTTAGTATGATAAAGAGCAAACCATGCACTTTGGTACTGTCAAAGACAAGGTTCATAATTGTTCTCACACAATGCCTACTGTACCATATCATTTCTACAATTTATATTGAAGAATATAATCCATAGAAACTAGAAAACAAGCAAACTAAGCATTGAAAACAGAATCTGTCAGAAACAGAACAGTCTGTAATGATCTGAACAATAACCATACTTCTACTACTCCAAGAATTATGAAATAAATTGGTGGACGTGAGGAATTTGTCTACTAATCGTCTTCAAAAAGAATCAACTCAAAAGCACTCTTCTGTAAAAAATGACATCTATTCTCGTGAGTGCAAAGTTTCTGTTTTTTACAGCAAGATCACATTAACTTTCACCCAAGTCTTCCCAAAGATCTTACTTGGCACTTTATTGAAACAAAAGCTATAAAACATGATTACTACAGTAGCTTAATCATGTAGACACACAAAAACAGTAGGGGTAAATATTGGGTTGTCTCCCAACAAGCGCTTTTTTAATGCCTTTTAGCTAGGCATAATGATTTCAATGATGCTCACATAAAAGATAGGAATTGAAGCACAAAGAGAGCATCTTGAAGAATATGACTAGCACATTTAAATCTAACATACTTACTATGCCTAGGGATTTTTTGAGCACACAATTTATAAGAACAACAATCAACTAGCATAGGAAGGCAAAACAAGTATAACTTCAAAACTTTAAGCACATAGGGAGGAAACCTGATATTAATGCAACTCCTACAAGCATGTATTCCTCCCTCATAATAATTTTCAGTAGCATCATGGATAACAACTTTGTTCTCATACTCAATTGGAACCTCTTCCGAAATAGTGGAATCATTACTAACTAAAGTTGACACTCTTCCAAATCCACTTTCATAAATATCACACTAAGATTCAATATCTTCCAAAATAGTGGGATCACTAATTCCTAAAGTTGACACTCTTCCAAACCCACTTTTAAATGATAGTATTATTCATACTCCAAAAGATATAAGTGAAGTTCATGGAGCATTCTACAACTAACCAATATCCAAGCTCAAAATGTATAAGTGAAGCACATGAAGCATTCTATAAAACCATACTCAAAAGATTTAAGTGAAGCACAAAGAGTAATTCTATAAGATCATACTTAAAAGATTTAAGTGAAGCACATGAAGTATTCTATAAATCATTGAAGGGACAACTCATGCTAGCATGGTTCTTAAAGGAAAAACAAAAACACAAAGGACACAAATCGTGTGAACAAAGCAAAACCCAAGGTATACCGATAATTGTTGAAGAAGAAAGATGGGATGCCAACCGGGGCATCCCCAAGCTTAGATGCTTGAGTATCCTTGGAATATTTACTTGGTGTGCCTTGGGAATCCCCAAGCTTGAACTCTTGCTTCTCTTTATTCTTCTCATATTGATAGCTCCTCGACCTTCGGACACTTCATCCACACAAAACTTTAACAAAAACTTGTGAGATCCGTTAGTGTAATAAAGCAAATCACTACCTTTAGGTACTGTAATGAACTCATTCTTTATTTGTGTTGGTGTTAAACCTACTATATTCCAAGTTCTCTATGGTTCATACCCTCCAATACTAGCCATAGATTCATCGAAATAAGCAAGCAACACATGCAAAACAGAATATGTTAAAAACAGAACAGTCTGTAGTAATCTGGAAGTTTGGAAAACTTCTGTAACTCCTAAAATTATGAACTAAATTTTAAAATTTGAAAAATTTGTACAGAAGTAATGTTCAAAAAGAATCATAACCATTTGACTTTCCAGTTAAAAATTTTAATTCATGCACTACAGCCAAAGTTTCTGTTTTTGTTCTGCACATAGCAAACAAGCAATCTAATCATCCTAAAACCAAAGCTTGGCACATTATTTTTATAATAAAATGAATATATACAAGGGGAAAATTATTTACAAAGAAACTTCCATGAAAAATTCTACATTGTTTCCGTGAGCATGAACACAAGTGTTCAAGGTCGACCCTCACTTCTTCAATGCAAAACCTTCCAATCACTTCTTTTTTTGAAAAACTTTTTAGGCATGAGAGGCAAGTAATATTTTTTTTATTTTCATTTTTAAATTTGTGTATGTTTCACCCACAACTAAATATAAACAAAAAGGAAAAACAAAATCTACTTAGTGAATAAAGCAAACAAGCACACACGAGAATATCAACCCCACGCTATTGCTCCCCGGCAATGGCGCCAGAAAAGAGCTTGATAATCCCCAAGTGCAAGGAATCATCGTAGCACTTACAAAGGTGTAAGTGATAAGTATGGAGTGTCGAACCCACAAGGAGCTAAAGGTAAGATCAATATTCTCTCAAGCCCTATCTGCCACTGATACGACTCTACGTGCACCGAACGTTTGCTTCCAACTAGCAACGAGAAATAAAACTACGTTGTGGGTATGAAGAGGATAACTTTGCATAGTATCGGAGAGCTAAAACATAAAAGTAGGTGCTGTTATCATAAAGTTAGAATCTATTACTTAGTATTATAAATAGCGAGTGTGGAATAATGGTGGATCGGTGTGCGGAATTGTCCTAGGAAATTGTTAACAAGACCGGTAATCACTATTGTAGTTTCATATGAGGGAGAGGCATAAGCTAACATACTTTATCTACTTGGATCATATGCACTTATGATTGGAACTCTAGCAAGCATCTGCAACTACTAAAGATCATTAAGGTAAAACCCAACCATAGCATTAAAGCATCAAGTCCTCTTTATTCCCATACGCAACAATCCCTCTTACTCGGGTTTAAGCTTCTGTCACTCTAGCAACCCACTATAAGCGAATCATGAACGTATTGCAACACCCTAAAGCGGGAACCCCTCACGCTTACGCGACACGGAGGGCACCATAGGACAGCACCAAAGTAAAACATACAACTCATACCAATCTAGATCATCAATCAACCCAAAGACAAAAGATATCTACTCACAAGATCATATGATGGCAACACATCATTGGATCATAATATGTGGCATAAAGCACCATGTTCAAGTAGGGGATTACAGCGGTGTGCGGGAGAGTGGACCGCGTAAAAGAGATGAGGATGGTGATGATGATGGTGATGTTGATGAAGACGATCACGGCAGCGATGATTCCCCTCCCGATGGCACTCCGGCACCACCGGAAGAGAGGAGGAGAGGTTCTCCCCCTTGTGCTTCTTCCTCCATGGCCTCCACCTTCTGGTCCTTGGCCTTCATGGTGATGAAGACCCCTCTGGGATACTCCTCCATGGCCTCCGGTGATGATGGCCCCCTCTGGTAGTGTGCCGGAGAGGGCCTAGATTGACTTTCTCGTGGCTACAGAGGCTTGCGGCGGCGGAACTTCTGATCCAATCTCTGTTCTGGAAGTCTTAGGGTACGAGAGTATATATGGGTGCAGGGAGGACGTCGGAGGAGCTACGGGGGCCCCACGAGGCAGGGGCGCGCCCGAAGGGGGGGCGCACCCCCACCCTCATGAGCACCTCCCGTATCTCCTGACGTAGAGTCCAAGTCTATCTGGTGGTTTCCTTCCAAAAATAACTTCTCCAGTTGATTTCGTTCCGTTTTGACTCCATTTGATATTCCTTTTCTTCGAAACACTGAAATAGACAAAAAACAACAAATCTGGGCTTGGCCTCCGGTTGATAGGTTAGTCCCAAAAATAATATTAAAGTGGAAAATAAAGCCCGAGATAGTCCAAAACAGTAGATAATATAGCATGGAGCAATCAAAAATTATAGATACGTTGGAGACGTATCACAAGGCAAGTAACACACTTATCATACTTCTTTATTACCCAGTTTTTATGCATTAGTTTCAACCCTCACACATTGCATGAGTAGGATCTCTTAACATGTGGGTATTTGGGAAGTAGATGATGAGGTAGAACCTATTTCCCTGTTTATTATCAAACCCCTAGGAGTTACTTCTACGTTATGCTTATATTGCCATGCTATCCTCTGAAAGTGCGTTATATCGACTAGAGGGGGGTGAATAGGCGATTTTTATGAAATTCTTCACTGAGGAATTTGCTCGTGAGGAAATTCCTTAGCGAAGAACTACTAGTAGCGGAATAAGTACTCAGATGAAGACATAACAGAATTCAAGCGTAGTCATCATGATGAAATGAAGACAAACACAGAGTACAGAAAGCGTAAACACAGGATAACACAAGATAAAGACAAACAGACTGAAGAAATTGAACTAAGGAAATTGAGAAAGTCTTCAGTCAAAGTCTTCAAACACAGATATGAACAAACACACAACAAGTGATGAGGAAATGAAAGTGTTGAGGAAATAGAACCAGTAAGCTTGGTGAAGACAATGATTTGGTAGACCAGTTCCAACTGTTGTCTCAGTTGTACATCTGGTTGGAGCGGCTGAGTATTTAAACTCGAGGACACCTAGTCCCGGACACACAGTACTCACCGTATTCTCCTTGAGCTAAGGACACACAGTCCTCGCCCAATCACTCGTGGTAAGTCTTCAGGTGACTTCCAAACCTTCACAGACTTGGTCACTCGGTGATCCACAATTCCTCTTGGATGCTCTAGACCTTGACGCCTAACCGTCTGGAAGAAGCACAGTCTTCAAAGGTAACAAGCGTCGGATCCACGCAGGATCAATCTCTTCAGTGATGCTCAATCACTTTGGGTTTGTAGGTGTTTTGGGTTTGGGTTTTGGATTTTCCTCACTTGATGATTTTCGCTCAAAGTCCTCGGAGGATGGGTTGCTCTCAAATGACAAGTGTCAAGTTCACGCGGAGCAGCCAACCAGCTAGTGGTTGTAGGGGGCGGCTATTTATAGCCTAGGGAGTAGCCCGACATGATAAGACATAAATGCCCTTCAATGATATGACCATTAGGTGGATAAGATATTTTGGGACAGCTGGCGCGTAGCACAGCAACGGTCATTCGAGGTACAAATTCCTCAGGGCTATCATGTTCCTCACTGTGTAGGCAATTCGCACTGGCGAATTCCTAACTCCTCAGTCAGAGCAAAGTCCTCAGTGATCAGAAGAACTGCGTCTCTGTCACTGAAGAAATTGACTGAACTGTATGAGATTTCCAATGGCTTCACTCGAAGGGATTGGTAGATGTAGGATTTGAGTTGAGCATCACATGGAAAGTTTCTCCTTAGTATTTCTTCGACCCCCTTTAACAGTACGGTGTTTCCTATGACTCAAGAAAGAGAAAATGAAACTACGAAAACAAAAAGTCTTCACGCTTCATGTTCCTCGAATGAGTACAAAGTCTTCAAGGTCACACCAATTTCTTCACTTTCAAAGTCTTCAGAAAGTCTTCAGTATATCAAAGTCTTCAGTTGAAGAACTTCATTTTTAGGGGTCGACTTTCTCTGTAAATATCAAACTCCTCATAGACTTATAGACCTATGTACACTCATAAACACATTAGATACTTAACCTATAAGTCTTCAATACACCAAAATCACTAAGGGGCAATAGATGCACTTACAGTCTCCCCCTTTTTGGTGATTGATCACAACATAGGTTAAGTTTTCAACGGGGATAAATATATGAAGTGTAAAAACTGATACTGAGGAATTTGATTGCAAGATATAGAAGAACTCCCCCTGAAGATGTGCATAGTCGGGAATTTGCTTTTGAAGCAATGCACTCTTGAAGAGTTGAATCATGGAGATCTCCCCCTATATCTTGTAATTCATACACGCATTTGATATATGATATGAAGAATTTGAAATGCATGATGAAATATGGTGCCTGATGTAATTCAGCATGCGTACAATAATATTAATGAGGAATAAGCATGCAGAATAGCGCATCAAAAGTGTCAGAGCATAGTGCAAAAAAAGTATCAGCGCACCATAGGGTTTAAGATTACAACTCGATCCAATAAAAGTTTCGGAAGAACGAGAGTTGTAACTTAGCATAAAAAAATGCCCATTATTATAGACCCGCTTGAAGACTAACTCAGATTTCTCCCCCTTTGTCATCGAATGACCAAAAGGATCGAAACTGAGGACTAACGCCCCTGAAGATATTCAAGTTGATGAAGGAGCGCCAGCGTTGTTAGGGTCGGTCGTTGATGTAGGGCCTGCCGCAGTGTCATTCAAGTCTTCATGTTCAACAGTGTCGCATGATGAAGAATATGAACTGGCCACCAAAGAAGGAACTGGGACCTTCTTGTATTTCTTCGAAGGAGGCGCAGACCAGTCAAATTCTTCATTGAGACCCATTTTCTGCAAATCATCAGTGTTGTAGACTTGAGACAGAATAGCCCAGGTGCGGTTGAGGGTTTCATGGAGGTAGTAGTGGTTTTTCTTCACTGCATTGTGTGTTGAAGTCATATTGTGAAGAATTGAACCAAACTGACGCTTGACCCATTTGTGATTGCGATCAACCTTTTGATGAAGACTGAGGAGTAACTCACGATCAGTCATCACCCTGGGTGTTGTTGCTTGAGGATTTGGCTTGGCAGTGTTGGCGGCAGAGTCATGTGTGGCAGAGTCATCATTGGTGGAATAAGATGCGGCCTTGCGAAATTGACCATCCAATGGACGAATGCCTTCATCAATCACAGCAGTAGCCTTGCCTTTTCTTCAGCTGAGGAAAATGTCCTTTTGAGGACTTCAATGGGAGGCAAGTAGCTGCAGTGCTTGAGAGTTTCAGCTTTGTAATTGAGTGAAGACCTTGTCCTGATGAATCTCGTAATCCAAGGCGCATAAGGCTTCAGCTCAAATGGCAACATAGCAATATTTGCCAAAGTCCTCATGAAGAAATCATGGAAGTTGACGGGAACGCCGTGACAGATGTTGAAAAGCATGTTCTTCATGATGCCAACGACTTCTTCATCACTTGAGTCGTGGCCCTTGATGGGACTCATTGTCTTCGTCAGAATGCGATAGACAGTTCTTGGCACATACAACAATTCCTTGACGAGGATTGTGGTTCGAGGGGCCTGCCCTGGCTTCAAAGGCTTCATGAGCACTTGCATATAGTGATTTGAAAGCTTAGGTTCGTTGTAAATACAACGTGCATCTTGAGTGGGTGGACTCAGAGGAAGGGCACGAAGCAATTCAGATGTTGGGGCCTTATGATGTGTGTTCTCGGTCATCCAGTCCAGAACCCATGAATTGACATCTTCAAAGTTGCCGGTGATGTGCAGTGTTGCATAGAACTGAAGAATGAGTTCTTCATTCCAATCGCATATGTCAGTGCAGAAGTTGAGCAGCCCAGCGTCGTGAAGAACACTGAGGACTGGCGTGAAGCACGGCATAGGCTCCATATCCACATGAGGAATGTGTGCATGGTCGAAGACTTTGTCCTTGTTGAAAAGCACCGAGGAATAGAAATTAGCTTGACTGGCAGTCCAGAAATGTCTCTTCCTTATGCGAGCAGAGTCATAAGGGTTGTATTCAGTGAAGAACACGTGCTCGCCAAAGAAGTCTTCAGCCTTGAACTTTTGTTTCCTTGAGAACGGATTCTTTGGCTTGGGCAGAGGAGTGTCAGTGAGTTGCATCACAACCTCAGGAATCACGATCTCAGGTTCTTCAGTGTGAGGAATTTCAGGTTCTTCCTCAGGTGTAGTCACCTTTTCAGCTTCAGCAGCAGATTCTTCAGCACTAGTGGCTGGAATTTCTTCATTCACAGATGCAGTGGGATGAGTTTCTTCAGAGCCCATTTGAACAGTTTGTGCAGGGGAGTGAGGAATTTGCTGCAGTGGGGTGAAGAGAGGCGAATTGGGGTGCTGACTTTCCCAAAAGTCATCATTCATCAACGGAGTTGTGCTGCCAATATCCACATCTTCATCATCAATTTCTTCAACACCAGCCTCTTCAGCATCAAACTGAGGCATTGGTGATGAGACCTTTGGGGTTGAAGGGATTGAATCCACTTCAATTTCTTCATCAATCCGCTCTGAGGAAGCAGCAGATTGAGTTTCTTCATCTGATCCACTTGGGATCTCATAATCTTCACCAAAAGGAACAAGGTCCTTTGATGGCATGGATGAAATAGGAACAGCATCAATTGGATTAGCAAACGAGCTGGTCATGGGCTTCATCTTCTTGGGAGCTGAAAATTTTGAAGCTTGTGATGCTTTCCTCTTCTTCACTGCAGCTTGCTCTACAGCCTTTGTCTTCTTCACATCCAATGCGGATGGAAGGATCAGAGTTGGTGAAGGCGCAGGTGGAGCTGAGGAATCTGGTTGATTTTCCTCAGGAGCAACTGATGCAGTTGTCCTTTCCTTTTCAGTTTCTTCAGGCGCACCACTAGTGGATGCCCTGGCAATTTCTTCAGTAGCTGGAGTGGAGTCATCAGCCCTGGAACTAGCATTTTCTTCAGCAGCCTGAAAGTCATCAGCGGTGCTGGCATGTTCTTCAGTGGGCTGAACAGATGCTTCAGCTTGAGGAACTTCTTGCTGTGATGGAGCTGTACCATTGGTGAATTTCTCAGTCAGTTTCACAAACCTGACTTTTGCTCCTTTCCAGTCATCATAGTATGCATCAAAGTCATCGCTGAGGGCTTTGATGTCAGCCTGCATCTTGATGAGTTCTTCAGGCTTCATTGTGAGAACATTTTTCCTTAGCAGTTTCTCTTTCCTGTACTGCGATTTCTTGATCTGCCTGGCCCTATCATATTTCCACTTCTCCTTTTGGATGAAGTGAGTCAGCATGTGACTTTGGCCAGGAGTCAGTTTGAAGTCAGGCATAGGTGTGTTTGGATCCTTATGCCAGATATTGATGTAATCGAGGATCGCCCTAGGATCCAGCAGTAGGGGCACAGGTGTGCCTTTGGCTTTAGCAGCCCTTTCTTGGCGGTCTCTAATGATTTCAGCAAGTTCTTCTTCATCAGCTTCATCATCATCAGATGGTACAGTAAAGACTACCTGCTTCTTGTTGGGACTTGGGCGATTACCGCGACCAGCAGTAGCCTTTTTCTTCAGCAGAGAGGGTCCAGCTGAGGAACTTGGTGCAGCTGAGGAACTAGCTAAGACACCAGAGGCGATAGAGACGCCAGTAGTCCTTTGGCACGAGGCCAGATGCACAGGTGCTGAGGACTTTGTCGGGACAGCTGAGGATTGTGGAGGTGGTGCTGAGGCTTTTGGTGGAGCAGGAGCAGCATGAGGAATTTGCTTTGAAGATTTTGAGGTGTCTGGCCGTGAGGGCATTGCAGAGGAACTTGGCCGTGAGGGCATTGCTGGTGAAGCACTTGGCTTGTGAGCGGTCTTCTTGGGCATTGATTTCCTTGGCTTGACAGAAGCCTTAGTGGCAGCAGCAGCAGCAGAGTCTTCATTAAATTTCCTCACTGCTTCTCTAGCTTGCCTTGCCAATTTAGCTTGGCGCTTGGCCCATTCGGTAGGAAATTCCTCACCACGCTTGATGCTAGTGGGATCAGCCACTTGGCCAGGTGCCAATGGGGCTCTTGGGCATGGAGGGTTCAGTGCGAATTTCTTCATGTACTTGGGAGTGACGTACCTGTACTCCCTCCATTCACGTGCCCATCTCCTTTCAATCCTTTGGATGCGCACCTTGCGCTGATTTTTATCTTCTTTGCCAAATTTGGATTCATCAGGCGTGCAGTAATCTTTATAAATATCCTTAGGGATTTCAAATGCAGTCATAACCTCAGGCTTCTTTCCTCCTTTCTAAGGCCTTTTACCTTCAGCCATTTTCTTCAGTTGAGGAATTTGAACAATTGAATTCTCTGAAGAAGTGTGCAACTTTTCTTCGAGGAACGCTGCAAATGAGTTAAGTTGATGAGAACCTAATGATTCAGCAGCGGACATGTGTACCTGTGAACAGAGTATAGTTGTGAGGAATTTGAAGAGGTCATATGCGTTCTCAGAGGGTTTTTCATAAAGAGCAAGTTTTAGGAATTTGACCAGATTCGTCTTGAAGAATTTCACTAAGCGCGCTTTATCTTAGGTTCCAGAGTTGTATAGATCGAAGATCCACACAATTGAGGAATCTTTGAAGAAATTGATGCTTAGGGAAATGAATCAAGAACAGATAACCTGTGAGGTGTTTTGTGTGTGAGGATTTGAAGCATAAAACACCTTTGAAGATTTTGTAGAAAAATTTCGAATCAAAGAGGGCAGTAAAAGTAGCTTTTAATTACCCTGAGACGAAGAACACGACGAACTGTGAGTTGAAACAGGGAAGTTCATCGATGTAGATCTTCCACGCCATAACTTGGCGGAGGAAGATGTCTACGGCGGCGGCGGAGGTGAAGATTTCCGCGGTCGACGCGAGTACGACGGCGACGAGGTCGAGGCAGTGAAGCTCTTCCTCACCAGCGACGATGGAGTAGCGGCGGCGCTAGGGTTCGGAAGCTCGAGCGGGAGAGTGAGATCGAGCGGGGTAAAAGAAGTGAGGAAGGGGACATGGGTATTTATAGCCACGGTGAAAAACTGCTCGTCCGAAGATTTGGGACGAACGTGCCCCTGGCCGTTCTCCTTCTCACGACATGTGTCACCCACATACAGTGTAGTGGAGATCGTGTAAGATCGCGGGTGAGTAAAATAATGCATCGTGGGATGTAGAACTGTTTGAGCAGCAAAACCGAAAGTTTGGATAAGATTAGCTTTAACGTTCCGTTCGCAATTTCTTCAGTTGACAAGGACACAGTGAAGAATTTGAACGAGTTTCAAAATAGAACGCACATGAAGAATTTGTGAACAGATTGGATTGAGTATAGCATAGAGGGGGAAGGGTCCGATCACATTCACTTAGCAGAAAAATCAACTTGAAGAAATAGCTATAAGTGAATGCTGTAGAGGACATAAACTCATATATATATATATATATAGCCAATGAAGAAAAACGACGGCACAAGTGAAGATTTTGCAAGTTTAAGAATTTGAACAACTGAGGAATTTCAAAAGTTGAGGAAAAACTCAAATTGAAGATTTTCAACTTTTGTGGTGGCGTGACCCACCGTATAAGAAAGATGATTTCAGACACCGCGTACAATTGTCGTAGGGTTCTGAGAATCAAATTCCTCATTAATTTCTTCACACTCAGAGTGTTATTCTTCATTGATTGAAGAAAAACGTTTCTTCATGTGTTGCACATCTAAGTCATCAATTTTGCATAAGTGTTAGGATGAGTGCCTTTTCAAAGTACATTCGAAGATTCTAAGATATTTAGCTCACATCGCAACTTGCTAAATCTCTTCTCATCCAAGGGCTTAGTGAAGATATCGGCTAGCTGTTCTTCAGTCTTCACATGCTCAATAGAAATGTCGCCCTTCAACACATGATCACGAAGAAAATGATGACGAATCTGAATGTGCTTTGTCTTTGAGTGCTGAACTGGGTTGTGAGCAATCTTGATGGCACTCTCATTGTCACAGAGGAGAGGCACATTCTTCACGTTGATGCCATAGTCCTTGAGCGTTTGCTTCATCCATAGCAGTTGAGCACAGCAAGAACCAGCAGCAATGTACTCAGCTTCAGCAGTAGACAGTGATACGCAGTTCTGTTTCTTCAAGGACCAACAGACCAAGGATCGTCCGAGGAAATGACAAGTACCAGATGTTGACTTGCGGTCCACACGGTCACCAGCATAGTCAGAGTCAGAATATCCAATGAGATCAAAATCTGAGCCCTTGGGATACCATAATCCAAGTGTTGGTGTGTGAGCTAGATATCGAAGAATATGCTTCACAACCTTATGGTGTGATTCCTTTGGTGCAGCTTGAAAACGGGCACACATGCAAACACTAAGCATTATATCTAGCCTAGATGCACATAAGTACAATAAAGAGCCAATCATGGAGCGGTATACCTTAGGATCGAAGTCTGTTCCATTTTCATCAATGCATAGATGACCATTTGTGGGCATAGGAATTTTGATGCCTTTGCAATCTTGCATGCCGAATTTCTTCAGGACATCCTTGAGGTATTTCTCCTGAGATATGAATATGCCATTTCGTTGTTGACGAATTTGAAGACCTAAGAAGAATTTCAACTCTCCCATCATAGACATTTGATATTCTTCACTCATCATATAGGCAAATTCATCACTATAACGTTGGTCAGTACAGCCAAAGATGATATCATCAACATATATTTGGCACACAAACAGTTCACCATCATAAGATTTAGTAAAGAGAGTGGGATCGAGTGAACCGAGTGTGAAGCCTTTCTTCATGAAGAATTCCTTCAATGTATCATACCACACCCGTGGGGCCTGCTTGAGGCCATAGAGGGCCTTGTTAAGTCTGAAGACTTTGCCAGGATGTTTTGGATCTTCAAAACCTGGGGGTTGAGCAACATATACTTCTTCCTCAAGCTTACCATTGAGGAATGCACTTTTCACATCCATTTGATATAAGATGATATCATGATGGTTAGCATAAGCAAGTAATATGTGAATAGCCTCAAGTCTAGCAACAGGTGCAAAAGTTTCATCGAAATCAATTCCTTCAACCTGTGTGTAGCCTTGAGCTACTAGTCGTGCCTTATTCCTCACCACAACACCATTTTCATCTTGCTTGTTGCGGTAGATCCACTTTGTGCCAATGATGTTATGCTTGCGAGGATCGGGACGATTGACTAGTTCCCAGACGTTGTTGAGTTTGAACTGATGTAATTCTTCTTGCATGGCCTGAATCCACTCAGGCTCTAGAAATGCTTCATCTACCTTAGTGGGTTCTGTGATAGAGACAAAAGCAAAGTGCCCACGAAAGTTAGATAGATGTGAAGCTTTTGAGCGTGTGAGAGGACCTGGTGCTCTAATGTCATCGATGATCTTCTCCACTTGCACTTCTTTTGCAACGCGAGGATGAGCTAGTTGTCGTTGAGGAATTTGATCAGCATTTTCTTCAGCATCAATTTCCTCAGCATTTTCTTCAGGTGCATCATCTCGACGTTCTTCATGTTCTGGAATGAATTCTTTAGCAGATTCTTCAGTAGGAATGACATCTTCAGTAGCCTTGTGCTTGATAGAATCCTCAGGTGTTGGTTCATCTAACACAGAAGGTAGGTGCTCTCTTTGCGAGCCATTAGTTTCATCGAACCGCACATCTACAGTTTCAACAATCTTGTGAAGAACATTGTTGAAGACTCTGTAGGTGTGCGAGTCCTTTCCGTAACCAAGCATAAAACCTTCATGTGCTTTCGATGCAAATTTAGAGTTGTGATGAGGATCTCTAATCCAGCATTTAGCACCGAAGACTTTGAAATAACTCACATTGGGTTTCTTGTCAGTGAGGAGTTCATAGGCAGTCTTCTTGAAGAATTTTTGAAGATATACTCTATTGATGATATGGCACGCAGTATCAATTGCATCAACCCAGAAACGACGAGGGGTTTTGTACTCATCGAGCATAGTGCGAGCCATCTCAGCAAGAGTCATGTTCTTGCGTTCCACGACTCCATTCTGTTGAGGAGTATAAGGAGCAGATAACTCATGAGTAATACCAAGTTCCTCAAGATAGTCATCGAGACCCGAATTCTTGAACTCAGTGCCATTGTCACTTCTGATGTGCTTGATCTTCACACCAAAGTTGGTTGAAGACCTCGAGGAAAATCGTTTGAAGACTTCCTGCACTTTAGTTTTGTAAGAGACAAGGTGTACCCATGTGTAACGAGAGTAATCATCAACAATAACAAAGCCATATTGAGATGCTTCATTTGAAACAGAGGAATAATGATTAGGACCGAAGAGATCCATGTGAAGCAATTCAAATGGACGAGTGGTGGTCATGATAGTCTTCGCTGGATGCTTGGCCTTTGTCATCTTTCCAGCTTCACAGGCACCGCATAAGTGATCCTTGAGGAATTTGACATTCTCAATGCCAATGACATGCTTCTTCTTCGCAAGCGTGTGCAAATTCCTCATGCCTGCATTACCAAGTCGTCGATGCCATAGCCATCCTTCTGAAGCTTTTGCAAGTAGGCACATGGCTGGTTGTGAATCTGCAAAGAAATCAACAATATACAGGTCTCCTCTCCTAAAGCCTTCGAAGACTTTGGAATTGTCAGCTTCCATAATCACAACACAACGATACTTGCCAAAGACAACAACCATATCAAGATCACAAAGCATTGAGACAGACATAAGGTTGTATCCTAAGGACTCAACAAGCATGACTTTGTCCATGTGTCGATCCTTTGTGATAGCAACTTTACCTAGACCCAATACCTGACTTTTGCTTTTATCAGCGAAGATGATATGCTTCATATGTGATGATGATAAGGGAGCATCCATCAAAAGATTCTTGCCACCGGTCATGTGATTTGTACATCCACTATCAAGTACCCATTCAGTGGCTTTGGGTTGATCATCCTGCAGATGAACTAGTGCAACTTACGAACCTCATATACTTCAGAAGTGAAGAATATGATATCACAATTCATCAGATCAATTTCATCAAGCAGTAAGACAGATAAAACAGAGGGAGGACGTGTGAAATGAAAGTTCATTTCATCATGGTTAGCCTGCGTCCTTTCAGGCAATTTTGTCAGGTCCCCAGCAAATTCTTCAGACATTTCAGTATGTCTGGAGACCTGACCCTGCATAAGAGATTAGTTCTTTTTCTTCACCACCCACATCTGAAGGGGTGGCAAAGAGTTCATCACTTTGCGAGCTCCATATGAGAATGGTGGCATAGCGGCCAAACCATTTCGTTTCACATAAGAGCGGTTAGGGTAAGCATATGAATAAGCAGAGAAATTTTTCGAGGACTTATGAACATAATAATTTGAAGAATAATGCTCATATTCATAGTCCTTGGCTCTTCACTGCGAAACAGAGTTGTTAGCATGATGATGTTCATATGAGGATTTTGATCCATGTGAGGAATTTGATCCCCTTGAGGAATTTGGTCCGTATGAGGACTTGGATCCATATGAAGAATTTAGTCCATATGAAGAGTTTGATCTGGGGTTCCTTTTCTTCACAGGTGGTGTCATGAGGACATTCACCTGAAGACTTTCAAGGCACCTTTTCGAAACCCAGATTTTCTTCATAGGGGAACCGTTCCTGCAGTTAGTGCCAACATATCTAGCAAATACTTCACCATTCTGATTTTTGAACAATTTATAGTTGGAGTCAAATGACTCATCAGAAGAATGAGAAGATTCACATGTATAGCCAGATAAATTAGATGGATCAACTGGAGGTCCCTTTGCAGCAACCCATGAGGTTTTGGGGTACTGCTCAGGCTTCCAATATGTACCATCAGCATTGAGTTTCCTCTCAAAGGCAATACCCTATTTCCTAGGGTTCCTATTGAGGATCTGCTTTTTAAGCACATCACAAAGAGTCTGATGCCCTTTGAGGCTTTTGTACATGCCTGTCATGTACAATTCCTTCATCCCTGCATCGTCAGTGATACTAGCAATGTCCTCAGATGAGGAATTAGTGATAGCAGAGGCAGGCGAAGAATTTGTAACATTTGAAGCATTTGAACATTCAGGTGAGGAATTAGCAGATTCTCGTTCAATGCATTTTAAACATGGAGGAATAAATTCTTCCTGAGCAGCGCTGATTTGTTGAGCAAGTAATGAATCGCGCTCCTTCTGAAGATCTTCATAACTCACTCTTAGCTTCTCAAGATCTTGCTTCTTTTGAAGATATTCATAAGAAAGCTTCTCATGATCAGATAAGAGAGTGTTATGGTGACTTTGAAGGTTGTCAAACCTGGTCTGAAGTCTCTAAAGATTTTCAGTTAAGGCCTTAGTGCGATCCAATTCTTCACCCAACATATCATCACTTTTGTCTAGCATGTTTTGAACCTTTTCAAAAGCCTTTTGTTTTTGCACAGCAATCTTAGCAAGTTTACAGTAGCTAGGCTTAAGATTTTCATCAGATTCATCCTCACTAGATTCAGATGAGGGGTATTTGAGTACCTTGGCACCTTTTGCCATGAAGCAATAGGTGGGTGCGTAGTCATCACTGCCTTCATCAGCCTTGTTGGTGAGCTCATTTTCTTCAGAGGTGAAGACGGGCTTGCTGACGAATGCAGTAGCGAGGGCTAGGCTCGCCACACCAGACTTGGAGTCTTTAGATTGTTCCTCTTCCTCATTTTCTTCAGATTCAGCCTCAGAGTCCATTTCCTTGCCAATGAATGTCCGAGCCTTCTTGGAGCTGCTCTTCTTGTGAGACGAAGACTTCGAGGATTTTGATGATGAAGATTTTGAGGATTTCTTCTTTTTCTTCGCATCATCAGAACTGTAATCATTGTATTTCTTCTTCTTTGATTCCTTTTCCCACTGAGGACAATCTTGAATGTAATGTCCTGGTTTCTTGCACTTGTGACAAAGCCTCTTCTTGTAGTCACTGGATGAGGAATCATTGCTCTTTGAAGGTTTTCCAAAGCGACCATGTCTTGAGAACTTCTGGAATTTCTTCACAAGCAGTGCTAGATCATGACTCAGTTCTTCAGGATCACCAAGGCTGCTACCAGAGTCTTCATCTTCGGACTCAGATACTACCTTGGCCTTCAGTGCATGTGATCTGCCATAGCTCGAACCGTAGAGATCTCTCTTCTCAGCAAGCTGGAACTAATGAGTGTTTAGCCTCTCGAGGATATCAGCGGGGTCAAGTGACTTGTAATCAGCACGCTCTTGTATCATTAGTGCCAGAGTATCAAAGCGATCTTAGCAATTTCTTCACCACCTCATGGTCGGTGATATCAGTGGCACCAAGTGCTTGCAGCTCATTTGAGATGTCAGTGAGGCGATCGAAGGTTTTCTGAACATTTTCATTGTCGAGTCTTTTGAAGCGGTTGAAGAGATTGCGAAGAACATCAACTCGAGAGTCACGCTGAGTTGAAACTCCTTCATTGACTTTGGATAGCCTATCCCAGATAAGCTTAGCAGTTTCCAAAGCACTCACTCTACCATACTGTCCTTTACTCAGATGGCCACATATGATATTCTTCGCTTGGGAATCGAGTTGCTTGAATCTCTTCACATCGGTAGCGTTCAGTGAGGGTGAGACGGAGGGAACACCATTTTCCACAACGTACCAGAGATCGTTATCAATTGCCTCAAGATGCATTCGCATCTTATTCTTCCAGTAGGGGTAGTCCGTCCCATCGAAGGTAGGACACCCAGCAGAGACCTTGATCATACCTACGGTCGACATAACTAAAACTCCGGGTGGTTAAACCAAATTCACACAGAACAAGGGAGTACCTTGCTCTGATACCAATTGAAAGTGCGTTATATCGACTAGAGGGGGGGTGAATAGGCGATTTTTATGAAATTCTTCACTGAGGAATTTGCTTGTGAGGAAATTCCTTAGCAAAGAACTACTAGCAGCGGAATAAGTACTCAGATGAAAACATAACAGAATTCAAGCATAGTCATCATGATGAAATGAAGACAAACACAGAGTACATAAAGCGTAAACACAGGATAACACAATATAAAGACAAACAGACTGAAGAAATTAAACTAAGGAAATTGAGAAAGTCTTCAGTCAAAGTCTTCAAACACAGATATGAACAAACACACAACAAGTGATGAGGAAATGAAAGTGTTGAGGAAATAGAACCAGTAAGCTTGGTGAAGACAATGATTTGGTAGACCAGTTCCAACTGTTGTATCAGTTGTACATATGGTTGGAGCGGCTGAGTATTTAAACTCAAGGACACCTAGTCTCGGACACACAGTCCTCACCGTATTCTCCTTGAGCTAAGGACACACAGTCCTCGCCCAATCACTCGTGGTAAGTCTTCAGGTGACTTCCAAACCTTCACAGACTTGGTCACTCGGCAATCCACAATTCCTCTTGGATGCTCTAGACCTTGACACCTAACCGTCTGGAAGAAGCACAGTCTTCAAAGGTAACAAGCGTCGGATCCACGCAGGATCAATCTCTTCAGTGATGCTCAATCACTTTGGGTTTGTAGGTGTTTTGGGTTTGGGTTTTGGATTTTCCTCACTTGATGATTTTCGCTCAAAGTCCTCGGAGGATGGGTTGCTCTCAAATGACAAGTGTCAAGTTCACGCGGAGCAGCCAACCAGCTAGTGGTTGTAGGGGGCGGCTATTTATAGCCTAGGGAGCAGCTCGACATGATAAGACATAAATGCCCTTCAATGATATGACCATTAGGTGGATAAGATATTTTGGGACAGCTGGCGCGTAGCACAGCAATGGTCGGAAATTCGAGGTACAAATTCCTCAGGGCTATCATGTTCCTCACTGTGTAGGCAATTTGCACTGGCGAATTCCTAACTCCTCAGTCAGAGCAAAGTCCTCAGTGATCAGAAGAACTGCGTCTCTATCACTGAAGAAATTGACTGAACTGTATGAGATTTCCAATGGCTTCACTCGAAGGGATTGGTAGATGTAGGATTTGAGTTGAGCATCACATGGAAAGTTTCTCCTTAGTATTTCCTCGACCCCCTTTAACAGTACGGTGTTTCCTATGACTCAAGAAAGAGAAAATGAAATTACGAAAACAAAAAGTCTTCACGCTAGTATATTTTTTTAATAAGTGCTCCCAATCATAAGAGATGTCCATGATAGTATATTTGTATGTGAAATCCCTCTCCTTTCAATATTCTTTCATGAATTGTTCAAGTGACCAAATCTACGTTTGCTAACTTTCCATAAGTTTACTACCTATACTTATTATGTGTGAAGTCATTACTCCCCATGTTATAAGCATGTGAAACATATATAAATTCAGTTTTATGACATTCAATTTATTCAACCATTTACTTATAGGATATACATGAAGCACAAGAGCAAATGACAAACTACTCCAAAAGATACGAGTGAAGAACACTGAGTAGTCAAATAATTCACTAGCCATGGGAGGATTATTTTCATTCAATAATTCAGATCCAATGATTTTATTCAAACAGCAAGTAAAATTGAAAACACGCTCCAAGCAAAACACATATCATGTGACGAATAGAAATATAGCTCCGAGTAAAGTATACCGATAGTTTTGAAGAAGGAAGAGGGGATGCCTTCCGGGGCATCCCCAAGCTTAGGCGCTTGAGTCTTCCTTGAATACTACCTTGGGGTGTCTTGGGCATCCCCAAGCTTAGGGTCCTTCCACTCCTTATTCTCCTCATATCGATATCTCACCCAAAACTTGAAAACTTCAATCACACAAAACTTAACCAAACTTCATGAGATAGGTTAGTATGATAAAGAGCAAACCATGCACTTTGGTACTGTCAAAGACAAGGTTCATAATTGTTCTCACACAATGCCTACTGTACCATATCATTTCTACAATTTATATTGAAGAATATAAGCCATAGAAACTAGAAAACAAGCAAACTAAGCATTGAAAACAGAATTTGTCAGAAACAGAACAGTCTGTAATGATCTGAACAATAACCATACTTCTACTACTCCAAGAATTATGAAATAAATTGGTGGACGTGAGGAATTTGTGTATTAATCTTCTTCAAAAATAATCAACTCAAAAGCACTCTTCTGTAAAAAATGACATCTATTCTCGTGAGCGCAAAGTTTCTGTTTTTTACAGCAAGATCACATTAACTTTCACCCAAGTCTTCCCAAAGATCTTACTTGGCACTTTATTGAAACAAAAGCTATAAAACATGATTACTATAGTAGCTTAATCATGTATACACACAAAAACAGTAAGGGTAAATATTGGGTTGTCTCCCAACAAGCGCTTTTTTTAATGCCTTTTAGCTAGGCATAATGATTTCAATGATGCTCACATAAAAGATAGGAATTGAAGCACAAAGAGAGCATCTTGAAGAATATGACTAGCACATTTAAATCTAACATACTTACTATGCCTAGGGATTTTGTGAGCACACAATTTATAAGAACAACAATCAAGTAGCATAGGAAGGCAAAACAAGTATAACTTCAAAACTTTAAGCACATAGGGAGGAAACCTGATATTAATGCAACTCCTACAAGCATGTATTCCTCCCTCATAATAATTTTCAGTAACATCATGGATAACAACTTTGTTCTCATACTCAATTGGAACCTCTTCCGAAATAGTGGAATCATTACTAACTAAAGTTGACACTCTTCCAAATCCACTTTCATAAATATCACACTAAGATTCAATATCTTCCAAAATAGTGGGATCACTAATTCCTCAACTTGACACTCTTCCAAACCCACTTTTAAATGATAGTATTATTCATACTCCAAAAGATATAAGTGAAGTTCATGGAGCATTCTACAACTAACCAATATCCAAGCTCAAAATGTATAAGTGAAACACATGAAGCATTCTATAAAACCATACTCAAAAGATTTAAGTGAAGCACAAAGAGTAATTCTATAAGATCATACTTCAAAGATTTAAGTGAAGCACATGAATTATTCTATAAATAATTGAAGGGACAACTCATGCGAGCATGGTTCTTAAAGGAAAAACAAAAACACAAAGGACACAAATCATGTGAACAAAGCAAAACCCAAGGTATACCGATAATTGTTGAAGAAGAAAGATGGGATGCCAACCGGGGCATCCCCAAGCTTAGATGCTTGAGTATCCTTGGAATATTTACTTGGTGTGCCTTGGGAATCCCCAATCTTGAAATCTTGCCTCTCTTTATTCTTCTCATATTGATAGCTCCTCGACCTTCGGACACTTCATCCACACAAAACTTTAACAAAAACTTGTGAGATCCGTTAGTGTAATAAAGCAAATCACTACCTTTAGGTACTGTAATGAACTCATTGTTTATTTGTGTTGGTGTTAAACCTACTATATTCCAAGTTCTCTATGGTTCATACCCTCCAATACTAGCCATAGATTCATCGAAATAAGCAAGCAACACATGCAAAACAGAATCTATTAAAAACAGAACAGTCTGTAGTAATCTGGAAGTTTGGAAAACTTTTGTAACTCCTAAAATTATGAACTAAATTTTAAAATTTGAAAAATTTGTACATAAGTAATGTTCAAAAAGAATCATAACCATTTGACTTTCCAGTTAAAATTTTTAATTCATGCACTACAGCCAAAGTTTCTGTTTTTGTTCTGCACATAGCAAACAAGCAATCTAATCATCCTAAAACCAAAGCTTGGCACATTATTTTTATAATAAAATGAATATATACAAGGGGACAATTATTTACAGAGAAACTTCCATGAAATATTCTACATTGTTTCCGTGAGCATGAACACAAGTGTTCAAGGTCGACCCTCACTTCTTCAATGCAAAACCTTCCAATCACTTCTTTTTTTGAAAAAAAATTTAGGCATGAGAGGCAAGTAATATTTTTTTTATTTTCATTTTTAAATTTGTGTATGTTTCACCCACAACTAAACAGAAACAAAAAGGAAAAACAAAATCTACTTAGTGAATAAAGCAAACAAGCACACACGAGAATATCAACCCCACGCTATTGCTCCCCGGCAACGGCGCCAGAAAAGAGCTTGATAATCCCCAAGTGCAAGGAATCATCGTAGCACTTTCCAAAGGTGGAAATGATAAGTATGGAGTTTCGAACCCACAAGGAGCTAAAGGTAAGATCAATATTCTCTCAAGCCCTATCTGCCACTGATACGACTCTACGTGCACCGAACGTTTGCTTCCAACTAGCAACGAGAAATAAAACTACGTTGTGGGTATGAAGAGGATAACTTTGCATAGTATCGGAGAGCTAAAACATAAAAGTAGGTGCTGTTATTATAAAGTTAGAATATATTACTTAGTATTATAAATAGCGAGTGTGGAATAATGGTGGATCGGAGTGCGGAATTGTCCTAGGCAATTGTTAACAAGACCGGTAATCACTATTGTAGTTTCATATGAGGGAGAGGCATAAGCTAACATACTTTCTCTACTTGGATCATATGCACTTATGATTGGAACTCTAGCAAGCATCTGCAACTACTAAAGATCATTAAGGTAAAACCCAACCATAGCATTAAAGCATCAAGTCCTCTTTATTCCATTACGCAACAATCCCTCTTACTCGGGTTTAAGCTTCTGTCACTCTAGCAACCCACTATAAGCGAATCATGAACGTATTGCAACACCCTAAAGCGGGAACCCCTCACGCTTACGCGACACGGAGGGCACCATAGGACAACACCAAAGTAAAACATATAACTCATACCAATCTAGATCATCAATCAACCCAAAGACAAAAGATATCTACTCACAAGATCATAGGATGGCAACACATCATTGGATCATAATATGTGGCATAAAGCACCATGTTCAAGTAGGGGATTACAGCGGTGTGCGGGAGAGTGGACCGCGTAAAAGAGATGAGGATGGTGATGATGATGGTGATGTTGATGAAGACGATCACCGCAGCGATGATTCCCCTCCCGATGGCACTCCGGCACCACCGGAAGAGAGGAGGAGAGGTTCTCCCCCTTGTGCTTCTTCCTCCATAGCCTCCACCTTCTGGTCCTTGGCCTTCATGGTGATGAAGACCCCTCCGGGATACTCCTCCATGGCCTCCGGTGATGATGGCCCCCTCTGGTAGTGTGCCGGAGAGGGCCTAGATTGACTTTCTCGTGGCTACAGAGGCTTGCGGCGGCGGAACTTCTGATCCAATCTTCGTTCTGGAAGTCTTAGGGTACGAGAGTATATATGGGTGCAGGGAGGATGTCGGAGGAGGTACGGGGGCCCCACGAGGCAGAGGGTGCGCCCTAAGGGGGGGCGCACCCCCCGCCCTCATGAGCACCTCCCGTATCTCCTGACGTAGAGTCCAAGTCTATCTGGTGGTTTCCTTCCAAAAATAACTTCTCCAGTTGATTTCGTTCCGTTTTGACTCCGTTTGATATTCCTTTTCTTCAAAACACTGAAATAGACAAAAAGCAACAAATCTGGGTTGGGCCTCCGGTTGATAGGTTAGTCCCAAAAATAATATTAAAGTGGAAAATAAAGCCCAAGATAGTCCAAAACAGTAGATAATATAGCATGGAGCAATCAAAAATTATAGATACGTTGGAGACGTATCACAAGGCAAGTAACACAGTTATCATACTTCTTTATTACCCAGTTTTTATGCATTAGTTTCAACCCTCACACATTGCATGAGTAGGATTTCTTAACATGTGGGTATTTGGGAAGTAGATGATGAGGTAGAACCTATTTCCCTGTTTATTATCAAACCCCTAGGAGTTACTTCTACGTTATGCTTATATTGCCATGCTATCCTCTGAAAGTGCGTTATATCGACTAGAGGGGGGTGAATAGGCGATTTTTATGAAATTCTTCACTGAGGAATTTGCTCGTGAGGAAATTCCTTAGCGAAGACCTACTAGCAGCGGAATTAGTACTCAGATGAAAACATAACAGAATTCAAGCGTAGTCATCATGATGAAATGAAGACAAACACAGAGTACAGAAAGCGTAAACACAGAATAACACAAGATAAAGACAAATAGACTGAAGAAATTGAACTAAGGAAATTGAGAAAGTCTTCAGTCAAAGTCTTCAAACACAGCTATGAACAAACACACAACAAGTGATGAGGAAATTAAAGTGTTGAGGAAATAGAACCAGTAAGCTTGGTGAAGACAATGATTTGGTAGACCAGTTCCAACTACTGTCTCAGTTGTACATCTGGTTGGAGCGGCTGAGTATTTAAACTCGAGGACACCTAGTCCCGGACACACAGTCCTCACCGTAATCTCCTTGAGCTAAGGACACACAGTCCTCGCCCAATCACTCGTGGTAAGTCTTCAGGTGACTTCCAAACCTTCACAGACTTGGTCACTCGGTGATCCACAATTCCTCTTGGATGCTCTAGACCTTGATGCCTAACCGTCTAGAAGAAGCACAGTCTTCAAAGATAACAAGCGTCGGATCCACGCAGGATCAATCTCTTCAGTGATGCTCAATCACTTTGGGTTTGTAGGTGTTTTGGGTTTGGGTTTTGGATTTTCCTCACTTGATGATCTTCGCTCAAAGTCCTCGGAGGATGGGTTGCTCTCAAATGACAAGTGTCAAGTTCACGCGGAGTAGCCAACCAGCTAGTGGTTGTAGGGGGCGGCTATTTATAGCCTAGGGAGTAGCCCGACATGATAAGACATAAATGCCCTTCAATGATATGACCATTAGGTGGATAAGATATTTTGCGACAGCTGGCGCGTAGCACAGCAACGGTCGGAAATTCGAGGTACAAATTCCTCAGGGCTATCATGTTCCTCACTGTGTAGGCAATTCGCACTGGCGAATTCCTAACTCCTCAGTCAGAGCAAAGTCCTCAGTGATCAGAAGAACTGCGTCTCTGTCACTGAAGAAATTGACTGAACTGTATGAGATTTCCAATGGCTTCACTCGAAGGGATTGGTAGATGTAGGATTTGAGTTGAGCATCACATGGAAATTTTATCCTTAGTATTTCCTCGGCCCCCTTTAACAGTACGGTGTTTCCTATAACTCAAGAA
Organism: Aegilops umbellulata; assembly: GCA_032464435.1. Lineage (NCBI taxonomy): Eukaryota > Viridiplantae > Streptophyta > Magnoliopsida > Poales > Poaceae > Aegilops > Aegilops umbellulata. The sequence goes on from CP136054.1 coordinate 134,357,507, forward strand.
AGAGAAAATGAAACTACGAAAACAAAAAGTCTTCACGCTTCATGTTCCTCGAATGAGTACAAAGTCTTCAAGGTCACACCAATTTCTTCACTTTCAAAGTCTTCAGAAAGTCTTCAGTATATCAAAGTCTTCAGTTGAAGAACTTCATTTTTATGGGTCGACTTTCTTTGTAAATATCAAACTCCTCATAGACTTATAGACCTGTGTACACTCATAAACACATTAGATACTTAACCTATAAGTCTTCAATACACCAAAATCACTAAGGGGCACTAGATGCACTTACATCCTCATAGACGTGGATTGGGGTTGAGTGAATCCATGACAGATGTGGGTTGTTAATTAATGGTTCAACTTAAGGTGGCAACTTTAATACACATCTGGGTGGATTGCTTGTGGGCACCTGGAGAATCCAGTGTTTTCCTAGGATATCTCAGAGTACCTGTGTGATCATCCTACGGTCCGCCACCCAGGCTCAAAGGGAGCATAAGATTATTCATGCTAGAAACTTTCGTGTGCAGCCACAAGCCATTATGGGCTCTGGCATAGTTGAGTATGTTGCGTGACCTCTTTCAGTGGTAGGCTAGCAGATGTAGAGGGAAAGTAGGTGTAACTCTCTACCCAGAGTAAAGAGTTAACGCTTTTGAAAGACAGTGTCTCGGTCATCCGTTTCTCAAACACCATGTAGTGCGAGAAATCAAACGGAGGAGATCGAGTCTTGTGGGGAAAAGTGCGCAAACCTCTGCAGAGTGTATAAACTAATCATGGTTAGCCGCGTCCCCGATTATGGACATCTTGAGTATCTGGTACTTGAATTATTGATTTGATATCAACACTCTAGATTAATTTGTTGGGATGATAATGACTACTTTAGTTGGGATTGAGTTGGAGGAACCTTCTCAATGATGTTTCAACCACCATGATAGATAAATAAAATATATTCATTTGTTGTAGGAAAAAATTGGCTTTTCGCAAAAACAATATAACCATAGAGCCTCCACCAGCCATATATGCATGTAGTGATAGCATTTATCTGTTCATTGCTCTACCGTGTTATATTGCCCGCATATTCCATGTGCTAACCCGTTTCGGGCTGCAACATATCATGTTGCAGACTTTTCAGCCGATGATTAAGGTGCCATAGGTCGTTTGTCATGCACTCAGCTATGCCGTTGGAGTTGATGGACTCACTTTATCTTCCAAGCCTTCCGTTGTTATCTTTTAGATGACCTTAAGCCATATTTATTGTAATAAGTTCTCTTTTGAGACATTCGATGTAATAAGTGTGTGACTGCTACTCAGTTATAAATCCATTCGAGTACTGTGTGTGTCAGCATTACCGATCCAGGGATGACACTGAAGCACAAAGACTTGACCGTCTGAGGTTGGGTCACTACACCGCGCCGGCCTATGCATCGCCGGTGTGAGATGAGACGTCGATGACTTGTCCTGGCGACATGCCGCCATTGGTGGACTCCGCGTCCCCCCTGCTGAAGTCGACCGTGTCCTCGTCCTTGTCCTCATCCTCGACGCCGCCCTCAAGGTTGTATTACTCATAGTAGTGGTTGCGCCAGAGCTTGTGTTGGTACTCCACCGCCGATTCCTCGACGGACAGACTCTTCTCTACCTTGACCTCGGCCATGCGCAACTCCTCCTCCTGGCGCTCCTCGATCTCCGTTGCCTCCTGCATCTATAGCTCCCGCTCGGCGATCTCATGAGGAAGCAGGTGCTCCATGGCCACCGCTGCCTTTTTAGACGTTGGTTGCATGCTGGATTCCGAGGTGGACTAGAATATCTTGGCGTGTGCATCCTCAATCTTGGCATGGATGGCCTCGACCCGGGCCAGGGCTACATCCGTGGCATGGGCGGTAGCTCGAGTGTTCTCGGCGCTTGCAGCCGCCATCGCAGCAGCAGCTGTAGCCGTCTCGGCTGCTGCAGCTGCCCTGTCAGCTATCGCAGATGCCCTCTCAGCGGATGCGGATGCAGAGGCACTCTCAGCATAGGCGGCTACGCTCTCGGCGCAGGCGGCGGCGCTCGAGGAGGACACCGCCACCGTACGAGCCTTCATGAAGCCTTTCCATGGTGTCATCTTTGCAAGAAGGGGTTGCGGGAATGGGGATCGGGATTCATGGATTTGGGGGTCGCCGGCACTGGAGCAGATGAGTCGGGGAAGCTTAAGGAGGAAGACTTAAACATACCCATGAATTTTCATCGCAAACGGTTCCTACCAAAACTGTGTGTGATGTTGTTGATATTTTTTATTAGTTGTAAAGACGAATTTGGAGTAAAGTGGCAACGGATGGTGTTTTAAATGTACAAGAAAATTTGTAGTACAAATATAACTGTCATGTCAGATTTTGGAAAAATTCAGGGGTCATTTGACCTTTTAAGACATTTAAGTGATTTTCTAGCCATTTAATGACCGTAATTCAAATTTGAACTACACGTACATGCAATAGCTAACCATAACGGTTTGAAAAGTCATATTTTGTGTACTTGTGTGCGAGTTAATTACATGTGCAGTAAATTGGAAGGAATTTTCAAACATATTGGTCTCACGGCTATGACACAATTAAGCATGGAGTGCCATGGCATTTAAATTCCAAAAAATTTAAAAACAATCAGAAACACATGAAACCTTGCTTCATGTAATATCATGCCACCAAGATGATGTGGTAAAAAATTTGTCATGTTTGACGAAAGTTTGGACACACACCCCTCACAAACCGAAGCAACTCACTAGAAGGCTCATGGTTCCGAGAGGGAATAATGCATGTTTGATGACGAACGGGCGATAGCTTCCTCTTACGGGCTTCAAAAAAATTCTACAGTTAACGTGCACTAATACAACTGTTGTGTCAAAATTTGGAGAATTTCAGGGGTCGTTTGACCTTTTTAAGACATTTAAGTGATTTTCTAGCCATTTAATGGCCGTAATGCAAATTTGAACTACATCTACATGCAACGGCTAACCATACCGGTTTGAAAAATCATATTTGTGTACTTGTGTGTGTAGGATCAAAAGTATGTCTAGAGGGGGTGATTAGACTACTTGACCAAATAAAAATCTAGCCTTTTCCCAATTTTAAATCTTGGCAGATTTTAGTAACTTAGCACTAGTCAAGCAATCAACTTAAAAAGGCAAGTCTAAGAGTATGGCAGCGGAATGTAAAACATTGCACATGAAGGGAGAAAACGCAATGTAGACATGGAGATTTTGGCATGGTTCTGTTAGGTGGTGCTATCGTACATCCACGTTGATGGAGACTTCAACCCACGAAGGGTAACGGTTGCGCGAGTCCACGGAGGGCTCCACCCACGAAGGGTCCACGAAGAAGCAACCTTGTTTATCCCACCATGGACATTGCCCACAAAGGACTTGCCTCACTAGGGTAGATCTTCCAAAGTAGGCGATCTCCTTGCACGTACAAACTCTTTGCTTCAACTCCACAATCTTGACGGAGGCTCCCAAGTAACACATAACCAATCTAGGAGACACCACTCTCCAAAAGGTAATAGATGGTGTGTTGATGATGAACTCCTTGCTCTTGTGCTTCAAATGATAGTATCCCCAACAGTCAACTCTCTCTCACGGATTTGGATTTGGTGGAAAGATGATTTTGAGAGGAAAGCAACTTGGAGAAGGCTAGAGATCAAGATTCATATGGTTGGAATGGAATATCTTGACCTCAACACATGAGTAGGTGGTTCTCTGTCAAAAAATGTATGCTGGAAGTGTAGGCATGTTCTGATGGCTCTCTTCAAGAATGAAGAGTGGGTGGAGGGGTATTTATAGCCTCCACACAAAATCTAACCGTTACACACAAATCCCCAAACTCGGTGGGACCGAATAATGAAACTCGGTCGGACCGATTCAGTTCAAAATGTGAACGTTAGGCTTTTCGGTGGGACCGACATGTCAACTCGGTGGGATCATTAGGGTTAGGGCATAACGTAATCTCGGTGAGACCGATTACACAAACTCGGTGGAACCGATGTTGGTAATAAGCTAACCAGAGAGTTGGTCAGGCAAACTCGGTGGGACCGATTCGCTCATTTCGGTGAGACCAAAACATTACGAAAGGGAAACAGAGAGTTTGCATTGCGAACTCGGTGGGATCAATCGCTCATCTCGATTGGACCGAAAAGTTACGAAGGGAAAAAGAGATTTTGCAATCCCATCTCGGTGAGACCGAAGTGACTAGGGTTTCTGGCAATGGCTATGTCAAGAGAACTCGGTGGCGCCAGATAGAATGTTTCGGTGGGGCCGAGTTTGACTTTTGGTTTGGGGCATATGTGGATATGAGAAAGTAGTTGAGGGTTTTTGGAGCATATCACTAAGCATTTTGAGCAAGCAACCCATTAAGTAAGCATTTTGAGCAAGCAACCCATTAAGCAACACCTCATCCCCTTTTAATGGTATTGGCTTTTGCTATGGACTCAATGTGATCTTGGATCACTAAAAGTGAAATGTAGAGTCCTGAGCTTTAGAGCTTGAGCCAATATTTTGTCCTTAGCATTTTGAGGGGTCCACATTTCTAATCCATGCCATGTCAATCATTGAGCTTTCGTAAAATATTTATCTTAAGATATCATTAGCTCAATGAGCTATATGTTGTTAGGAATTACCAAAACCACCCAAGGATAGTTGCACTTTCAATCTCCCCCTTTTTGGTAATTGATGACAACATATAGATCAAAGCTTCGACAAATGATCATAAGATTGAAAAACATCGTCGCTTAGAGAAGTATGTGATAAGCAAGAGCTCCCCCTAAATTTGTGCATTATTTAAAATTTGCTTTTGAATGCAAATGCACAGTCGATTAGGATCATGGGTTACTCTTCCATGTCACATACATCTTGGTGGGGCGCTCAAAATGATAGAGATTAAAAGCATGCACTCATCACCAAGCAAAGTGAATGATCATATATGGAATATAAGAGATAATATCATCCAAGCAAGCATTAAAGTAGTATATGATCAAACAAGTATCTCACACACAGACATAAAGTATCAACCAAGCACACAAAAAGTTCAACCAAAAGCAAGAGAGACAAAGAAGCAAAACACTCGCTCTCGAAGCCTATGATCTATACATTTCTCCCCCTTTGGCAACAAGTTACCAAAAAGTTTGAAAATGCATAATGCTATACGTATCTCAGGCTTGATCTTCAGGAGGTGGTGTAGAGAGAACTCCAAGGACGAAGGCATCAGTTGATGTAGTCGGAGCTGGTGGAGTGGCTGCTGGAGGTGGTACTGAAGCTGTAGTTGCTGGTGCTGACGATGTAGCTCTAGTATATGGTACTGGCACTGCAGCACACCTCTAACTCCTTGTCACTCGTTGAAAAGCATTTGTAGTTGCCTTCCCTTTCCTCTATTCTGCTTCCTCCTAGAGCTGCTCAACTGTTGTCTGTATCTCAGTGACCTTCAGATCAAGATCATAAATTTTTGTCTCGATGATCCTCTCCAAGCTCTCCTGATTCTGAGTCAGGATGGCCAAGCCCTTCTCAATCCTCAAAGTAGATTGGATCAGATATGCTAGCTGATCTTGCTTGCTCTTCTGGAACACCTGAGATGCTTCCTCTACGCTTGGCATCCTTGCAGCTTTCTTTGCCTTTGCGTTAGTTCTCTTCTCTTGTGCTTGTGCTGGTGAAGGTTCATTCTCATTCTTACAACTTCATTATCTTCAAATTCAGGGTACAGAGGTAGATGCTCTTTGTCCAACAAGTAAGTCCCTGTGCCCATCTTAGAGTTGATGAGCATCTGAATATGTGGAGCATACCCACAAGATCTTTTCTGATCAGCAGCTATCCTTCTGATTGTCTATACAATCAGACTCATGACCTTGAATTTTTGAGGCACATCAAATATTTGCAGCAAGTTGATGGAGTGTCCTCTAATCATCTTGTGATCTCCAGACTTGGGTAGCAAAGTGTGCCTTAAGATAGTGTTGATAGTGGGTAGACCAGACAACAAATAGTGGACAGATCCAAGCTTGTGTGTGTCCAAAGCTTTATCAGGGATCTCTTTGTACATGTTTGCCATAGAGTTGTGGTCTTTCTTCTTCTTGGCATACACATCCAAGTCATCCTCATGCTCTTCTGGGGCATTGATCAACTTGGCCCATTCTTCAACAGTTGATTGGTACCTTGTACCTTCAGACATCCATACTATCCTCCCATATGGATAGAAATGAGCAGTGGAATAAAACTGCATGATTAGCTCATCATTCCATTTTGTGGGCTTCTGAACTACAAACTTGTCAACACCACAAGCTTTGAAGCTGTCATGTACTCCTGGGAAGTGGTCTCCATTATCTTTGATGTATTACCAATCAACCCATCTCATGTCACAGACAATTGGCTTCTTGCCAAGCAGAATAGTCTCATAAAAGTCTTGTTGTTCTTTGTTGTGGAACCTATAGTCCATAGCAGTTCTCCTTCTCACAGCATAAGGATCAGACTGTCTCCAAAGTCTCAATCCTGCATGTTTCCTGATGTGCATGTCCTCGGCCACTGGATGAGTGTCATTGTGGTCTGGAATCTTGGGTTTCAGTTTTCTTAGCACTAGGGATTCATCATCCTCTTCTTCAACTTCGGGCACTGGGGCCTTGTTCTTCTCTTCTGCGGGAATGTTTCTGGTGCTTCTCTTGGGCTTAGAGGGTTTCTGAGTTTGAGCTGTTGCTTTCGGAGCAGTCTTGGGCTTTGATGGAGCAGCCCCTGACTTGATTGCATCTCCCATAAGCTTCTGAGACTTGGGTGCTGGTGCAGCATCCTCTTCCTCTTCCTCTTCTTTTGAATCTCTTACCATGGTTGATTTTCTAAGAACTTCTGTAGTTGTGGTTCTTGCCCTCTTCTTCTTCTTGCCATCTCCATCTGCTTCACCATCATCTGATTCTATGGTGAATTTCATGGTTTCTCTTGTTGGAACTTTCCTTGGCTTTGACATTGGGACTCTCTTTGTTGGTGCCTTCTTATTCAAGCTAGGCTTAGTTGCTGCAGCTATGCCATACTCTTTCTTCAGCACTTTCTTCCTTGAGGTGGCCTCATCCTCAATAGCCACATAGTCCTCATCCTCAGAATCTAAGGTTCTCTTATTCCTTGTTCTAGTGGCTACCTTGGGCAAGTTACTTGGTGTGCTCCTGCTGCCCTCATCATAGCTGCTTGAGGGACTAGTGCCCTCACTCATTTGCACTTGCTCTTCAGTTCTGTTCTGGCTGTCACTCTGGTCAGACATCTTGGCAAGCAAACTGATAGTAAACCCTGTGAATAGATATAGATGAGGTAGAGTAGATGAGCATCACAAAGTGCAGAGTTTTTGCAAAACAGATGAGTCAAAAACTTAGTTTTAGTTCTCCACAGAAAGCATTTTGGAGCTACCAATTTGTTAAACTCGGTGACACCGAAGAAACTTTTGGAACCTAAACTAGTGAACTCGGTCAGACCGAGTCATAGTTTGGTGGCTCTGAGATTGCTAGGGTTTCACAAAGAGTCGAACTCGGTCGCACCGATTTGTAGTTTTTGGTCAGACCGAAAACACATGTCCAATGGCCTAAGCCAAATCGGTGAGACCGATTTCTACAACTCGGTCGATCCGAGATGAGTTCTGCGGAGACCTAACCCTAAATTTTCGAAGCAAATCTAACCTAAAGGATGTTTTCTCTAGATAGACTGTTTTCATACGTGGTAAAGATCATGGCAAAGCAATGTGCGACGAATCAGAGTGGGTAAATAGCACATAGAGTCGAACTCATACTCTAGTTCAGCGGGAGTTCGCTACGGCGACAACGGCGGAGCAGAATTCCGTTGACGGCGACGAAGACCAGCGGCGGGAGGTCGCTGGCGGCGAGGAGACGATCCGGAGACCCGAGGAGGCAGAGCAGGACACGCGCGGGCTGGGGAGTTTGAAGAAACTTCCAAAATCTCACCCGTGGGTTTATATATCCCGACCCTGTAGGTGTGACCAAGTGGAACAACTCGGTGGCACCGAGATGCAGAATCGCAAGCGGTTACTACAACTCGGTGTGACCGAAAAGTTCAAATCGGTTGCACCGAGATGAAAAACCTAGATCAACTTAGTCAACTCGGTGTGACCGAAGTGGATGACTCGGTCATACCGAAATGCACAGAGGTTTTGGAAGTTTAAGTCTATGATGAATCGAGGACTCCGAGTGTTCCTCACACAGAGTGGTTCGAATTTGACTTGATCAAACTTTGTGATGTAGCATGAATAGAGTTTGAGACGAGAAAAGCATAGATAGCTAGAGGGTGTTCTTAGTCATTCTTGTCCATCCATTCGGCAAAAGAGAGAAAACCAGACAATCAAAGCAACAAATGGATGTCCTCGAATGAGTAAAATATGCAACCAACATGCTCACACAATAAGATGGCAAATGAAATATGTGACGAAGCATGCACAAAACACTCTAGCATCTATCAAGCAATTGGCAATGACTAGGTCATCTATATATGAGTATATTGACTTAGGAGTCAAATGAGAACATTTGATCATAGGTCATACTCATCGTTTAAGCACAAGTGGGGTTACCACTTTTACATAACGCATTGTTGTGTTCACACCATTAGAGTTGTTTTAGCTCAATTGGTTAGAGTAAAGCTCGCCCTAGATGTGGTATCCTCCCTAAGAGGGATGAACTAACCTTGGGTTTTGTCGATGATGACTTCATGTAGGTGTTGAAGATGTGGACGCTCAATGTTGATGTAAATCATTCGGAGCAATCCATTGGAGTGAGTTGCACTTTCAATACCTACACGGGTTAGTCCCACAAGGAACAAACAAGGATATCCATAGACATAGAGTGATGTACACATAGATGATGTCCATGAAAGCATTAGGTTACCTTGTCCCTTGTCTTACCAACAAGAGGGTTTGTGACTCCTTGAACTAGTGCAATATGTCAAAGTTGTTTGCACATGTCCTTGCCAAAGAGTATGAGTGAAGTATGTTGGTGGAATCACCCTTAAGAACTCTCTAGTTCTTCTTCTTCGGGATCCACATCATCTTGATGGGAATCCTTGGAGTTGTAGTCGTACTTGATGTAGTAGAACTTGATGTAGTCTTGGGAACCCACTTGACCAAGGCTTTGGGAGCTTCTTCAAATGCATCAATCTCCTCTTAAAGCTTGTCAATGCCTTTTTGCTTGTGGTCTTGTGGTGGAAGATCATCTTGAGCTTGAGTTCCTTGGAAAGAAGTAGGATCATACTTATCTTGTTGGGGAACTTTGTCTTGGGGTATTGATCTTCTTCCCACTCAACTCCATTGGCATTGAACTTTCGTTCAAAACCAACACCTTGATTCTTCCGGTGCCTTCCTTGCTTGCGTACAATTTCCTTAAATTGCTTACTTTCGGCAAGGCTCTTGTAAACACCTTTCTCTATAATTCCCTTCAATAAGCTATTTTCTTACTCAAGTGTTACTTGGCTAAGAGAATCATTAGTGGAATCAAGAGAACTACTAGAAGCAACAACATTGGATTTAGCATGATTGTTGTTACTACTAGATGAAGAATCTTTCTTACTCTTGTTGCTAGATTTTACTTGTGGCATGTAAGTGTTGGGGAACGTAGCAGAAATTCAAAATTTTCCTACATATCACCAAGATCTATCTATGGAGAAACCAGCAACGAGGGGAAGGAGAGTGCATCTACATACCCTTGTAGATCGCTAAGCGGAAGCATTCAAGTGAACGGGGATGATGGAGTCGTACTCGTCGTGATCCAAATCACCGATGACCAAGTGCCGAACGGACGGCACCTCCGCGTTCAACACACATACAGCCCGGTGACGTCTGCCATGCCTTGATCCAGCAAGGAGAGAGGGAGATGTTGAGGAAGACTCCGTCCAGCAGCAGCACAACGGCGTGGTGGTGGTGGAGGAGCGTGGCAATCCTGCAGGGCTTCGCCAAGCACCGCGGGAGAGGAGGAGGGAGAGAAGCAGGGCTGCGCCATGGAGAGGTCAGAACTCATGTGTTGGCAGCCCCAAAACCCTCAAGTATATATAGGGGAGAGGGAGGGGGGTGCGCCCCCTTTAGGGTTTCCACCCCAAGGGGTGCGGCAGCCCCAAACCCATCTAGGGTGGCGGCCAAAGAGGGGAGAGGGGAAACTTGCCCCCCAAGCTAGGTGGGGCGCCCCCTCCCCAAACCCTAGGCGCCTTGGGCCCTTGTGGGGGGCGCACCATCCCACCTGGGGCTGGTCCCCTCCCACTCTTGGCCCATGCAGCCCTCCGGGGCCGGTGGTCCCACTTGGTGGACCCCCGGGACCCTCCTGGTGGTCCCGGTACGTTACCGATAAAACCCGAAACTCTTTCGGTGACCAAAACAGGACTTCCCATATATAAATCTTTACCTCCGGACCATTCCGGAACTCCTCGTGACGTCCGGGATCTCATCCGGGACTCCGAACACCATTCGGTAACCACATACGAACTTCCTTTATAACCCTAGCGTCATCGAACCTTAAGTGTGTAGACCCTACGGGTTCGGGAACCATGCAGACATGACCGAGACGTTCTCTAGTCAATAACCAACAGCGGGATCTGGATACCCATGTTGGTTCCCACATGTTCCACGATGATCTCATCGGATGAACCACGATGTTGAGGATTCGATCAATCCCGTATACAATTCCCTTTGTCTAGCGGTATTGTACTTGCCGAGATTCGATCGTCGGTATCCCGATACCTTGTTCAATCTCGTTACCGGCAAGTCTCTTTACTCATTCCGTAACACATCATCCCGTGATCAACTCCTTGATCACATTGTGCACATTATGATGATGTCCTACCGAGTGGGCCCAGAGATACCTCTCCATCACACGGAGTGACAAATCCCAGTCTTGATTCGTGCCAACCCAACAGACACTTTCGGAGATACCTGTAGTGCACCTTTATAGCCACCCAGTTACGTTGTGACGTTTGGCACACCCAAAGTATTCCTTCGGTATCCGGGAGTTGCACAATCTCATGGTCTAAGGAAATGATATTGACATTAGAAAAGCTTTAGCATACGAACTACACGATCTTGTGCTATGCTTAGGATTGGGTCTTGTCCATCACATCATTCTTCTAATGATGTGATCCCGTTATCAATGACATCCAATGTCCATGGTCAGGAAACCGTAACCATCTATTGATCAACGAGCTAGTCAACTAGAGGCTTACTAGGGACATGGTGTTGTCTATGTATCCACACATGTATCTGAGTTTCCTATCAATACAATTCTAGCATGGATAATAAACGATTATCATGAACAAGGAAATATAATAATAACTAATTTATTATTGCCTCTAGGGCATATTTCCAACAGTAAGTAGATAAGAGTAAACGATTGGCAATGTAAGAAGAACTTTTCTTGCGAAGATCATCGTTGGTTGCTTTTAAGAACCCATGCTCTTGCTCAAGGTTGATCTTATCAAAGCGTAGCTTCTCATGAGTCTTTAAAAGTTCTCGATGATCTTCCAAGGTAGTTTCATGAGCTAACTTAAGAGTGTTTAGTTCTTTAGTTAGACGCTCAATCTCCTTCTTATCATCGTCATTCGTTTTATCTTGATTAGCATGATTAATAGCAAATTCATCATAGTATTCATAACTATAGTTGTCAACAAGTAAATCATCATCTCCTAGCAAATCATCTTCATCACTATTGAAATCAGCATACTCGGGGTGTGATACCTTTGGTCCTTTAGCCATGAAGCATCTTCCAATTCCTTCATTTGGTGAGTCAAATATGTCGTAGGAGTTGGTTAACACAAGTGCTAGACCGGCAACACCTTCATCTTGAGTATATTCGGAGTCGGAGTGATAACTTCTTTTGGAGTGATGTTCGGAGTCGGAGCCGGATACCCATTCACCAATGTGAGCTTGATGTCTTTGTTTTGTGTAGCTTTTTGATGATTTGTCCTTCCTTTACGAATCCTTGCTTCTCCGAGAGGTTCTTCGTTCATAACTATCATCTCTACTCCTTCTCTCTCTTGGTGGTGTTTCTTCTCTTCTACTTCTTCTTTTGGGAGAATCTTCTCTTCTTTTGTAGGGAGCCGTACACTCATTGGAGTAGTGTCCGGGTCTTCCACAATTGTAGCAATTTCGTTCACGACTTGAAGATCTTTTGTCATTGTAGGACCTTGACTTGGAACTTCTTTCCTTGCTTGTACTCTTGTAGAACTTGTTGAAATTCTTCACCATTAGGCTCAATTCTTCATTGAAGGTTTGTTTCTCACATGATGATGTGGGAGCATCACAGGAGGCTTTGTAAGCACCACTTGACTTGTTGTGGAGCTCTTCCTTATCCTTAAGTGACACCTCATGAGCAACAATTCTTCCAATGACTTCCATTGGCTTGAGATCTTTGTAACTGGGAATCATCTGGATCAATGTGCACACGGTATCATATTTTCCATCCAAGGCTCTAAGGATCTTCTTGATGATGAATCTATCGGTCATCTCTTCACTTCCTAAGCTGGCAATCTCATTTGTGATGAGAGCAAGCCTAGAGTACATTTCAGCGACACCTTCACCATCCTTCATTTTGAACTTGTCAAGTTGACTTTGAAGCACATCCAATTTGGATTCCTTCACGGAGTGGGTACCTTCGTGCATATCAATCAAAGTATCCCAAATTTCCTTTGCATTCTCAAGACAGCTGATTTTGTTGAATCACAATCCGTTGAAGAGAATATCACAAGCTTGAGCATTGTATTGCAGCATCTTCAACTCTTCCGCGGTAGCTTCACGGTTCGGTTCTCTCCCATCAAAGAATTCACCTTGCAAGACAATACACACAATATCCCAAACGGCAGGGTTATGTCCAAGAATATGCATTTTCATCTTGTGCTTCCAACTAGCAAAATTAGTACCATCAAAGTAAGGACCTTTATGGTGGTAATTTCCCTCGCTCGACGCCATACTCTCCTAGGTTGTGAAACCAAGGCTATGATCACCAAAAGCTATGGAAATCAAGGCAAATGGAGACCGTAGCTCTAATACCACTTGTAGGATCGAAAGTATGTCTAGAGGAGGGTGATTAGACTACTTGACCAAATAAAAATCTAGCCTTTTCCCAATTTTAAGTCTTGGCAGATTTTAGCAACGTAGCACTAGTCAAGGTATCAACCTACACATGCAAGTCTAAGAGTATAGCAGCGGAATGTAAAACATTGCACACGAAGGTAAAGGGAGAAGTTTGGAGGGAGCAAACGCAATGTAGACACGGAGATTTTGGCGTGGCTCCGATAGGTGGTGCTATCGTACATCCACGTTGATGGAGACTACAACCCACGAAGGGTAACAGTTGCGTGAGTCCATGGAGGGCTCCACCCACGAAGGGTCCATGAAGAAGCAACCTTGTCTATCCCACCATGTCCATCGCCCACGAAGGACTTGCCTCACTAGGGTAGATCTTCATGAAGTAGGCGATCTCCTTGCCCATACAAACTCCTTGCTTCAACTCCACAATCTTGACGGAGGCCCCCAAGTGACACCTAACCAATCTAGGAGACACCACTCTCCAAAAGGTAATAGATGGTGTGTTGATGATGAACTCCTTGCTCTGGTGCTTCAAATGATAGTCTCCCCAACACTCAACTCTCTCTCTCACGGATTTGGATTTGGTGGAAAGATGATTTGAGTGGAAAGCAACTTGGAGAAGGCTAGAGATCAAGATTCAGATGGTTGGAATGGAATATCTTGACCTCAACACATGAGTAGGTGGTTCTCTCTCAGAAAATGTATGCTGGAAGTGTAGGCATGTTCTGATGGCTCTCTTCACGAATGATGAGTGGGTGGAGGGGTATTTATAGCCTCCACACAAAATCTAACCATTACACACAAATCCCCAAACTCGGTGGGACCGAATAATGAAACTCGGTCGGACCGATTCAGTTCAAAATGTGAACGTTAGGCTTTTCGGTGGGACCGACATGTCAACTCGGTGGGACCGATTTCATTAGGGTTAGGGCATAACGTAATCTCGGTGAGACCGATTACACAAACTCGGTGGAACCGATTTTGGTAATAAGCTAACCAGAGAGTTGGTCAGGCAAACTCGGTGGGACCGATTCGCTTATTTCGGTGAGACCGAAACGTTATGAAAGGGAAACAAAGAGTTTGCATTGCGAACTCGGTGGGACCGATCGCTCATCTCGGTTGGACCGAAACGTTATGAAGGGAAATAGAGAGTTTGCAATCCCATCTCTGTGAGATCATGATCCCTATCGGTGAGACCGAAGTGACTAGGGTCTCTAGCAATGGCTATGTCAAGAGAACTCGGTGGCGCCGGATAGATTGTTTCGGTGGGACCGAGTTTGACTTTTGGTTTGGGACATATGTGGATATGAGAAAGTAGTTGAGGGTTTTTGGAGCATATCACTAAGAATTTTGAGCAAGAAACACCTCATCCCCTTTTAATAGTATTGGCTTTTGCTATGGACTCAATGTGATCTTGGATCACTAAAAGTGAAATGTAGAGTCCTGAGCTTTAGAGCTTGAGCCAATCTTTTGTCCTTAGCATTTTGAGGGGTCCACATTTCTAATCCATGCCATGCCAATCATTGAGCTTTCCTGAAATATTTATCTTGAGATATCATTAGCTCAATGAGCTATATGTTGTTAGGAATTACCAAAACCACCCAGGGATAGTTGCACTTTCAATCTCCACCTTTTTGGTAATTGATGACAACATATGGATCAAAGCTTCGACAAATGATCATAAGATTGAAATACATCGTCGCTTTGAGAAGTATGTGATAAGCAGGAGCTCCCCCTAAATTTGTGCATTATTTAAAATTTGCTTTTGAATGCAAATGCACAATCGATTAGGATCATGGGTTACTCTTCCATGTCACATACATCTTGGTGGAGCGCTCAAAATGATAGAGATTAAAAGCATGCACTCATCACCAAGCAAAGTGAATGTTCATATATGGAATATAAGAGATAATATCATCCAAGCAAGCATTAAAGTAGCATATGATCAAACAGTATCTCACACATAGACATAAAGTATCAACCAAGCACATAAAAAGTTCAACCAAAAGCAAGAGAGACAAAGAAGCATAACACTCGCTCTCGAAGCCTATGATCTATACATTTCTCCCCCTTTGGCAACAAGTAAGCAAAAGGTTTGAAAATGCATAGTGCTATACATCTCTCACGCTTGATCTTTGGGAGGTGGTGTAGAGTGAACTCCAAGGACGAAGGCATCAGTTGATGTAGTCGGAGCTGGTGGAGTGGCTGCTGGAGGTGGTACTGAAGTTGTAGCTGCTAGTGCTGACGATGTAGCTCTAGTATCTGGTACTGGCACTGCAGCAGACCTCTGACTCCTTGGCACTCGTTGAAAAGCATCTGTAGTTGCCTTCCCTTTCCTCTCTTCTGCTTCCTCCTGGAGCTGCTCAACTGCTGTCTGTATCTCAGTGACCTTCAGATCAAGATCATAAAATTTTATCTCGATGATCCTCTCCAAGCTCTCCTGATTCTGAGTCAGGGTGGCCAAGCCCTTCTCAATCCTCAAAGTTTGATGACGAACGGGATATAGCTTCCTCTTACGGCCTTCAAATTTTTTATACATTTAACGTGCACTAATACAACTGTCATGTGAAAATTTGAAAAATTCTAGGGGTCATTTGACCTTTTAAAAACATTTAAGTGATTTTCTAGCCATTAATGACCGTAATTCAAATTTGAACTACATCTACATGCAACAGCTAACCATAACGGATTGAAAAATCATATTTGTGTACTTGTGTGCTAGTTAATTCCATGTGCAGTAAATTAGAAGGAATTTTCAAACATATTAGTGTCACGGCATGGACACATGCATGGAGTGCCATGGCTTTTTAATTCCAAAAAATAAAAAATGATCAGATAAACATGAAAACTTGCTTGATGTAATGTCATGCCACCAAGATGATGTAGTAAAAAAATTGGCCTGTTTGATGAAAGTTTGGACACACACCCCTCACAAACTGTAGCAACTCACTAGAAGGCTCGTATTTCTGAGAGGGAACAATGTATGTTTGATGACGAACATGAGATAGCTTCCTCTTATGGCCTTCAAATTTTTCCTACATGTCACATGCACTAATACAACTATCATGTGAAAATTTGGAAAATTCTAGGGGTCATTTGACCTTTTAAAGACATTTAAGTGATTTTCTAGCATTTAATCACCGTAATTCAAATTTGAACTACATCTACGTGCAACGGCTAACCATAACGGTTTGAAAAATCATATTTTTGTGTACTTGTGTGCGATTTAATTCCATGTGCAGTAAATTGGAAGGAATTTTCAAACATATTGGTGTCACGGTCTGGACACACATGCATGGAGCGCCATGCCATTCAAATTCCAAAAAATAAGAAAAATGATCAGAAACACATGAAACCTTGCTTGACGTAATGTCATGCCACCAAGATGATGTGGTAAAATAATTGGCCTATTTGATGAAAGTCTGGACACACACCCCTTACAAACTGGAGCAACTCACTAGAAGGCTCGTGGTTTCGAGAGGGAACAATGCATGTTTGATGACGAACGAGCGATAGCTTCCTCTTATGGGCTTCAAAAAAATTCTACAATTAACATGCACTAATACAACTGTCGTGTCAAAATTTGGAAAAATTCAGGGGTCATTTGACCTTTTTAAGACATTTAAGTGATTTTCTAGCCATTTAATGACCGTAATCCAAATTTGAACTACATCTACATGTATCGGCTAACCATAATGGTTTGAAAAAAAATATTTGTGTACTTGTGTGCGAGTTAATTCCATGTACAGTAAATTGGATCAAATTTTCAAACATATTGGTCTCACAGCTTGGACACATGAATGGAGTGCCATGGCATTTAAATTCCAAAAAATTAAAATATCATCAAAGGATGTAAATATCTGGTGTTCAAAAAAGAAAATGAAAAGATCTGGCAAGACAACCACCCCCCACACGATTGGCACTCTATTTCGCGCCTCAAGGTTTGGAAGGTGAGTGGCGCGGGTTATTAATCAAACACGATTCTGTATTGGAAACTGTCAGCTATTAAGTTCACACACGGATTTTGCTGCGGGAATCGTGTGTAATTCAAACTAGAGTACTCGCAAATTTTGGCGACCGGCGTGTGTACTGTTCCCGTCAATCTAGATTCCAGCCGCCAATAAATACTACCTTTCTCACGTCGTCCCGCCTGCATTCTCATCTACATCCTCCCCTCTCTCGCCCTCTCTCTCTCTCAAATCTCTACCATGGCGCCACCGATCTGCCCACGCGTCGCCGAGGAGTCACCGCCCCCCCCCCCGAGCATGCTCAGTCGAAGAGCAGCGACGAGGAGGACCCCTACGCGTCGCCGGATGAGGTTGCGTCGGACCCCCCAAGTTTGGATTGGTTTTGGGGCCAGTACAGTCTTTGTCTTTGGAAGTCGCTGCCGCTGACTGAGAAAGACAGGCAAGTGGCGTTCAAGAAGGAGATGGCGGAGGAGGAAGCCAGGTACCAGGCGACCTGTGAAGCCTATGATGCCGCCTGGAAAAATGAGGCGGTGGAGCTTTGGGGGCGGGCACGTCGTCGTGCGGAGGAGGTGTACGAAGACAGGTACTTCATGAGGAAGGTCAAAGGCGCTAGGCGCCTCATCACTGTGTGGATGTGGGCTGATAAGCTCCAGTGTGCCACTGATGAGGAGCTCTGGTGAGCACCCAACGAAATGCCAAGATCGTTCGCGCTCGTCCGCCGACAAGAGGTAGATCGGTACGTCAAGCACTGCGAGGCGGAGGAGGCGGACTACTGCCTCCGTGCTGGGAAGATGCCGCGCACCAGGGAGCTGCTGGTGAGGGGCTGCCGGAATACTGCCCCCCAGGAGGGATTATTAGTTTTAGTATTGTTCGTTTTCAATTTTATGCATTGTACCTAGTAGTTAATTATCATCATGTATATGTGATGATATTATATATATTATGTGATGAACTAATAAACAATTAATATATATATATTATGACTTCCATTTTCTATCTATTTTTGTATACTAATTTGTATCTAGCTGTTATCATCCACATATACAGAATGGGAAGCATATATACACACATTGAAACAGAACATATAAGAACGGAAAACAAAGTACACACATTGAAACAGAGCAATAAGCAGAGCAATATTATGATTGTTGTGAATACATAGCGATCCACATCGAAATGACTCAACAAAATAAAACACGTCCATGAGACCATGACCAGCAGCCCTTGCCTGATAGCTCTTGGCTCTGCCTGAACTCGTGCAGGCGTTCGTCCAAGCGGTCGACACGCTCGCGGTACATCTGGAGCGCGATCTCGAGCTCCAAGTTGGCTATTTCATCGGAGATCACCAGTTCGAGGATGTGATGACCATGTTCCTCTACTACGCCCAGGTGGACACCTGGGCCAAGGAGGCGGTCGAGCCTAGCGACCAGCGCGTTGGCATCGAGCGTGCCGCGGAAAAGGCGAACGACACGACCCATGCGAACGGCGCGGCGGGCGTTTGGTGCAAGTACGGCGTGGCCAGCCTCTGGTGCAAGTACGGCGCAGAGGGCATCTGCCGACTCCTGGCAAGGAATGGGGGTACTGACGGGACGTGTACCCAGCTGCAACGCCCTGTTGACAGTAGGCAAGCGCTGATGGATCCGCTCTTGCTGTGCGGCGCGTCGCGCCTCTTGCTCTGTCGTGCTTCAACGGTCTGGCCGTGCGGCGAGCCGCAGCCTATGCGCGGACGCACCTAGCTTGCTCTGTGGCGCGCCATCGATCATGTTGTGCGGCGAGCTGTAGCCTCTCGGCGCTGACATGCCTATCTTAATCCGCGGCGCTGAAGCACAATGCGCCAGGGGTCTGCTCAACCCTGGTGATGACGCACATCACGGCGTCGTCCTTCATGTTGCCGGGGAGCGCCTCGGCCTCGACGGGCCATGGCACCTTCTCGTTTTCCTTGTCAACGAGGTTGTTGGTAGAGTTGGCGAATACCAAGTGAGTAATTCATAGGCATTTCCTGACGTCTACTAATGTTACCAATTCTTTGACATTCATCACAAGACAAGACATACTTACCAGCATCCTTGAAGAGAGTAGGCCAATAAAAACAAGATTGTAATACCTTGTGTGCAGTTCTATCTCCAGCATGGTGTCCTCCATAGGCCTCGGAATGACACTTGCGTAGGATCTGTTCTTACTCGCGCTCAGGTACACAACATCTAATAACACCATCTACTCCTTCTTTATAAAGGTGTGGGTCATCCCAAAAGTAATGTCTTAAATCATAAAATAACTATTTCTTTTGCTGGTATGTGAAACTGGGTGGTATAAATTTAGCAACAATATAATTAGCATAATCAGCATACCAAGGAGCATTACGTGATCTAGAGTTTTACTAGCATAATGAATAATATTCAATTTCTTATCGACTCTTTGCCCTATAACAGCACCAACAACATAATCACTAGCATCACACATAATTTCAAAGGGTAGGTTCCAATCAATGGGTTGAACAATAGGTGCAGAAATTAAGGCTTTCTTAAGTATTTCAAAGGCTTCTACACAATCATCATCAAAAACAAATGTAACATCTTTCTGCAAGAGATTACTGAGAGCCCTATAAATTTATAGAAGTCTTTAATGAATCTCCTATAGAAACCAGCATGACCAAGGAAACTTCTTATACCTTTGATATCTGTAGGGCACAGCATTTTTTCAATAGCATCTAGTTTAGCTTTGTCAACTTCAATACCTCTTTCAGAAATTTTATGCCCCAAGACAATACCTTCATTAACCATAAAGTGGCACTTCTCCCAATTCAAAACAAGATTAGTTTCTTCACATCTCTGCAAAACTCGATCAAGATTGCTCAAGCAATCATCAAAAGAAGTTCCGTAAATGGAGAAATCATCCATGAAAACCTCAAAAATCTTTTCACAAAAGTCAGAGAATATCGCAGTCATACATCTTTGAAAGGTAGCAGGTGCATTGCATAAACCAAAAGGCATACATCTATAAGAAAAAGTACCGAAAGGGCAAGTAAAAGTAGTCTTTTCTTGATCCTATTTTGACACAGGTATTTGAGAAAAACCAGAACAACCATTTAGAAGGCAGAAGTGTGTATGTTTGGACAATCTTTCTAGCATTTGATCAATAAAAGGTAGAGGTAATGATCTTTTCTAGTAGCTTATTTTAATTTTCTAAAATCAATTACCATTCTATAACAAGTAACTGTAGGATCAAAAGTAGGTCTAGAGGGGGGTGATTAGACTACTTGACCAAATAAATATCTAGCCTTTTCCCAATTTTAAGTGTTGGCAGATTTTAGCAATTAGAACAAGTCAAGCAATCAACCTACACATGCAATTCTAAGAGTGTAGCAGCGGAAAGTAAAACATTGCATATGAAGGTAAAGGGAAGGGTTTGGAGAAGGCAGATGCAATGTAGACACGAAGATTTTTGGCATGGTTCCGATAGGTGGTGCTATCGTACGTCCACATTGATGGAGACTTCAACCCACGAAGGGTAACGGTTGAGCGAGTCCACGGAGGGCTCCAACCATGAATGGTCCACGAAGAAGCAACCTTGTCTATCCCACCATGGCCATTGCCCACAAAGGACTTGCCTCACTCAGGTAGATCTTCATGAAGTATGTGATCTCCTTGCCCGTACAAACTTCTTGGTCCAACTCCATAATCTTGTTGGAGGCTCCCAAGCGACACCTAACCAATCTAGGAGACACCACTCTCCAAAAGGTAATAGATGGTGTGTTGATGATGAACTCCTTGATCTTGTGCTTCAAATGATAGTCTCCCCAACACTCAACTCTCTCACACAGATTTGGCTATGGTGGAAAGATGATTTGAGTGGAAAGCAACTTGGAGAAGGCTAGAGATCAAGATTCTTGTGGTAGGGTTGGAATGTCTTGGTCTTAACACATGAGTAGGTGGTTCTCTCTCGAAAAATGAGTAGTGGAAGTGTAGGCACGTTTTGATGGCTCTCTCTCTACTGGAGAAGGTGGTGGAGGGGTATATATAGCCTCCACACAAAATCAAACCGTTACACACATTTGACCCAACTCGGTCAGACCGAATAGAGGAACTCGGTGAGACCGATTTAGTTCAAAATGTGAACGTTAGCAATCTCGGTGGGACCGACTCGAACAACTCGGTGGGACCGATGTGCTAGGGCTTAGGGAAAACATCAACTGGGTGGCACCGATTGCATCAACTCGGTTAGACCAAAGTGAAGCAATAAGGCAACAGAGAGAATGTCAAGCAAACTCGGTGGTACCGATTGCACATTTCGGTGAGACCGAAATAATTACAATAGGCAGCAGAGAGTTTGCAAGGCCATCTCGGTGAGACCGAGATCCATACCGGTGTGACTGAATTGTCTAGGGTTTCTGGCAGTTGCTAGGTCAAATGAACTCGGTGGTACTGGATAGATCAAACTGGTGAGGCCGAGTTTGACTTTGAGTTTTGGACATATCTGGAAATGAGAAAGTGGCTGAGGGTTTTAGAGCAATATCACTAGGCACTTTGAGCAAGTAGACCATTAAGCAACACCTCATCCCCTTTTAATAGTATTGGCTTTCCTATGGACTCAATGTGATCTCGGATCACTAAAATGAAAATGAAGAGTTTGGAGCTTTTGCCAATCTTTGTCCTTCGCATTTTGAGGGGTCCACATCTCTAGTCCATGTCATGCCAATCATTGAACTTTTTGAAATATTTAACTTGAATGGATATTAGTTCAATGAGCTATATGTTGCTATGAATTACCAAAACCACCCGGGGATTAGTTGCACTTTCAATCTCCCCCTTTTGGTAATTGATGACAACATATAGATCAAAGCTTCGACAAATGATAATATGAATGAAATACATCGTTGCTTTGAGAAGTATGTGATAAGCAAGAGCCCCCCCCCCCTAAATTTGTGCATTATTTAAAGTTTGCTTTTGAATGCAAATGCACAATTGACTAGGATCATGGGTCACTCTTCCATGTCACATACATCTTGGTGGAGCGCTCAAAATGATAAGAGTTAAATAACATGCACTCATCACCAAGGGTAAATATGATTGATCATACACAAATATCATTAATATCATCATGCAAGCACACATTAAGGTATAGTATGATCAAACACATGATCACAAGTATCTCACGAGCATAATACAAGTAGTGATCAAAGTAGCAAGAGAGGCAAATAAAAGAAAAACACTCTCTCTCTCTCTCTCTCTCTCTCTCTCTCTCTCTCTCTCTCTCTCTCGAAGCCTAATGATCTATACACTTTCTCCCCCTTTGGCAACAAGTTACCAAAAAGCTTGAAAATGTGTAGTGCTATATGGCACTCTAGGCACGATCTTTGAGAGCTCCTGAAAAGGTCTTCTGGATGGTTGCTCCGGTGTGCATAGACGGCGTGGAGATTAGGGCATCTGCAAATGCTTCTGAATATGTCTGGGGAGCTGGAGGGGTTGACACTGGAGGTATAACTAAGGTAGTTGCTGAAGGTGCTAAAATGGTAGTGCTGGAGTCTCTAACAACTGGCACAGATGTAGACCTTTGTGCCCTTGGGACTCTCTGAAAAGCATCAGTGATTGGTCTGTCATTCCTGTCCTCATCTTCTTCCTAGAGCTTCTCCATAGTGGTTTGTATCTCTGTGACCTTCACATCTAGATCGTGAGGTTTAGTCTCAATGATCCTCTCAAGACTCTCTTGATTTTGAGCCAGGGTGGCCAAGCCCTTCTCAATTCTCACTGTAGCCTCAAGCAGATAACTGAGTTGATCTTGCTTGGTCTTGAGCATCACTATAGAAGCATCTGGTGCACTTGCTGCCTTTGCTACTTTTGCAGCCTTTGCTCTCTCTCTCTCTCTCTCTCTCTCTCTCTCTCTCTCTCTCTCTCTCTCTCTTCTCCTAAACTTATGCACATGTAGGATGGGATGCATCCATGAAAATCTCGTTGTCCTCAAATTATGGCCTCAGGGGAAGATGCTCTTTATCAAGAAGATATGTCTCGATTCCCATCTTGGAGTTGATCAACATATGTATGTGAGGGGCTCTGTTGGAAAAGGCAGTGCCTAGGAGCCGCTTAGGCATGCCTAGGTGCTAGGCAATGGACAAACGCCTCGCCTAGGGCATAAATGGAGGTCTAGGGAGGGCAAGCAAGGAATTACCTACCCAAGCAAGAAATCAAGCCACATATTGCATTGACATGCCAAACGGGTTATATTCCAATGGCAATAGACGGTAATTAACTTATTTATATGCCCTAAACTAATATCAACACCCATATAATAATCACAAATACACTACGAGTAAAAACTATATTACCGTCTAGGCTGCGCCTAGGGCGCTTAGGCACCGCCTAGGCACTAGGCGAAGGCCAACCGCCTCGCTTACGCCTACCGCTTTCCACATGATCTCTTCTGATCAGCAGCTGTTCTCTTCACTGTCTCCACAATCAAGCTCATCACCTTGAACTTCTGGGGTACGTCAAACATGTGGAGCAAGTTGATGGAGTGACCACGGATCATTCTACGATCTCCTGGCTTGGGCAAAAGACTGTGCCTCAAGATAGTGTTGATAGTGGTCAATCCAGACATCAGATAGTACATTGATCAAGCTTATGTGTCTCCAAGGCCTTATTAGGAATGGTCCTGTACATGTTGGCCATGGAGTTGTGATCCTTCCTAGGCTTGGCATATACATCAGTGTCATTCTCATCCTCCTTTGGGGCATTGATCAACTTGGCCCATTCTGAGATTGTTGATTGATATTTTGTACCTTCAGTCATCCAGATAATCCTTCCATCTGGGTAAAAGTGAGCAGTGGAATAGAATCGCATGATCATCTCATCATTCCACTTTCTCCACTTCTGACCAACAAACTTGTCCACTTCAGTCATTCTGAAGCTCTCATGCACACCTGGGAAGTAGTCCTCATTGTCATCAATGTATTCCCAGTCAACCCACTTCATATCATAGACTATGGGCTTCTTGTCCAACAAGACTGTCTCATAGAAATCATGTTGTTCCTTTATGTGAAAATGATAGTCCACAGCAGTTCTCCTCCTAATAGCATAGGGATCTATTTGTCTCCAGAGTCTCAGACCTGCATCCTTTCTTTCTTTCATGTTCTCTGCCACAGGATGATCATCACTATGATCTGGAATCTTGGGCTTCAGTTTTCTAAGCACTTGTTGCTCTTCTTCTTCTTGAACCTCAGGCACTGGGGCCTTGTTCTTCTCAGCAGCATATATGTTTCTTGTTGATCTTTTTGGTGCAGTAGACTTGGAGGCTTGAGCTTGAGTTGGAGGCTTGCGGGCAGAGTTGGGCTTAGATGGAGCAGCCCCAGTCCTTATGGCATCCATCATGAGCTTCTTAGTCTTTGCAGGAGGTGCAACTGGCTCTTCCTCCTCCTCTTATTCTTCATCTTCCATCAAGGAAGGTTTTCCAAGCACCTTAGCAGTACTGGTTCTTGCCCTCTTCTTTTTCTTTCCAGCAGCCTCATCATCATCAGATTGTTCCAAGGTGAACTTCATAGTTTCCTAGGTTGAGGCTCTGACCTTGGACATTGGAGCTCTCGTAGGTGGAGTTTTCTTTGGCATTCCAGGCTTGGTGGCAGCAGCACCAACATACTCTTTCTTGAGCACCTTTTAATTGAGGTCACCTCCTCCTCAATGACAAAGTCCTCATCCTCAGATTCAGATGTTCTCTTCTTCCTTGTCCTAGTTGCTGACTTAGGCAAGTTGCTGGGTGTGCTTCTGCTTCCTTCATCATAGCTGTTGTTGCAGGGACTAGTGCCCTCACTAAGGTTGAGTTGCTCTTCTAACTTGTTCTGGCTATCACTGCCCTCTGACATAGCTAAAATTGACCCTGTGAATAGTTGGGTATAGATAGAGTGGATGAGCATCACAAAGTGCAGCTATTTTGCATAAAATTGAGACAAAAACTTAATTTTAGTTTTCTGCAGAAAGCATTTCAGAGCTACCGATTTGACAAACTCGGTGATACCGAAGCACTAATAGAGTCTAAACATACAGTTTCGATCAGGCCAAAATGCAGTTCGGTGACTCCGAGATGATAGGGTTTCATAGAGAAAGTGATTTTGGTTGCACCAATCAGTACACTTCGGTCAGACCGAGTTGTACTTGTGCAATGGCCAGGGCCAAATCGGTGTCACTAAGATCCTCAGATCGGTCGGTCCGAGATGAGTTCGGCGGAAACCTAACCCTAAGTTTTTGCATCAAATCTATTCTAATGGATTCTTTTGGTGGATAGACTGATCTCATATGTGGGAAGAACAATGGCAACAATCTTTGTGCAAGAATCAGAATAATAGAACACACAAAGAGGTCAAGTCCGTACCCTAACTTGGCAACGAACTTGCTACGGCGGCAACGGCGGTGAGAATCCCGTTGACGGCGACGGAGACCAGCGGCAGGGGGTCGCTAGCGACGACGGTGATGATCTGGAGACCAAGGGGGCGGCAGAGCTGGGAGGCGCAGTCGAGTGTTTGGAGGAATTTCCAAATTTTCAACCCGCGGTATATATACCCAGTCACTGTCGGTGTGACCGAGTGGAACGACTCGGTGGCACTGAGATGCAAAACTGCTAGCAGTTGCTACAACTCGGTGTAACCGAATTGTTCAAATCGGTTGCACCGAGATGAAAACCAAGATCAACTTCATGAATTCGATGAGACCGAGAGGGAGTGAGTTGGTCTGACTGAGATGCATTAAGAGGTTTTGGAAGTTAAGCCCTTGACAGATCGATGGCTCCGAGTGCTCCTCACCCGGAGGGTCCGAATTCGACTTGCTCAAATTTTGTGATGTAGCATGAATAGAGTATGAGACGAGAAAATCATAGATAGCTAGAGGAAGTACTTAGGCATTCTTGTCCATCCATTTGGCAAGAAGAAAAACCAAACAATCAAAGCAACAAATGGATGTCCTCGAGTGGAGAAATTATGCAATCAACATGCTCACACAATAAGATGCAAATAAAACATGTGACAAAGCATGCACAAGCACTCTAGCATCTATCAAGCACTTGGCAATGACTAGGTCATCTATATATGAGTATATTGACTGAGGAGTCAAATGAGAACATTTGATCGTAGGTCATACTCATCGTTTAAGCACAAGTGGGGTTACCACTTTTACATAAAGCATTGTTGTGTTCACACCATTAGAGTTGCTTTAGCTCAATTCTTAGAGCAAAACTCCCCCTAGATGTGATATCCCCCCTTAGAGGGATGAACTAACCTTGGGTTTTGTCGATGATGACTTCATGTAGATGTTGAATATTTGGATGCTCAATGTTGATGTAGATCATTTGGAGCAATCCATTGGAGTGATTTGCACTTTCAATACCTACATGGGTTAGTCCCACAAGGAACACACAAGGATATCCATAGACATGAATAAACTTTTTAGCTGAAGCCAAGAAGTGCAGGACAAGAAAAAACGAACAAATTGATGGTAGAAAAATTACATCTTTTGGTCAGGCTGCTAAGATTAATTATGTTCCTGCTCCTACTAATATCAAATTGAACCTATACAAATAGGACACAATGCAAATGCTACCTACAGTATTATGAGAACCTTTGATTGCCCAATTATGTATAGATCCTTGCTATTCAAACTAATAGCATTATCTCCTCAACAAAGCAACAACCATGATATTTCAGTTGTAAATGAACAATACCTGACCACAAAGGAAGGCACCAAAACTGATCAAACTAATAAAGGACAATCTATATAAACCATGTAGAGTTCCAAATAACATAATCAATGCGACCATGAAGCCTCAAATCGGGGAAGTGCATGATGCACTCATCTCGGCTACGGCTTGAAAGCTTAACTTTCATGCAATAATAAGAAATATCAAAAAATGTAATGTTGTTTGATCCGAGTTTCAGAGTCCACCTTGACATCCTTTTATATATCACAAAACTTCTCCCTTGTCTAGTAGAATCATGATAAACAAATCCAAACACACAGTGCTCATCTGATCAGAAACTTTTCTTTACCGGGATCTCAGAAGCTTATCATACTTGTCTAGTAGAATCATCATGAACCCTAGGAAGTTGAAAGAATCAATAGCCGAACATGTTTTTGCATAGAATGGACAAATGCAAAATTAATCAATTTTGGTGTACACATTACCTAAAATTACCATGTTATATTCAGTTATAAAATTTACCTTGCTTTTGTACGAAGCCATGGAAATATGCTAATTCCCAAAATTCACGAGGTGTGAGATCCCACCTAGATGGGTAAACCGCAAGAATAAAAGTACATAAATAGCACAGGAAGGAATAAAAAATGAAAAATCAAGATCCTTTGCCTTAATGCATCATAAGGTCAAATCCTTGGCAATAGCATCTACTGTCCCTTGCCAGCATCAGTGCAATTTGAAGTTAGCTTGCATTCATTCACTTTTTTAATAGAAAGGGTTAACGTTAATATGGATTAATGGTCAGTGATCAGACAACATGTGTGAGTTCATAGTTTATTTGACGAAAACTAAAAAGAGTTCAGATAGAAAATCATTTCACCGCAAAATGCTTAATAGATTAGCAGTGCAAACATCTTTGGTATCCTCATATCATAGCTTGTGATATAGTACATGTGTTTGCTACGCTTGGTAGAGTACAATATACAAATGATGTCCCTGCCAGAATCGTGTTAACTGACAGGATAAGAATGATATAGGAGGTAATTATGTATAACACTTGATTATGAAGAACGAGATTTACCTCATGACCCAGCCTATAATCTCATTATTGTCGCTTCCATTTCTTTCAACACCTACGGTTAAAAGGGGC
Source organism: Aegilops umbellulata (assembly GCA_032464435.1). Taxonomy (NCBI): domain Eukaryota; kingdom Viridiplantae; phylum Streptophyta; class Magnoliopsida; order Poales; family Poaceae; genus Aegilops; species Aegilops umbellulata. The sequence goes on from CP136054.1 coordinate 134,385,334, forward strand.
AGATGAGAAGGCGCTGAAGCAAAACAAAGAAGAATAGATCCAAACCGATTAGATTGGAGAAACATATTGTGGTGGCAAATTGGAAAAGACTACCAAACCTTTGAGTCATCCTGGTTGGAGGCAGAATTGGAAGATCGAGTCCAGCGGTGACACAATATGTAGCAGGAATCCTTGCATCGTGGCTCCACACAAACCTTCCGCCCTATACCCTCCATGCGTTGTGTTCTTTGCATTGTTGATCGAGCACGAGACTGCCTTATTCACCTCTTTCTTCCATTCTTTTCCCTCAGCTCAGTCCCGACCCCCATCACTTCTAGATCCAACAGAAGAGACGGAAGGCCGAGGAAATGGAAGGTTGTGACGTGAAGCCTGGTATCGAGAGAAGATAGGTCGGGGAGGGGACTCAGGGGAGGAATCCCAATCGATGGAAGCGTGAACCGTGGAGGGACAGAGCTAAACGGTCCTCCTGCGCTATAGAGGGCCCAATTAACCAGGTTGCTCGAAAACTATTACGGGAGCAGCGTCCCCGCTACACTGGCCCACGTAGTGGAGCATCGGACGGCCACGCACATTCAAATCAGGAAAACAGACGGCTCTCGAGAGTGATGTCCTGAGAGGGCTGGAAAAGTGTGCAATTATAATGTTTCTGAACGACTTCCGTTGGCTTGAGATATTTGTAGTTGTCCATCATTTTTCATCCAAGGCTCTTAGGATCAAGGTGCACACGGTATCATATTTTCCATCCAAGGCTCTTAGGATCTTCTTGATGATGAATTTTTCGGTCATCTCTTCGCTTCCTAAGCCAGCAATCTCATTTGTGATGAGAGCAAGCCTAGAGTACATCTCAGCGACTCATTCACCATCCTTCATTTTGAACTTGTCAAGTTGACTTCAAAGCACATCCAATTTGGATTCCTTGACGGACTCAGTACCTTCGCGCATATCAACCAAAGTATCCCAAATTTCCTTTGCATTCTCAATATGGTTGATTTTGTTGAATTCTTCGGGGCACAATCCGTTGAAAAGAATATCGCAAGCTTGAGCATTGTATTGCGACATCTTCAATTCTTCCGCGGACGCTTTATGATCCGGTTCTCTTCCATCCTCAAAGTATTCACTTTGCAAGCCAATACGCACAATAGCCCAAATGGTGGGGTTATGACCAAGAATATGCATTTTCATCTTATGCTTCCAACTAGCAAAATTAGTACCATGAAAGTAAGGACCTCTATGGTGGTAATTTCCCTCGCTGGATGCCATAATCTCCTAGGTTGTGAAACCAAGGCTATGATCACCAAGGCTATGGAAATCAAGGAAAACTGAGACCAAAGCTCTAATACCACTTGTAGGATCGGAAGTAGGTCTAGAGGGGGTGATTAGACTACTTGACCAAATAAAAATCTAGCTTTTCCCAATTTTAAGTGTTGGCACATTTTAGCAATTAGAACAAGTCAAGCAATCAACCTACACATGCAATTCTAAAAGTGTAGCAGCAGAAAGTAAAACATCGCATATGAAGGTAAAGGGAAGGGTTTGGAGAAGGCAAACGCAATGTAGACACAGAGATTTTTGGCGTGGTTCCGATAGGTGGTGCTATCGTACGTCGATGTTGATGGAGACTTCAACCCACAAAGGGTAACGGCTCCACGAGTCCACGGAGGGCTCCACCCATGAAGGGTCCACAAAGAAGCAACCTTGTCTATCCCACCATGGCCATTGCCCACGAAGGACTTGCCTAACTCGGGTAGATCTTCACGAAGTAGGCGATCTCCTTGCCCTTAGAAACTTCTTGGTTCAACTCCACATTCTTGTCGGAGGCTCCCAATTACCTAACCAATCTAGGAGACACCACTGTCCAAAAGGTAATAGATGGTATGTTGATGATGAACTCCATGCTCTTGTGCTTCAAATGATAATGTCCCCAACAATAAACTCTCTCACATAGATTTGGTTATGGTGAAAAGATGATTTGAGTGGAAAGCAACTTGGGGAAGGCTAGAGATCAAGATTCCTGTGGTAGGATTGGAATGTGTTGGTCTCAACACATGAGTAGGTGGTTCTCTCTAAGAAAATGAGTAGTGGAAATGTAGGCACGTTCTGATGGCTCTCTCTCTCTAATGGAGAAGGGGGTGGAGGGGAATATATAGCCTCCACATAAAATCGAACCGTTACACACATTTGACCCAACTTGGTCAGACCGAATAGAGGAACTCGGTGAGATCGTTTTAGTTCAAAATGTGAACGTTAGGAATCTCAGTGGGACTGACTGGAACAACTCGGTGGGACTGATGTGCTAGGGCTTAGGGCAAACATCAACTCGGTGGCATCGATTGCATCAACTTGGTTAGGCCGAAGTGAAGCAACAAGGCAACAGAGAGAATGTCAAGCAAACTCGATGGGACCGATTGCACATTTCGATGAGACTGAAATAATTACAATAGGCAACACAGAGCTTGCAAGGCCATCTCGGTGAGACCAAGATCCATATCAGTGTGACCGAATTGTTTAGGGTTTCTGGCAGTGGCTAGGTCAAATGAACTCGGTGGCGCCAGATAGATCAAATCGGTGGGGCCGAGTTTGACTTTGAGTTTTGGACATATGTGGAAATGAGAAAGTGGCTGAGGGTTTTGGAGCAATATCACTATGCACTTTGAGCAAGTAGACCATTAAGCAACACCTCATCCCCTTTTAATAGTATTGGCTTTCCTATGGACTCAATGTGATCTCGGATCACTAAAATGAAAATGAAGAGTTTGGAGCTTTTGCCAATCTTTGTCCTTCGCATTTTGAGGGGTCCACATCTCTAGTCCATGTCATGCCAATCATTGAACTTTTTGAAATATTTAACTTGAATGTATATTAGTTCAATGAGCTATATGTTGTTATGAATTACCAAAACCACCCGGGGATTAGTTGCACTTTCAGTAACAGTTCTTTGCGGAATCAATTCATTCTTATCATTAGGAACAACAGCAATACCTCCTTTCTTAGGGACACAATGAACAGGACTTACCCATCTACTATCAGCAATAGGATAGATTATACCTGCCTCCAGAAGCTTTAGTACTTATTTCTTACCACTTCTTTCATTTTAGGATTTAACCGTCGTTGATGATCAACAACTGGCTTAGCATCAGGCTCCATATTAATTTTGTGCTGACATAGAGTGGGACTAATGCCCTTAAGATCATAAAGAGTATATCCAATAGCGGCATAACACTTCTTTAGAGTTTTCAATAATCTCCTTTCTTCATGCTCTGAAAGGTTAGCACTAATAATAACATGATATATCTCATTTTCATCAAGATAAGCATATTTCAAAGTATCAGGTAATTCTTTAAGCTCAAACAAGGGATCACCCTTTGGTGGAGGAGGATCTCCAAGGATTTCAATACGCAAATTGTGTTTCAAAATAGGCATTTGGTCAAAGAATATTTCATCTAATTCCTTCATTTCATTCATAAACATATCATTTTCATGGTCTAGCAAATATTGTTCTAAAGGATTAGTAGGAGGCACAGCAATAGAAGCAAGACCAATAATTTCATCCTTACTAGGCAATTCTTTATCATGGGGTTGTCTACAAAATTTAGAGAAATTAAAATCATGTGACACATCCCTTAAACTGACAGTAACAATTTATTTCTCGTAGTCTATCCTAGCATTAACAATGTTCAAGGAAGGTCCACCAAATATAATGGGACGGAAATCATCTTGTGGGGAACCAAGAACAAGAAAATCAGTAGGGTATTTTATTTTCCCACACAAGACTTCGACATCTCTAACAATCCCAATTGGTGATATAGTATCTCTATTGGCGAGCTTAATAGTAACATCAATATCTTCTATCTTAGCACGTGCAATATCATTCATAATTTCTTGATATAAAGTAATAGGAATTGCACTCACACTAGCACCCACATCACATAAGCCATGATAACAATGATCTCCTATTTTAACAAAAACAACAGGCATGCCAACAATTTGTCCATGCTTATCTTTATCATCAGGTCTGGCAATTCTAGCAGCTCATAGAAATAAAATAACATGCCCATCAATATTATCGACCAAGAGATCTTTAACCATAGCAATACTAGGTTCAACTTTAATTTGTTCAGGGGATGTAGGTGTTCTAGTATAACTCTTACGAACCACGGTTGAAGCTTTAGCGTGATCCTTTATCCTAAGAGGAAAAGGTGGTTTCTCAATATAAGCAGTAGGAACAATAGGATCAACATTATAAGTAATGTTTTATTCTTCAACTTTAATAGGTTCTACTACCTTCACTTCAACGGGAGTATGATATATAAACCACTTCTCCTTAGGGAGATCAACATGAGTAGCAAATGATTCACAGAAAGAAGCTACTATCTCAGAGTCAAGTCCACACACTGGTACAACGAGGTGCTATACAAATGGTTTTTAACCCCTTTCCGCGATGGTGTTCTGAACCGTCGCCTAGGGAGTGACTGCGATAGGGGGGTCCTTCCCACACGACCCAGAAAACATCGGGGATAGGCTCTCCTGGCACGCACACTCGGCAAAACGAGGTCGTGTGCGATGGGCGAGCGATCAAATACGATTATACAGGCCCAATCGGTTCCGATCGTAAGTACATCCCACATAGTCAGTCCCAAACAAACGTTTCCGTTTGTTATGTACATTCCACACAGTCAATCCAGGGAAAATGTTTCCATTCGTATGTACATCTCACATAGTCAATCTAGGGAAAACGTTTCGATTCGTATGTACATCCCACACAGTCAATCCAGGGAAAACGTTTTCGTTCATATGTACATCCCACACGGTTTTATGTATAGGCTCGTGTGTGATAGGTGTAACTATCACACACGCTCTGCCTCGGTTAACCGTTTGCTTTTATTCAACTACATCACACACGATTCGATCAAGAAAACTATGTGTCATTGGGCTATCCATCACAAGAGCTTTTACTACTAGAACCGTTTGCAAAGTTCCATGACCCATTTAGCAGGTTTATTAGTTTATAATTAATAATTCCGGTATTGCGCAAATTCACATTCCATATCAAACATCTGTGTGCCAATTTCATATCAGGCACATAAATATATTTTAACATCACAGTACGATAGCTACCTGAAAATAGCACAATACAGCATATAGCTAGTTCAGCTTCATAAGAACAATATTAGAACAATATATTCAGTTCCCTAATCGAGATCATCCAGGCTCGTCTTATCCTCTTCTGCTTTTAGTTCAGTAAGAACCTGTATTGCACTGGCCAACCAGGAATGTGCCTCCTCCTTCGCCAACACCGTCTTACCAAAGTCTGATTTAAAAAATCTGAGCTCATTCTCAACCTTCCTCTTTTTATCTCGCATCTTCACATATTCTTCAGCATTGACAATACTTTCTCTAAGCCTACCTCTCTGTTCTCTTCCTCATACATGCTCCAGAGCTTTGCTAGGCACATCTTCAAAGACTGTGGCCACTCTTGATCAGCCCACTCTAGGTAAGAACACTTCCGTTCATCCTGTAATATTTAAAACTAGATCGGTAACAATTTTAGGGGAAATGGGTTTATAGCAACATAGAAAATCACCAATACTTATTTTGAAAAACTGAAGAAACAGGTTAATTATGACATATCTTCTCAAAAAGATCGATGTGCAAATGAATTAATTGCTACTGAGACAACAACCAAATTCTAAAACATCAGAAGCTATAATTAACTACAACAACTCTACAAGTTCTTACTCATGTACCATAAATATGAGGAAGCTAAATATAACTACAACAGCATAGCGACAATGTTTGGATGACAGCAAATTGATACTAACAGGTGTGTACATGCACAAATTTAGTAACATAGAACTAATAGCACTAAGGTCATCCACTATGTATGTCAAAACCAGTGTAAAGACAACTGTTGCTACATTTCGCATCGGTGCCATGAACTGGTGAGCCGATGCAGCGGAAAATAATCAGGGACCCAGACTCCGGAGCACCTAGTTGCTCTAATGCCCAGTTCCTTCATGCCATAAAGATTTAGTATTTTACTGCTTGGCTGCTCGGATGTGTGGACCAAAGTTGGTTGCACAAACTGCTGAAGTGGTGCCAAATAATTTTCTAATGGCACCGCTGATGAGATGGCAACATTTTTAGATACTAGGTACAAACTGTGACACTGTCTTAGGATGCGTTGGTTGGAGGTGTGGTATGAATGGGTTGGGACCATGAAAGTGTCTGAATCACATCTAACAAATGATTTGTAACAACGGAAGTGGGGCTAACCTTCTCTGCACATGCTAGAAACTTCCACTGTCCACAGATTCAAACACAACGAGCTTTACACATGGAGATTGATGGTAATAACAAGCAGTCAGATCTTCAGCCACCCCGTTCCATTCATTGCAACTGATGGTCCTAGGGAGCTACAAGAGGAAGAAATGACTCAAATCGACCACCGGGTTAAAATCCTTCATTCCAAGGCATAGCCAGAGAGAGAGAGAAGAGAGGCATACCCGGGTGGTGCAGGAGTCGGAGGAGGAGGAACCGCTGGAGAGGTCATTGAAGAAGACCATGGCGACCCCAGCGGTAGGATGCGAGACGGCAAGAGCGAGGAAGCAAGCGAGGGAGCGTCTATAGCTTAGGAAGGAAGGAGGAAATAGGGGAAATGTGACTTGTGGTCGGGGAGAAAAGGGGTGGGGAAGGGGGCGGGGGGTAGATATTTCGATGGTAGGCCAAAAATTTTGAAATGTGGAGGGAAACTTTGCACGCGGTGCCGCCGGACACCATTCACTTTGAAGGATTGTGTGCATCGCAAATGATTCTTCTGCTTTACGCGCATGGGATGAGTTTGATAATTCAAATTTTGGTGGAAATTTCCCTAGGTACTATCCTCATCCACGTCATTGCATAATTTAACATCGCTTGCTAATTTGGGCACACAAAAGAGCGTACAGCCAATAGACCACACTTACTGAATCGAGCAATTTTAGTAATTAAACAGAGCCAGTTGACCTAAACATTGCTTTAACAAAAGACCATTATTAAAAACAAAGCCTAAGTACGCATAATTTTAACAAAGCCGCTGCCGCGTGTAACATCCCAAATTTTCAATTTGGAATGTTATACATAGGTCATTCATGCATATCATATTTTTACTGCATTGTTGCTTTGCGATCCTTGAAATTCTAAGCAACTCAAGGACCCACTGAGAGAGTTGGGGATTTCACGTTTGTCATATTTGAATTTTATCAAATATTAAAACAAGGATCACTTTGATTTTAATTATTTTCTCTTTGAAAATATTTCATATTAAAATAATAGAGAGGAGATAATATGACTTCTCCAAAATAAAGGGAATATTGGAGGAAAAAAACTAAAATCAAATAAATAATATTTTTGGACTTTTATTGCTATTTTATTTGAATTAGGAAAAATATGTGTTTTCCAAAATTGCATTAGAGGCCCAAATAAATGTTCTCTTTGTCCGCAATTTTATTAGAGGACCGTGAAAATTTATTTCATGATTTTTGGACTCTGTTTAGTATTTCTTTTATTTGTTTTTCCGTGTCAGGTTTTTTTCTTAAAAAAGAGTTGCACCGACCTAACGGTCGTTACCGACCCGGACTCCCGCCGGGGGCAGGCTTTATAAGCCGGCCGCCCCGAGGCCCCAGCCCACCCAGCCGCCAGTCGCCCCGCCGCCCCAAACCCTAGCCCGCGCTGCCGCCTCGATCCACGCGCCGCCGCGCCGCCAGTCTGCGTCGCCGCCTCGATCCGTGCGCCGCCGCGTCGCCAGCACGCCGCCGCTGTTGTCCGCCGCGCCGCCAGCCGCCGACCGCAGCCACCGGAGTCGCCGCCGCCGCCTGCCGCCGCCGAAGCCTCGCCGGAGGTAGCCGACACCGCCGCCGCCGTTCGTCGTTGTTTTTTTCGGTTAACCGTTCGATTTTTTTAGAAACCCTAGATCTAGTTTTTTTAATAAGATCGGTTTGTTCGGTTTTCCTCGGTTCGGTTATTTAGTGGACGTTCGTCCGTATGTTTGTTTTAACAAACGTTGTTCATCCATTAGCCGCAGACAGCGAACGTTCGTTCGTTAGCATGTTCGTCAGTTTTTTTCTAGGGTTTTTCCGTGATTATTTCCGATCGCGATTTCTGCCCTAATTTTCGTTTTAGTTTATCTGTTCGCTTGTTTATCCAAATCAGGTGAAACAAGCACCTAGATCTTTGTCTCGAAGTCCTCTTTCTGTTTAACCAACTTGAACAAGATTTTGGTACTGTAAAATTTGACTATAGTCCAGATTAGTAAACGGATCTTGTTTCTTTTGTAGTTTGAGTTTCGTTGCTCCGTTTATTTGACTTTTTTTGCAAACCAGAGTTCTTCAGTTGAACCTTCTGGTTAGATCTTCTTATTTGAGTTTTAACCATGAATCTTTGTTTGAGTGCTTATGTATGCTATTCAATGTTTGCGATAGAATTCCCGGAGTGCGAAGCGTGCTACTACGAGTCACTAGGTTTTGCGGATCATCAGCAAGGTGATAATCCCCAAGTGCTTTCCAAAGGTCGAAGTGATAAGTATGGAGTGTCGAACCCACGAGGAGATAAAGGTAAGATCAATATTCTCTCAAGCCCTATCTGCCACTGATACGACTCTACGTGCACCGAACGTTTGCTTCCAACTAGCAACGAGAAATAAAACTACATTGTGGGTATGAAGAGGATAACTTCACATAGTATCGGAGAGCTAAAACACAAAAGTAGGTGTTGTTATCATAAAGTTAGAATATATTACTTAGTATTATAAATAGCGAGTGTGGAATAATGGTGGATCGGTGTGCGGAATTGTCCTAGGCAACTGTTAACAAGACCTGTAATCACTATTGTAGTTTCATATGAGGGAGAGGCATAAGCTAACATACTTTCTCTACTTGGATCATATGCACTTATGATTGGAACTCTAGCAAGCATCCACAACTACTAAAGATCATTAAGGTAAAACCCAACCATAGCATTAAAGCATCAAGTCCTCTTTATTCCCATACGCAACAATCCCTCTTACTCAGGTTTAAGCTTATGTCACTCTAGCAACCCACTATAAGCGAATCATGAACGTATTGCAACACCCTACAGCGGGAACCCCTCACGCTTGCGTGACACGGAGGGCACCATAGGACAGCACCAAAGTAAAACATACAACTCATACCAAACTAGATCATCAATCAACCCAAAGACAAAAGATATCTACTCACAACATCCTAGGATGGCAACACATCATTGGATCATAATATGTGGCATAAAGCACCATGTTCAAGTAGGGGATTACAGCGGTGTGCGGGAGAGTGGACCGCGTAAACGAGATGAGATGGTGATGATGATGGTGATGTTGATGAAGACGATCACCGCGGCGATGATTCCCCTCCCAATGGCACTTCGGCACCACCGGAAGAGAGGAGGAGAGGTTCTCCCCCTTGTGCTTCTTCCTCCATGGCCTCCACCTTCTGGTCCTTGGCCTTCATGGTGATGAAGACCCCTCCGGGATACTCCTCCATGGCCTTCGGTGATGATGGCCCCCTCCGGCAGGGTGCCGGAGAGGGCCTAGATTGACTTTCTCGTGGCTACAGAGGCTTGCGGCGGCGGAACTTCTGATCCAATCTCCGTTCTGGAAGTCTTAGGGTACGAGAGTATATATGGGTGCAGGGAGGACGTCGGAGGAGCTATGGGGGCCCCACGAGGCAGGGAGCGCGCCCTAAGGGGGGCGCGCCCCCCACCCTCGTGAGCACCTCCCGTATCTCCTGACGTAGAGTCCAAGTCTATCTGGTGGCTTTCCTTCCAATAATAACTTCTCCAGTTGATTTCATTCCGTTTTGACTCCGTTTGATATTCCTTTTCTTCGAAACACTGAAATAGACAAAAAAACAGCAAATTTGGGCTGGGCCTCCGTTTAATAGGTTAGTCCCAAAAATAATATAAAAGTGGAAAATAAATCCCAAGATAGTCCAATACAGTAGTTAATATAGCATGGAGCAATCAAAAATTATAGATATGTTGGAGACGTATCAGGCATCCCCAAGCTTAATTCCTGCCCGTCCTCGAGTAGGTAAATGATAAAAAAGATAATTTTTGATGTGGAATGCTAGTAGTGCTTAAGTTTGATCAATGATAATTCCAATCACTTTTTCTAGCGTCATTACATGTCATAATAATAGCTCATCTCATAAAACTTTTCATGATCAAGTAACAAGCAATTCACAAGTTTAAAGTATGGATCATAAACTTTCTTGAAAACTAACAAACAATATTCTTAGTCATCAAACAATTGCAATTCATCCTATTTTCAGGAAGAGTCTATGTCAGAGCTTTGATTTAGATAACTTCACATACTCAACTATCATGTAGTCTTTCACAATTGCTAACACTCACGCAATACTTGTGGTTATGGAGTTTTAATCGGACACAGAGAAACATAGGGGCTTATAGCTTCGCCCCAAAACCTTTTACCTCAAGGGTAATGTTAACAATAATAACTCATGCTCCCCTACATCCAATTAGATATATATATCATGTTCTTTCCATCATGCTGAGCTTGCCAAAGGATAAAATGAAAAAGGAAAGGTGAAGATCACCATGACTCTTGCATAAGGTAGAACATAATAATAAAAGATAGGCCCTTCGCAGAGGGAAGCAGAGGTTGCCATGCGCTTTTATGGTTGGATGCACAAAATCTCAATGCGAAAGAACGTCACTTTATATTGCCCCTTGTTATATGAACCTTTATTATGCAGTCCGTCGCTTTTATTACTTCCACATCACAAGATCGTACAAAGCTTATTTCTCCCACACCAATCAATCATACACATTTAGAGCAATTTTTATTGCTTTGCACCGATGACAACTTACTTGAAGGATCTTACTCAATCCATAGATAGATATGGTGGACTCTCATGGCAAAACTGGTTTAAGGATTTTGGAAGCACAAGTAGTATCTCTACTTGGTGCTGAGAATTTTGGCTAGCATGAGGGGGAAAGGCAAGCTCAACATGTTAGAGGATCCATGACAACATACTTTATCTCAGATATAAGAAAACAAAACTCATTATGTTGTCTTCCTTGTCCAACATCAACTCTTTAGCATGTCATATTTTAATGAGTGCTCCCAATGATAAGAGATGTCCACGATAGTATATTTGTATGTGAAATCCCTCTCCTTTCAATATTCTTTCATGAATTGTTCAAGTGACCAATTCTACGTTTGCTAACTTTCCATAAGTTTACTACCTATACTTATTATGTGTGAAGTCATTACTCCCCATGTTATAAGCATATGAAACATATATAAATTCAGTTTTATGACATTCAATTTATTCAACCATTTACTTATAGGATATACATGAAGCACAAGAGCAAATGACAAACTACTCCAAAAGATATGAGTGAAGAACACTGAGTAGTCAAATAATTCACTAGCCATGGGAGGATTATTTTCATTCAATAATTCAGATCCAATGATTTTATTCAAACATCAAGTAAAATTGAAAACACGCTCCAAGCAAAACACATATCATGTGACGAATAAAAATATAGCTCCGAGTAAAGTATACCGATAGTTGTGAAGAAGGAAGAGGGGATGCCTTCCGGGGCATCCCCAAGCTTAGGCGCTTGAGTCTTCCTTGAATACTACCTTGGGGTGTCTTGGGCATCCCCAAGCTTAGGGTCCTTCCACTCCTTATTCTCCTCATATCGATATCTCACCCAAAACTTGAAAACTTCAATCACACAAAACTTAACCAAACTTCATGAGATAGGTTAGTATGATAAAGAGCAAACCATGCACTTTGGTACTGTCAAAGACAAGGTTCATAATTGTTCTCACACAATGCCTACTGTACCATATCATTTCTACAATTTATATTGAAGAATATAAGCCATAGAAACTAGAAAACAAGCAAACTAAGCATTGAAAACAGAATCTGTCAGAAACAGAACAGTCTGTAATGATCTGAACAATAACCATACTTCTACTACTCCAAGAATTATGAAATAAATTGGTGGACGTGAGGAATTTGTCTATTAATCTTATTCAAAAAGAATCAACTCAAAAGCACTCTTCTGTAAAAAAATGACATCTATTCTCGTGAGCGCAAAGTTTCTGTTTTTTACAGCAAGATCACATTAACTTTCACCCAAGTCTTCCCAAAGATCTTACTTGGCACTTTATTGAAACAAAAGCTATAAAACATGATTACTACAGTAGCTTAATCATGTATACACACAAAAACAGTAAGGGTAAATATTGGGTTGTCTCCCAACAAGCGCTTTTTTAATGCCTTTTAGCTAGGCATAATGATTTCAATGATGCTCACATAAAAGATAGGAATTGAAGCACAAAGAGAGCATCTTGAAGAATATGACTAGCACATTTAAATCTAACATACTTACTATGCCTAGGGATTTTGTGAGCACACAATTTATAAGAACAACAATCAACTAGCATAGGAAGGCAAAACAAGTATAACTTCAAAACTTTAAGCACATAGGGAGGAAACCTGATATTAATGCAACTCCTACAAGCATGTATTCCTCCCTCATAATAATTTTCAGTAGCATCATGGATAACAACTTTTTTCTCATACTCAATTGGAACCTCTTCCGAAATAGTGGAATCATTACTAACTAAAGTTGACACTCTTCCAAATCCACTTTCATAAATATCACACTAAGATTCAATATCTTCCAAAATAGTGGGATCACTAATTCCTAAAGTTGACACTCTTCCAAACCCACTTTTAAATGATAGTATTATTCATACTCCAAAAGATATAAGTGAAGTTCATGGAGCATTCTACAACTAACCAATATCCAAGCTCAAAATGTATAAGTGAAGCACATGAAGCATTCTATAAAACCATGCTCAAAAGATTTAAGTGAAGCACAAAGAGTAATTCTATAAGATCATACTTAAAAGATTTAAGTGAAGTACATGAAGTATTCTATAAATCATTGAAGGGACAACTCATGCTAGCATGGTTCTTAAAGGAAAAACAAAAACACAAAGGACACAAATCATGTGAACAAAGCAAAACCCAAGGTATACCGATAATTGTTGAAGAAGAAAGATGGGATGCCAACCGGGGCATCCCCAAGCTTAGATGCTTGAGTACCCTTGGAATATTTACTTGGTGTGCCTTGGGAATCCCCAAGCTTGAACTCTTGCCTCTCTTTATTCTTCTCATATTGATAGCTCCTCGACCTTCGGACACTTCATCCACACAAAACTTTAACAAAAACTTGTGAGATCCGTTAGTGTAATAAAGCAAATCACTACCTTTAGGTACTGTAATGAACTCATTCTTTATTTGTGTTGGTGTTAAACCTACTATATTCCAAGTTCTCTATGGTTCATACCCTCCAATACTAGCCATAGATTCATCGAAATAAGCAAGCAACACATGCAAAACAGAATCTGTTAAAAACAGAACAGTCTGTAGTAATCTGGAAGTTTGGAAAACTTCTGTAACACCTAAAATTATGAAATAAATTTTAAAATTTGAAAAAATTGTACAGAAGTAATGTTCAAAAATAATCATAACCATTTGACTTTCCAGTTAAAAATTTTAATTCATGCACTACAGCCAAAGTTTTTGTTTTTGTTCTGCACATAGCAAACAAGCAATCTAATCATCCTAAAACCAAAGCTTGGCACATTATTTTTATAATAAAATGAATATATACAAGGGGACAATTATTTACAGAGAAACTTCCATGAAAAATTCTACATTGTTTCCGTGAGCATGAACACAAGTGTTCAAGGTCGACCCTCACTTCTTCAATGCAAAACCTTCCAATCACTTCTTTTTTTGAAAAACTTTTTAGGCATGAGAGGCAAGTAATATTTTTTTTTCATTTTTAAATTTTTGTATGTTTCACCCACAACTAAACAGAAACAAAAAGGAAAAACAAAATCTACTTAGTGAATAAAGCAAACAAGCACACACGAGAATATCAACCCCACGCTATTGCTCCCCGGCAACGGCGCCAGAAAAGAGCTTGATAATCCCCAAGTGCAAGGAATCATCGTAGCACTTTCCAAAGGTGGAAGTGATAAGTATGGAGTGTCGAACCCACAAGGAGCTAAAGGTATGATCAATATTCTCTCAAGACCTATCTGCCACTGATACGACTCTACGTGCACCGAACGTTTGCTTCCAACTAGCAACGAGAAATAAAACTACGTTGTGGGTATGAAGCGGATAACTTTGCATAGTATCGGAGAGCTAAAACATAAAAGTAGGTGCTGTTATCATAAAGTTAGAATATATTACTTAGTATTATAAATAGAGAGTGTGGAATAATGGTGGATCGGTGTGCGGAATTGTCCTAGGCAATTGTTAACAAGACCGGTAATCACTATTGTAGTTTCATATTAGGGAGAGGCATAAGCTAACATACTTTCTCTACTTGGATCATATGCACTTACGATTGGAACTCTAGCAAGCATCCACAACTACTAAAGATCATTAAGGTAAAACCCAACCATAGCATTAAAGCATCAAGTCCTCTTTATTCCCATACGCAACAATCCCTCTTACTCGGGTTTAAGCTTATGTCACTCTAGCAACCCACTATAAGCGAATCATGAACGTATTGCAACACCCTACAGCGGGAACCCCTCACGCTTACGCGACACGGAGGGCACCATAGGACAGCACCAAAGTAAAACATACAACTCATACCAATCTAGATCATCAATCAACCCAAAGACAAAAGATATCTACTCACAAGATCATTGGATGGCAACACATCATTGGATCATAATATGTGGCATAAAGCACCATGTTCAAGTAGGGGATTACAGTGGTGTGCGGGAGAGTGGACCGCGTAAAAGAGATGAGGATGGTGATGATGATGGTGATGTTGATGAAGACGATCACCGCAGCGATGATTCCCCTCCCGATGGCACTCCGGCACCACCGAAAGAGAGGAGGAGAGGTTCTCCCCCTTGTGCTTCTTCCTCCATGGCCTCCACCTTCTGGTCCTTGGCCTTCATGGTCATGAAGACCCCTCTGGGATACTCCTCCATGGCCTCCGGTGATGATGGCCCCCTTTGGTAGTGTGCCAGAGAGGGCCTAGATTGACTTTCTCGTGGCTACAGAGGCTTGCAGCGGCGGAACTTCTGATCCAATCTCCGTTCTGGAAGTCTTAGGGTACGAGAGTATATATGGGTGCAGGGAGGACGTCGGAGGAGCTACGGGGGCCCCATGAGGCAGGGGCGCGCCCTAAGGGGGGGCGCACCCCCCACCCTCATGAGCACCTCCCGTATCTCCTGACGTAGAGTCCAAGTCTATCTGGTGGTTTCCTTCCAAAAATAACTTCTCCAGTTGATTTCGTTCCGTTTTGACTCCGTTTGATATTCCTTTTCTTCGAAACACTGAAATAGACAAAAAACAACAAATCTGGGCTGGGCCTCCGGTTGATAGGTTAGTCCCAAAAATAATATTAAAGTGGAAAATAAAGCCCAAGATAGTCCAAAACAGTAGATAATATAGCATGGAGCAATCAAAAATTATAGATACGTTGGAGACGTATCACAAGGCAAGTAACACACTTATCATACTTCTTTATTACCCAGTTTTTATGCATTAGTTTCAACCCTCACACATTGCATGAGTAGGATCTCTTAACATGTGGGTATTTGGGAAGTAGATGATGAGGTAGAACCTATTTCCCTGTTTATTATCAAACCCCTAGGAGTTACTTCTACGTTATGCTTATATTGCCATGCTATCTTCTGAAAGTGCGTTATATCGACTAGAGGGGGGTGAATAGGCGATTTTTATGAAATTCTTCACTGAGGAATTTGCTCGTGAGGAAATTCCTTAGCGAAGAACTACTAGCAGCGGAATAAGTACTCAGATGAAAACATAACAGAATTCAAGCATAGTCATCATGATGAAATGAAGACAAACACAGAGTACAGAAAGTGTAAACACAGGATAACACAAGGTAAAGACAAACAGACTGAAGAAATTGAACTAAGGAAATTGAGAAAGTCTTCAGTCAAAGTCTTCAAACACAGATATGAACAAACACACAACAAGTGATGAGGAAATGAAAGTGTTGAGGAAATAGAACCAGTAAGCTTGGTGAAGACAATGATTTGGTAGACCAGTTCCAACTGTTGTCTCAGTTGTACATCTGGTTGGAGCGGCTGAGTATTTAAACTCGAGGACACCTAGTCCCGGACACACAGTCCTCACCGTATTCTCCTTGAGCTAAGGACACACAGTCCTCGCCCAATCACTCGTGGTAAGTCTTCAGGTGACTTCCAAACCTTCACAGACTTGGTCACTTGGCTATCCACAATTCCTCTTGGATGCTCTAGACCTTGACGCCTAACCGTCTGGAAGAAGCACAGTCTTCAAAGGTAACAAGCGTCGGATCCACGCAGGATCAATCTCTTCAGTGATGCTCAATCACTTTGGGTTTGTAGGTGTTTTGGGTTTGGGTTTTGGATTTTCCTCACTTGATGATTTTCGCTCAAAGTCCTCGGAGGATGGGTTGCTCTCAAATGACAAGTGTCAAGTTCACGCGGAGCAGCCAACCAGCTAGTGGTTGTAGGGGGCGGCTATTTATAGCCTAGGGAGCAACCCGACATGATAAGACATAAATGCCCTTCAATGATATGACCATTAGGTGGATAAGATATTTTGGGACAGCTGGCGCGTAGCACAGCAACGGTCGGAAATTCGAGGTACAAATTCCTCAGGGCTATCATGTTCCTCACTGTGTAGGCAATTCGCACTGGCGAATTCCTAACTCCTCAGTCAGAGCAAAGTCCTCAGTGATCAGAAGAACTGCGTCTCTGTCACTGAAGAAATTGACTGAACTGTATGAGATTTCCAATGGCTTCACTCGAAGGGATTGGTAGATGTAGGATTTGAGTTGAGCATCACATGGAAAGTTTCTCCTTAGTATTTCCTCGACCCCCTTTAACAGTACGGTGTTTCCTATGACTCAAGAAAGAGAAAATGAAACTACGAAAACAAAAAGTCTTCACGCTTCATGTTCCTCGAATGAGTACAAAGTCTTCAAGGTCACACCAATTTCTTCACTTTCAAAGTCTTCAAAAAGTCTTCAGTATATCAAAGTCTTCAGTTGAAGAACTTCATTTTTAGGGGTCGACTTTCTCTGTAAATATCAAACTCCTCATAGACTTATAGACCTATGTACACTCATAAACACATTAGATACTTAACCTATAAGTCTTCAATACACCAAAATCACTAAGGGGCACTAGATGCACTTACAGTCTCCCCCTTTTTGGTGATTGATGACAACATAGGTTAAGTTTTCAACGGGGATAAATATATGAAGTGTAAAAACTGATACTGAGGAATTTGATTGCAAGATATAGAAGAACTCCCCCTGAAGATGTGCATAGTGAGGAATTTGCTTTTGAAGCAATGCACACTTGAAGAGTTGAATCATGGAGATCTCCCCCTATATCTTATAGTTCATACACGCATTTGATATATGATATGAAGAATTTGAAATGCATGATGAAATATGGTGCCTGATGTAATTCAGCATGCGTACAATAATATTAATGAGGAATAAGCATGCAGAATAGCGCATCAAAAGTGTCAAAGCATAGTGCAAAAAAAGTATCAGCGCACCATAGGGTTTAAGATTACAACTCGATCCAATAAAAGTTTCGGAAGAACGAGAGTTGTAACTTAGCATAAAAAAATGCCCATTATTATAGACCCGCTTGAAGACTAACTCAGATTTCTCCCCCTTTGTCATCGAATGACCAAAAGGATCGAAACTGAGGACTAACGCCCCTGAAGATATTCAAGTTGATGAAGGAGCGCCAGCGTTGTTAGGGTCGGTCGTTGATGTAGGGCCTGCCGCAGTGTCATTCAAGTCTTCATGTTCATCAGTGTCGCGTGATGAAGAATATGAACTGGCCACCAAAGAAGGAACTGGGACCTTCTTGTATTTCTTCGAAGGAGGCGCAGACCAGTCAAATTCTTCATTGAGACCCATTTTCTGCAAATCATCAGCGCTGTAGACTTGAGACAGAACAGCCCAGGTGCGGTTGAGGGTTTCATGGAGGTAGTAGTGGTTTTTCTTCACTGCATTGTGTGTTGAAGTCATATTGTGAAGAATTGAACCAAACTGACGCTTGACCCATTTGTGATTGCGATCAACCTTTTGATGAAGACTGAGGAGTAACTCACGATCAGTCATCACCCTGGGTGTTGTTGCTTGAGGATTTGGCTTGGCAGTGTTGGCGGCAGAGTCATGTGTGGCAGAGTCATCATTGGTGGAATAAGATGCGGCCTTGCGAAATTGACCATCCAATGGACGAATGCCTTCATCGATCACAGCAGTAGCCTTGCCTTTTCTTCAGCTGAGGAAAATGTCCTTTTGAGGACTTCAATGGGAGGCAAGTAGCTGCAGTGCTTGAGAGTTTCAGCTTTGTAATTGAGTGAAGACCTTGTCCTGATGAATCTCGTAATCCAAGGCGCATAAGGCTTCAGCTCAAATGGCAACATAGCAATATTTTCCAAAGTCCTCATGAAGAAATCATGGAAGTTGACGGGAACGCCGTGATAGATGTTGAAAAGCATGTTCTTCATGATGCCAACGACTTCTTCATCACTTGAGTCATGGCCCTTGATGGGACTCATTGTCTTCGTCAGAATGCGATAGACAGTTCTTGGCGCATACAACAATTCCTTGACGAGGATTGTGGTTCGAGGGGCCTGCCCTGGCTTCAAAGGCTTCATGAGCACTTGCATATAGTGATTTGAAAGCTTAGGTTCGTTGTAAATACAACGTGCATCTTCAGTGGGTGGACTCAGAGGAAGGGCACGAAGCAATTCAGATGCTGGGGCCTTATGATGTGTGTTCTCAGTCATCCAGTCCAGAACCCATGAATTGACATCTTCAGAGTTGCCGGTGATGTGCAGTGTTGCATAGAACTGAAGAATGAGTTCTTCATTCCAATCGCATATGTCAGTGCAGAAGTTGAGCAGCCCAGCGTCATGAAGAACACTGAGGACTGGCGTGAAGCACGGCATAGGCTCCATATCCACATGAGGAATGTGTGCATGGTCGAAGACTTTGTCCTTGTTGAAAAGCACTGAGGAATAGAAATTAGCTTGACTGGCAGTCCAGAAATGTCTCTTCCTTATGCGAGCAGAGTCATAAGGGTTGTATTCAGTGAAGAACACGTGCTCGCCAAAGAAGTCTTCAGCCTTGAACTTTTGTTTCCTTGAGAACGGATTCTTTGGCTTGGGCAGAGGAGTGTCAGTGAGTTGCATCACAACCTCAGGCTTGCCTTGCCAATTTAGCTTGGCGCTTGGCCCATTCGGTAGGAAATTCCTCACCACGCTTGATGCTAGTGGGATCAGCCACTTGGCCAGGTGCCAATGGGGCTCTTGGGCATGGAGGGTTTGGTGCGAATTTCTTCATGTACTTGGGAGTGACGTACCTGTACTCCCTCCATTCATGTGCCCATCTCCTTTCAATCCTTTGGATGCGCACCTTGCGCTGATTTTTATCTTCTTTGCCAAATTTGGATTCATCAGGCGTGCAGTAATCTTTATAAATATCCTCAGGGATTTCAAATGCAGTCATAACCTCAGGCTTCTTTCCTCCTTTCTGAGGCCTTTTACCTTCAGCCATTTTCTTCAGTTGAGGAATTTGAACAATTGAATTCTCTGAAGAAGTGTGCAACTTTTCTTCGAGGAACGCTGCAAATGAGTTAAGTTGATGAGAACCTAATGATTCAGCAGCGGACATGTGTACCTGTGAACAGAGTATAGTTGTGAGGAATTTGAAGAGGTCATATGCGTTCTCAGAGGGTTTTTCATAAAGAGCAAGTTTTAGCAATTTGACCAGATTCGTCTTGAAGAATTTCACTAAGCGCGCTTTATCTTAGGTTCCAGAGTTGTATAGATCGAAGATCCACACAATTGAGGAATCTTTGAAGAAATTGATGCTTAGGGAAATGAATCAAGAACAGATAACCTGTGAGGTGTTTTGTGTGTGAGGATTTGAAGCATAAAACACCTTTGAAGATTTTGTAGAAAAATTTCGAATCAAAGAGGGCAGTAAAAGTAGCTTTTAATTACCCTGAGACGAAGAACACGACGAACTGTGAGTTGAAACAGGGAAGTTCGTCGATGTAGATCTTCCACGCCCTAACTTGGCGGAGGAAGATGTCTACGGCGGCGGCGGAGGTGAAGATTTCCGCGGTCGGCGCGAGTACGACGGCGACGAGGTCGAGGCAGTGAAGCTCTTCCTCACCGGCGACGATGGAGTAGCGGCGGTGCTAGGGTTCGGAAGCTCGAGCGGAAGAGTGAGATCGAGCGGGGTAAAAGAAGTGAGGAAGGGGACATGGGTATTTATAGCCACAGTGAAAAACTGCTCGTCTGAAGATTTGGGACGAACGTGCCCCTGGCCGTTCTCCTTCTCACGACATGTGTCACCCACGTACTGTGTAGTGGAGATCGTGTAAGGTCGCGGGTGAGTAAAATAATGCATCGTGGGATGCAGAACGGTTTGAGCGGCAAAACCGAAAGTTTGGATAAGATTAGCTTTAACGTTCCATTCGCAATTTCTTCAGTTGACAAGGACACAGTGAAGAATTTGAACGAGTTTCAAAATAGAACGCACATGAAGAATTTGTGAAGAGATTGGATTGAGTATAGCATAGAGGGGGAAGGGTCCGATCACATTCACTTAGCAGAAAAATCAACTTGAAGAAATAGCTATAAGTGAATGCTGTAGAGGACATAAACTCATATATATATATATATATATATATATATATATATATATATATATATATATATATATATATATATATATATATATAGCCAATGAAGAAAAACGACGGCACAAGTGAAGATTTTGCAAGTTTAAGAATTTGAACAACTGAGGAATTTCAAAAGTTGAGGAAAAACTCAAATTGAAGATTTTCAACTTTTGTGGTGGCGTGACCCACCGTATAAGAATGATGATTTCAGACACCGCGTACAATTGTCGTAGGGTTCTGAGAATCAAATTCTTCATTAATTTCTTCACACTCAGAGTGTTATTCTTCATTGATTGAAGAAAAACGTTTCTTCATGTGTTGCACATCTAAGTCATCAATTTTGCATAAGTGTTAGGATGAGTGCCTTTTCAAAGTACATTCGAAGATTCTAAGATATTTAGCTCACATCGCAACTTGCTAAATCTCTTCTCATCCAAGGGCTTAGTGAAGATATCGGCTAGCTGTTCTTCAGTCTTCACATGGTCAATAGAAATGTCGCCCTTCAACACATGATCACGAAGAAAATGATGACGAATCTGAATGTGCTTTGTCTTTGAGTGCTGAACTGGGTTGTGAGCAATCTTGATGGCACTCTCATTGTCACAGAGGAGAGGCACATTCTTCACGTTGATGCCATAGTCCTTGAGCGTTTGCTTCATCCATAGCAGTTGAGCACAGCAAGAACCAGCAGCAATGTACTCAGCTTCAGCAGTAGACAGTGATACGCAGTTCTGTTTCTTCAAGGACCAACAGACCAAGGATCATCCGAGGAAATGACAAGTACCAGATGTTGACTTGCGGTCCACACGGTCACCAGCATAGTCAGAGTCAGAATATCCAATGAGATCAAAATCTGAGCCCTTGGGATACCATAATCCAAGTGTTGGTGTGTGAGCTAGATATCGAAGAATATGCTTCACAACCTTATGGTGTGATTAATTTGGTGCAGCTTGAAAACGGGCACACATGCAAACACTAAGCATTATATATGGCCTAGATGCACATAAGTACAATAAAGAGCCAATCATGGAGCGGTATACCTTAGGATCGAAGTCTGTTCCATTTTCATCAATGCATAGATGACCATTTGTGGGCATAGGAATTTTGATGCCTTTGCAATCTTGCATGCCGAATTTCTTCAGGACATCCTTGAGGTATTTCTCCTGAGATATGAATATGCCATTTCGCTGTTGACGAATTTGAAGACCTAAGAAGAATTTCAACTCTCCCATCATAGACATTTGATATTCTTCACTCATCATATAGGCAAATTCATCACTATAACGTTGGTCAGTACAGCCAAAGATGATATCATCAACATATATTTGGCACACAAACAGTTCACCATCATAAGATTTAGTAAAGAGAGTGGGATCGAGTGAACCGAGTGTGAAGCCTTTCTTCATGAAGAATTCCTTCAATGTATCATACCACACCCGTGGGGCCTGCTTGAGGCCATACAGGGCCTTGTTAAGTCTGAAGACTTTGCCAGGATGTTTTGGATCTTCAAAACCTGGGGGTTGAGCAACATATACTTCTTCCTCAAGCTTACCATTGAGGAATGCACTTTTCACATCCAGTTGATATAAGATGATATCATGATGGTTAGCATAAGCAAGTAATATGCGAATAGCCTCAAGTCTAGCAACAGGTGCAAAAGTTTCATCGAAATCAATTCCTTCAACCTGTGTGTAGCCTTGAGCTACTAGTCGTGCCTTATTCCTCACCACAACACCATTTTCATCTTGCTTGTTGCGGTAGATCCACTTTGTGCCAATGATGTTATGCTTGCGAGGATCGGGATGATTGACTGGTTCCCAGACGTTGTTGAGCTTGAACTGATGTAATTCTGCTTGCATGGCCTGAATCCACTCAGGCTCCAGAAATGCTTCATCTACCTTAGTGGGTTCTGTGATAGAGACAAAAGCAAAGTGCCCACGAAAGTTAGATAGATGTGAAGCTTTTGAGCGTGTGAGAGGACCTGGTGCTCTAATGTCATCGATGATCTTCTCCACTTGCACTTCTTTTGCAACGCGAGGATGAGCTAGTTGTCGTTGAGGAATTTGATCAGCATTTTCTTCAGCATCAATTTCCTCAGCATTTTCTTCAGGTGCATCAGCTCGACGTTCTTCATGTTCTGGAATGAATTCTTTAGCAGATTCTTCAGTAGGAATGACATCTTCAGTAGCCTTGTGCTTGATAGAATCCTCAGGTGTTGGTTCATCTAACACAGAAGGTAGGTGCTCTCTTTGCGAGCCATTAGTTTCATCGAACCGCACATCTACAGTTTCAACAATCTTGTGAAGAACATTGTTGAAGACTCTGTAGGTGTGCGAGTCCTTTCCGTAACCAAGCATAAAACCTTCATGTGCTTTCGATGCAAATTTAGAGTTGTGATGAGGATCTCAAATCCAGCATTTAGCACCGAAGACTTTGAAATAACTCACATTGGGTTTCTTGTCAGTGAGGAGTTCATAGGAAGTCTTCTTGAAGAATTTGTGAAGATATACTCTATTGATGATATGGCACGCAGTATCAATTGCATCAACCCAGAAACGACGAGGGGTTTTGTACTCATCGAGCATAGTGCGAGCCATCTCAGCAAGAGTCATGTTCTTGCGTTCCACGACCCCATTCTGTTGAGGAGTATAAGGAGCAGATAACTCATGAGTAATACCAAGTTCCTCAAGATAGTCATCGAGACCCGAATTCTTGAACTCAGTGCCATTGTCACTTCTGATGTGCTTGATCTTCACACCAAAGTTGGTTGAAGCCCTCGAGGAAAATCGTTTGAAGACTTCCTGCACTTCAGTTTTGTAAGAGACAAGGTGTACCCATGTGTAACGAGAGTAATCATCAACAATAACAAAGCCATATTGAGATGCTTCATTTGAAACAGAGGAATAATGATTAGGACCAAAGAGATCCATGTGAAGCAATTCAAATGGACGAGTGGTGGTCATGATAGTCTTCGCTGGATGCTTGGCCTTTGTCATCTTTCCAGCTTCACAGGCACCGCATAAGTGATCCTTGAGGAATTTGACATTCTCAATGCCAATGACATGCTTCTTCTTCGCAAGCGTGTGCAAATTCCTCATGCCTGCATGACCAAGTCGTCGATGCCATAGCCATCCTTCTGAAGCTTTTGCAAGTAGGCACACGGCTGGTTGTGAATCTGCAGAGAAATCAACAATATGCAGGTCTCCTCTCCTAAAGCCTTCGAAGACTTTGGAATTGTCCGCTTCCATAATCACAACACAACGATACTTGCCAAAGACAACAACCATATCAAGATCACAAAGCATTGAGACAGAAATAAGTTTGTATCCTAAGGACTCAACAAGCATGACTTTGTCCATGTGTCGATCCTTTGTGATAGCAACTTTACCTAGACCCAATACCTGACTTTTGCTTTTATCAGCGAAGATGATATGCTTCATATGTGATGATGATAAGGGAGCATCCATCAAAAGATTCTTGCCACCGGTCATGTGATTTGTACATCCACTATCAAGTACCCATTCAGTGGCTTTGGGTTGATCATCCTGCAGATGAACTAGTGCAACTTACGAACCTCATATACTTCAGAAGTGAAGAATATGATATCACAATTCATCAGATCAATTTCATCAAGCAGTAAGACAGATAAAACAGAGGGAGGACGTGTGAAATGAAAGTTCATTTCATCATGGTTAGCCTGCGTCCTTTCAGGCAATTTTGTCAGGTCCCCAGCAAATTCTTCAGACATTTCAGTATGTCTGGAGACCTGACCCTGCATAAGAGATTAGTTCTTTTTCTTCACCACCCACATCTAAAGGGGTGGCAAAGAGTTCATCACTTTGCGAGCTCCATATGAGAATGGTGGCATAGCGGCCAAACCATTTCGTTTCACATAAGAGCGGTTAGGGTAAGCATATGAATAAGCAGAGAAATTTTTCGAGGACTTATGAACATAATAATTTGAAGAATAATGCTCATATTCATAGTCCTTGGCTCTTCACTGCGAAACAGAGTTGTTAGCATGATGATGTTCATATGAGGATTTTGATCCATGTGAGGAATTTGATCCCCTTGAGGAATTTGGTCCGTATGAGGACTTGGATCCATATGAAGAATTTAGTCCATATGAAGAGTTTGATCTGGGGTTCCTTTTCTTCACAGGTGGTGTCATGAGGACATTCACCTGAAGACTTTCAAGGCACCTTTTCGGAACCCAGATTTTCTTCATAGGGGAACCGTTCCTGCAGTTAGTGCCAACATATCTAGCAAATACTTCACCATTCTGATTTTTGAACAATTTATAGTTGGAGTCAAATGACTCATCAGAAGAATGAGAAGATTCACATGTATAGCCAGATAAATTAGATGGGTCAACTGGAGGTCCCTTTGCAGCAACCCATGAGGTTTTGGGGTACTGCTCAGGCTTCCAATATGTACCATCAGCATTGAGTTTCCTCTCAAAGGCAACACCCTATTTCCTAGGGTTCCTATTGAGGATCTGCTTTTTAAGCACATCACAAAGAGTCTGATGCCCTTTGAGGCTTTTGTACATGCCTGTCATGTACAATTCCTTCATCCCTGCATCGTCAGTGATACTAGCAATGTCCTCAGATGAGGAATTAGTGATAGCAGAGGCAGGCGAAGAATTTGTAACATTTGAAGCATTTGAACATTCAGGTGAGGAATTAGCAGATTCTCGTTCAATGCATTTTAAACATGGAGGGATAAATTCTTCCTGAGCAGCGCTGATTTGTTGAGCAAGTAATGAATCGCGCTCCTTCTGAAGATCTTCATAACTCACTCTTAGCTTCTCAAGATCTTGCTTCTTTTGAAGATATTCATAAGAAAGCTTATCATGATCAGATAAGAGAGTGTTATGGTGACTTTGAAGGTTGTCAAACCTGGTCTGAAGTCTCTAAAGATTTTCAGTTAAGGCCTTAGTGCGATCCAATTCTTCACCCAACATATCATCACTTTTGTCTAGCATGTTTTGAACCTTTTCAAAAGCCTTTTGTTTTTGCACAGCAATCTTAGCAAGTTTAGAGTAACTAGGCTTAAGATTTTCATCAGATTCATCCTCACTAGATTCAGATGAGGCGTATTTGAGTACCTTGGCACCTTTTGCCATGAAGCAATAGGTGGGTGCGTAGTCATCACTGCCTTCATCAGCCTTGTTGGTGAGCTCATTTTCTTCAGAGGTGAAGACGGGCTTGCTGACGAATGCAGTAGCGAGGGCTAGGCTCGCCACACCAGACTTGGAGTCTTTAGATTGTTCATCTTCCTCATTTTCTTCAGATTCAGCCTCAGAGTCCATTTCCTTGCCAATGAATGCCCGAGCCTTCTTGGAGCTGCTCTTCTTGTGAGACGAAGACTTCGAGGATTTTGATGATGAAGATTTTGAGGATTTCTTCTTTTTCTTCGCATCATCAGAACTGTAATCCTTGTATTTCTTATTCTTTGATTCCTTTTCCCACTGAGGACAATCTTGAATGTAATGTCCTGGTTTCTTGCACTTGTGACAAAGCCTCTTCTTGTAGTCACTGGATGAGGAATCATTGCTCCTTGAAGGTTTTCCAAAGCGACCACGTCTTGAGAACTTCTGGAATTTCTTCACAAGCAGTGCTAGATCATGACTCAGTTCTTCAGGATCACCAAGGCTGCTACCAGAGTCTTCATCTTCGGACTCAGATACTACCTTGGCCTTCAATGCACGTGATCTGCCATAGCTCGAACCGTAGAGATCTCTCTTCTCAGCAAGCTGGAACTCATGAGTGTTTAGCCTCTCGAGGATATCAGCGGGGTCAAGTGACTTGTAATCAGCACGCTCTTGTATCATTGGTGCCAGAGTATCAAAGCGATCTTAGAAATTTCTTCACCACCTCATGGTCGGTGATATCAGTGGCACCAAGTGCTTGCAGCTCATTTGAGATGTCAGTGAGGAGATCGAAGGTTTTCTGAACATTTTCATTGTCGAGTCTTTTGAAGCGGTTGAAGAGATTGCGAAGAACATCAACTCGAGAGTCATGCTGAGTTGAAACTCCTTCATTGACTTTGGATAGCCTATCCCAGATAAGCTTAGCAGTTTCCAAAGCACTCACTCTACCATACTGTCCTTTACTCAGATGGCCACATATGATATTCTTCGCTTGGGAATCGAGTTGCTTGAATCTCTTCACATCGGTAGCGTTCAGTGAGGGTGAGACGGAGGGAACACCATTTTCCACAACATACCAGAGATCGTTATCAATTGCCTCAAGATGCATTCGCATCTTATTCTTCCAGTAGGGGTAGTCCGTCCCATCGAAGGTAGGACACCCAGCAGAGACCTTGATCATACCTGCGGTCGACATAACTAAAACTCCGGGTGGTTAAACCAAAGTCACACAGAACAAGGGAGTACCTTGCTCTGATACCAATTGAAAGTGCGTTATATCGACTAGAGGGGGGTGAATAGGCGATTTTTATGAAATTCTTCACTGAGGAATTTGCTTGTGAGGAAATTCCTTAGCGAAGAACTACAAGCAGCGGAATAAGTACTCAGATGAAAACATAACAGAATTCAAGCATAGTCATCATGATGAAATGAAGACAAACACAGAGTACATAAAGCGTAAACACAGGATAACACAAGATAAAGACAAACAGACTGAAGAAATTGAACTAAGGAAATTGAGAAAGTCTTCAGTCAAAGTCTTCAAACACAGATATGAACAAACACACAACAAGTGATGAGGAAATGAAAGTGTTGAGGAAATAGAACCAGTAAGCTTGGTGAAGACAATGATTTGGTAGACCAGTTCCAACTGTTGTCTCAGTTGTACATCTGGTTGGAGCGGCTGAGTATTTAAACTCGAGGACACCTAGTCTCGGACACACAGTCCTCACCGTATTCTCCTTGAGCTAAGGACACACAGTCCTCGCCCAATCACTCGTGGTAAGTCTTCAGGTGACTTCCAAACCTTCACAGACTTGGTCACTCGGCAATCCACAATTCCTCTTGGATGCTCTAGACCTTGACGCCTAACCGTCTGGAAGAAGCATAGTCTTCAAAGGTAACAAGCGTCGGATCCACGCAGGATCAATCTCTTCAGTGATGCTCAATCACTTTGGGTTTGTAGGTGTTTTGGGTTTGGGTTTTGGATTTTCCTCACTTGATGATTTTCGCTCAAAGTCCTCGGAGGATGGGTTGCTCTCAAATGACAAGTGTCAAGTTCACGCGGAGCAGCCAACCAGCTAGTGGTTGTAGGGGGCGGCTATTTATAGCCTAGGGAGCAGCCCGACATGATAAGACATAAATGCCCTTCAATGATATGACCATTAGGTGGATACGATATTTTGGGACAGCTGGCGCGTAGCACAGCAACGGTCGGAAATTCGAGGTACAAATTCCTCAGGGCTATCATGTTCCTCACTGTGTAGGCAATTTGCACTGGCGAATTCCTAACTCCTCAGTCAGAGCAAAGTCCTCAGTGATCAGAAGAACTGCGTCTCTGTCACTGAAGAAATTGACTGAACTGTATGATATTTCCAATGGCTTCACTCGAAGGGATTGGTAGATGTAGGATTTGAGTTGAGCATCACATGGAAATTTTCTCCTTAGTATTTCCTCGACCCCCTTTAACAGTATGGTGTTTCCTATGACTCAAGAAAGAGAAAAATGAAATTACGAAAACAAAAAGTCTTCACGCTAGTATATTTTTTTAATGAGTGCTCCCAATCATAAGAGATGTCCACGATAGTATATTTGTATGTGAAATCCCTCTCCTTTCAATATTCTTTCATGAATTGTTCAAGTGACCAATTCTACGTTTGCTAACTTTCCATAAGTTTACTACCTATACTTATTATGTGTGAAGTCATTACTCCCCATGTTATAAGCATATGAAACATATATAAATTCAGTTTTATGACATTCAATTTATTCAACCATTTACTTATAGGATATACATGAAGCACAAGAGCAAATGACAAACTACTCCAAAAGATATGAGTGAAGAACACTGAGTAGTCAAATAATTCACTAGCCATGGGAGGATTATTTTCATTCAATAATTCAGATCCAATGATTTTATTCAAACATCAAGTAAAATTGAAAACACGCTCCAAGCAAAACACATATCATGTGACGAATAAAAATATAGCTCCGAGTAAAGTATACCGATAGTTGTGAAGAAGGAAGAGGGGATGCCTTCCGGGGCATCCCCAAGCTTAGGCGCTTGAGTCTTCCTTGAATACTACCTTGGGGTGTCTTGGGCATCCCCAAGCTTAGGGTCCTTCCACTCCTTATTCTCCTCATATCGATATCTCACCCAAAACTTGAAAACTTCAATCACACAAAACTTAACCAAACTTCATGAGATAGGTTAGTATGATAAAGAGCAAACCATGCACTTTGGTACTGTCAAAGACAAGGTTCATAATTGTTCTCACACAATGCCTACTGTACCATATCATTTCTACAATTTATATTGAAGAATATAAGCCATAGAAACTAGAAAACAAGCAAACTAAGCATTGAAAATAGAATCTGTCAGAAACAGAACAGTCTGTAATGATCTGAACAATAACCATACTTCTACTACTCCAAGAATTATGAAATAAATTGGTGGACGTGAGGAATTTGTCTATTAATCTTCTTCAAAAAGAATCAACTCAAAAGCACTCTTCTGTAAAAAATGACATCTATTCTCGTGAGCGCAAAGTTTCTGTTTTTTACAGCAAGATCACATTAACTTTCACCCAAGTCTTCCCAAAGATCTTACTTGGCACTTTATTGAAACAAAAGCTATAAAACATGATTACTACAGTAGCTTAATCATGTATACACACAAAAACAGTAAGGGTAAATATTGGGTTGTCTCCCAACAAGCGCTTTTTTTAATGCCTTTTAGCTAGGCATAATGATTTCAATGATGCTCACATAAAAGATAGGAATTGAAGCACAAAGAGAGCATCTTGAAGAATATGACTAGCACATTTAAATCTAACATACTTACTATGCCTAGGGATTTTGTGAGCACACAATTTATAAGAACAACAATCAACTAGCATAGGAAGGCAAAACAAGTATAACTTCAAAACTTTAAGCACATAGGGAGGAAACCTGATATTAATGCAACTCCTACAAGCATGTATTCCTCCCTCATAATAATTTTCAGTAGCATCATGGATAACAACTTTTTTCTCATACTCAATTGGAACCTCTTCTGAAATAGTGGAATCATTACTAACTAAAGTTGACACTCTTCCAAATCCACTTTCATAAATATCACACTAAGATTCAATATCTTCCAAAATAATGGGATCACTAATTCCTAAAGTTGACACTCTTCCAAACCCACTTTTAAATGATAGTATTATTCATACTCCAAAAGATATAAGTGAAGTTCATGGAGCATTCTACAACTAACCAATATCCAAGCTCAAAATGTATAAGTGAAGCACATGAAGCATTCTATAAAACCATACTCAAAAGATTTAAGTGAAGCACAAAGAGTAATTCTATAAGATCATACTTAAAAGATTTAAGTGAAGCACATGAATTATTCTATAAATCATTGAAGGGAAAACTCATGCTAGCATGGTTCTTAAAGGAAAAACAAAAACACAAAGGACACAAATCATGTGAACAAAGCAAAACCCAAGGTATACCGATAATTGTTGAAGAAGAAAGATGGGATGCCAACCGGGGCATCCCCAAGCTTAGATGCTTGAGTATACTTGGAATATTTACTTGGTATGCCTTGGGAATCCCCAAGCTTGAACTCTTTCCTCTCTTTATTCTTCTCATATTGATAGCTCCTCGACCTTCGGACACTTCATCCACACAAAACTTTAACAAAAACTTGTGAGATCCGTTAGTGTAATAAAGCAAATCACTACCTTTAGGTACTGTAATGAACTCATTCTTTATTTGTGTTGGTGTTAAACCTACTATATTCCAAGTTCTCTATGGTTCATACCCTCCAATACTAGCCATAGATTCATCGAAATAAGCAAGCAACACATGCAAAACAGAATCTGTTAAAAACAGAACAGTCTGTAGTAATCTGGAAGTTTGGAAAACTTCTGTAACTCCTAAAATTATGAAGTAAATTTTACAATTTGAAAAATTTGTACAGAAGTAATGTTCAAAAAGAATCATAACCATTTGACTTTCCAGTTAAAAATTTTAATTCATGCACTACAGCCAAAGTTTCTGTTTTTGTTCTGCACATAGCAAACAAAGCAATCTAATCATCCTAAAACCAAAGCTTGGCACATTATTTTTATAATAAAATGAATATATACAAGGGGACAATTATTTACAGAGAAACTACCATGAAAGATTCTACATTGTTTCCGTGATCATGAACACAAGTGTTCAAGGTCGACCCTCACTTCTTCAATGCAAAACCTTCCAATCACTTCTTTTTTTGAAAAACTTTTTAGGCATGAGAGGCAAGTAATTTTTTTATTTTCATTTTTAAATTTTTGTATGTTTCACCCACAACTAAACAGAAACAAAAAGGAAAAACAAAATCTACTTAGTGAATAAAGCAAACAAGCACACACGAGAATATCAACCCCACGCTATTGCTCCCCGGCAACGGCGCCAGAAAAGAGCTTGATAATCCCCAAGTGCAAGGAATCATCGTAGCACTTTCCAAAGGTGGAAGTGATAAGTATGGAGTGTCAAACCCACACGGAGCTAAAGGTAAGATCAATATTCTCTCAAGCCCTATCTGCCACTGATACGACTCTACGTGCACCGAACGTTTGCTTCCAACTAGCAACGAGAAATAAAACTACGTTGTGGGTATGAAGAGGATAACTTTGCATAGTATCGGAGAGCTAAAACATAAAAGTAGGTGCTGTTATCATAAAGTTAGAATATATTACTTAGTATTATAAATAGCGAGTGTGGAATAATGGTGGATCGGTGTGCGGAATTGTCCTAGGCAATTGTTAACAAGACCGGTAATCACTATTGTAGTTTCATATGAGGGAGAGGCATAAGCTAACATACTTTCTCTACTTGGATCATATGCACTTATGATTGGAACTCTAGCAAGCATCTGCAACTACTAAAGATCATTAAGGTAAAACCCAACCATAGCATTAAAGCATCAAGTCCTCTTTATTCCCATACGCAACAATCCCTCTTACTCGGGTTTAAGCTTCTGTCACTCTAGCAACCCACTATAAGTGAATCATGAACGTATTGCAACACCCTATAGCAGGAACCCCTCACGCTTACGCGACACGGAGGGCACCATAGGACAGCACCAAAGTAAAACATACAACTCATACCAATCTAGATCATCAATCAACCCAAAGACAAAAGATATCTACTCACAAGATCATAGGATGGCAACACATTATTGGATCATAATATGTGGCATAAAGCACCATGTTCAAGTAGGGGATTACAGCGGTGTGCGGGAGAGTGGACCGCGTAAAAGAGATGAGGATGGTGATGATGATGGTGATGTTGATGAAGACTATCACCGCAGCGATGATTCCCCTCCCGATGGCACTCCGGCACCACCGGAAGAGAGGAGGAGACGTTCTCCCCCTTGTGCTTCTTCCTCCATGGCCTCCACCTTCTGGTCCTTGGACTTCATGGTGATGAAGACCCCTCCGAGATACTCCTCCATGGCCTCCGGTGATGATGGCCCCCTCTGGTAGTGTGCCGGAGAGGGCCTAGATTGACTTTCTCGGGCTACAGAGGCTTGCGGCGGCGGAACTTCTGATCCAATCTCCGTTCTGGAAGTCTTAGGGTACGAGAGTATATATGGGTGCAGGGAGGACGTCGGAGGAGCTACGGGGGCCCCACGAGGCAGAGGGCGCACCCTAAGGGGGGGGGCGCACCCCCCACCCTCATGAGCACCTCCCGTATCTCCTGACGTAGAGTCCAAGTCTATCTGGTGGTTTCCTTCCAAAAATAACTTCTCCAGTTGATTTCGTTCCGTTTTGACTCCGTTTGATATTCCTTTTCTTCGAAACACTGAAATAGACAAAAAACAACAAATCTGGGTTGGGCCTCCGGTTGATAGGTTAGTCCCAAAAATAATATTAAAGTGGAAAATAAAACCCAAGATAGTCCAAAACAGTAGATAATATAGCATGGAGCAATCAAAAATTATAGATACGTTGGAGACGTATCACAAGGCAAGTAACACACTTATCATACTTCTTTATTACCCAGTTTTTATGCATTAGTTTCAACCCTCACACATTTTATGAGTAGGATCTCTTAACATGTGGGTATTTGGGAAGTAGATGATGAGGTAGAACCTATTTCCCTGTTTATTATCAAACCCCTAGGAGTTACTTCTACGTTATGCTTATATTGCCATGCTATCCTCTGAAAGTGCGTTATATCGACTAGAGGGGGGTGAATAGGCGATTTTTATGAAATTCTTCACTGAGGAATTTGCTCGTGAGGAAATTCCTTAGCGAAGAACTACTAGCAGCGGAATAAGTACTCAGATGAAAACATAACAGAATTCAAGCGTAGTCATCATGATGAAATGAAGACACACACAAAGTACAGAAAGCGTAAACACAGAATAACACAAGATAAAGACAAACAGACTGAAGAAATTGAACTAAGGAAATTGAGAAAGTCTTCAGTCAAAGTCTTCAAACACAGATATGAACAAACACACAACAAGTGATGAGGAAATGAAAGTGTTGAGGAAATAGAACCAGTAAGCTTGGTGAAGACAATGATTTGGTAGACCAGTTCCAACTGCTGTCTCAGTTGTACATCTGGTTGGAGCGGCTGAGTATTTAAACTCGAGGACACCTAGTCCCGGACACACAGTCCTCACCGTATTCTCCTTGAGCTAAGGACACACAGTCCTCGCCCAATCACTCGTGGTAAGTCTTCAGGTGACTTCCAAACCTTCACAGACTTGGTCACTCGGCGATCCACAATTCCTCTTGGATGCTCTAGACCTTGACGCCTAACCGTCTGGAAGAAGCACAGTCTTCAAAGGTAACAAGCGTCGGATCCACGCAGGATCAATCTCTTCAGTGATGCTCAATCACTTTGGGTTTGTAGGTGTTTTGGGTTTGGGTTTTGGATTTTCCTCACTTGATGATTTTCGCTCAAAGTCCTCGGAGGATGGGTTGCTCTCAAATGACAAGTGTCAAATTCACGCGGAGCAGCCAACCAGCTAGTGGTTGTAGGGGGCGGCTATTTATAGCCTAGGGAGTAGCCCGACATGATAAGACATAAATGCCCTTCAATGATATGACCATTAGGTGGATACGATATTTTGGGACAGCTGGCGCGTAGCACAGCAACGGTCGGAAATTCGAGGTACAAATTCCTCAGGGCTATCATGTTCCTCACTGTGTAGGCAATTCGCACTGGCGAATTCCTAACTCCTCAGTCAGAGCAAAGTCCTCAGTGATCAGAAGAACTGCGTCTCTGTCACTGAAGAAATTGACTGAACTGTATGAGATTTCCAATGGCTTCACTCGAAGGGATTGGTAGATGTAGGATTTGAGTTGAGCATCACATGGAAATTTTCTCCTTAGTATTTCCTCGACCCCCTTTAACAGTACGGTGTTTCCTATGACTCAAGAAAGAGAAAATGAAACTACGAAAACAAAAAGTCTTCACGCTTCATGTTCCTCGAATGAGTACAAAGTCTTCAAGGTCACACCAATTTCTTCACTTTCAAAGTCTTCAGAAAGTCTTCAGTATATCAAAGTCTTCAGTTGAAGAACTTCATTTTTAGGGGTCGACTTTCTCTGTAAATATCAAACTCCTCATAGACTTATAGACCTGTGTACACTCATAAACACATTAGATACTTAACCTATAAGTCTTCAATACACCAAAATCACTAAGGGGCACTAGATGCACTTACATCCTCGTAGACGTGGATTGGGGTTGAGTGAATCCATGACAGATGTGGGTTGTTAATTAATGGTTCAACTTAAGGTGGCAACTTTAATACACATCTGGGTGGATTGCTTGTGGGCACCTGGAGAATCCGGTGTTGTCCTAGGATATCTCAGAGTACCTGTGTGATCATCCTACGGTCCGCCACCCAGGCTCAAAGGGAGCATAAGATTATTCATGCTAGAAACTTTCGTGTGCAGGCACAAGCCATTATGGGCTCTGGCATAGTTGAGTATGTTGCGTGACCTCTTTCAGTGGTAGGCTAGCAGATGTAGAGGGAAAGTAGGTGTAACTCTCTACCCAGAGTAAAGAGTTAACGCTTTTGAAAGACAGTGTCTCGGTCTTCCGTTTCTCAAACACCATGTAGTGCGAGAAATCAAACGGAGGAGATCAAGTCTTGTGGGGAAAAGTGCGCAAACCTCTGTAGAGTGTATAAACTAATCATGGTTAGCCGTGTCCCCGATTATGGACATCTTGAGTATCTGGTACTTGAATTATTGATTTGATATCAACACTCTAGATTAATTTGTTGGGATGATAATGACTACTTTAATTGGGATTGAGTTGGAGGAACCTTCTCAATGATGTTTCAATCACCATGATAGATAAATAAAATATATTCATTTGTTGTAGGGAAAAATTGGCTTTTCGCAAAAACAATATAACCATAGAGCCTCCACCAGCCATATATGCATGTAGTGATAGCATTTATCTGTTCATTGCTCTACCGTGTTATATTGCCCGCATATTCCATGTGCTAACCCGTTTCGGGCTGCAACATATCATGTTGCAGACTTTTCAGACGATGATTAAGGTGCCATAGGTCGTTTGTCATGCACTCAGCTATGCCGTTGGAGTTGATGGACTCACTTTATCTTCCAAGCCTTCCGCTGTTATCTTTTAGATGACCTTAAGCCATATTTATTGTAATAAGTTCTCTTTTGAGACATTCGATGTAATAAGTGTGTGATTGCTACTCAGTTATAAATCCATTCGAGTACTGTGTGTGTCAGCATTACCGATCCAGGGATGACACTAAAGCACAAAGACTTGACCGTCTGAGGTTGGGTCACTACACCGCGCCGGCCTATGCATCGCCGGTGTGAGATGAGACGTCGATGACTTGTCCTGGCAACATGCCGCCGTTGGTGGACTCCGCGTCCCCCCTGCTGAAGTCGACCGTGTCCTCGTCCTTGTCCTCATCCTCGACGCCGCCCTCAAGGTTGTATTACTCATAGTAGTGGTTGCGCCAGAGCTTGTGTTGGTACTCCACCGCCGATTCCTCGACGGACAGACTCTTCTCTACCTTGACCACGGCCACACGCAACTCCTCCTCCCGGCGCTCCTCGATCTTCGTTGCCTCCTGCATCTATAGCTCCCGCTCGGCGATCTCATGAGGAAGCAGGTGCTCCATGGCCACCGCTGCCTTTTTAGACGTTGGTTGCATGCTGGATTCCGAGGTGGACTGGAATATCTTGGCGTGTGCGTCCTCAATCTTGGCATGGATGGCCTCGACCCGGGCCAGGGCTACATCCGTGGCATGGACGGTAGCTCGAGTGTTCTCGGCGCTTGCAGCCGCCATCGCAGCAGCAGCTGTAGCCGTCTCGGCTGCTGCAGCTGCCCTGTCAGCTATCGCAGATGCCCTCTCAGCGGATGCGGATGCAGAGGCACTCTCAGCATAGGCGGCTACGCTCTCGGCGCAGGCGGCGGCGCTCGAGGAGGACACCGCCACCGTACGAGCCTTCATGAAGCCTTTCCATGGTGTCATCTTTGCAAGAAGGGGTTGCGGGAATGGGGATCGGGATTCATGGATTTAGGGGTCGCCGGCACTGGAGCAGACGAGTCGGGGAAGCTTAAGGAGGAAGACTTAAACATACCCATGAATTTTCATCGCAAACGGTTCCTACCAAAACTGTGTGTGATGTTGTTGATATTTTTTATTAGTTGTAAATACGAATTTGGAGTAAAGTGGCAACAGATGGTGTTTTAAATGTACAAGAAAATTTGTAGTACAAATATAACTGTCGTGTCAAATTTTGGAAAAATTCAGGGGTCATTTGACCTTTTAAGACATTTAAGTGATTTTCTAGCCATTTAATGACCGTAATTCAAATTTGAACTACACGTACATGCAACAGCTAACCATAACGGTTTGAAAAGTCATATTTTGTGTACTTGTGTGCGAGTTAATTACATGTGCAGTAAATTGGAAGGAATTTTCAAACATATTGGTCTCACGGCTATGACACAATTAAGCATGGAGTGCCATGGCATTTAAATTCCAAAAAATTTGAAAACAATCAGAAACACATGAAAGCTTGCTTCATGTAATATCATGCCACCAAGATGATGTGGTAAAAAATTTGTCATGTTTGAAGAAAGTTTGGACACACACCCCTCACAAACCGAAGCAACTCACTAGAAGGCTCATGGTTCCGAGAGGGAATAATGCATGTTTGATGACGAAAGGGCGATAGCTTCCTCTTACGGGCTTCAAAAAAATTCTACAGTTAACGTGCACTAATACAACTGTTGTGTCAAAATTTGGAGAATTTCAGGGGTCGTTTGACCTTTTTAAGACATTTAAGTGATTTTCTAGCCATTTAATGGCCGTAATGCAAATTTGAACTACATCTACATGCAACGGCTAACCATACCGGTTTGAAAAATCATATTTGTGTACTTGTGTGTATAGGATCAAAAGTATGTCTAGAGGGGGGTGATTAGACTACTTGACCAAATAAAAATCTAGCCTTTTCCCAATTTTAAATATTGGCAGATTTTAGTAACTTAGCACTAGTCAAGCAATCAACTTACACATGCAAGTCTAAGAGTATAGCAGCGGAATGTAAAACATTGCACATGAAGGTAAAGGGAGGAGTTTGGAGGGAGAAAACGCAATGTAGACATGGAGATTTTGGCATGGTTCTGATAGGTGGTGCTATCGTACATCCACGTTGATGGAGACTTCAACCCACGAAGGGTAACGGTTGCGCGAGTCCACTGAGGGCTCCACCCACGAAGGGTCCACGAAGAAGCAACCTTGTTTATCCCACCATGGCCATCGCCCACGAAGGACTTGCCTCACTAGGGTAGATCTTCCAAAGTAGGCGATCTCCTTGCACGTACAAACTCTTTGCTTCAACTCCACAATCTTGACGGAGGCTCCCAAGTAACACATAACCAATCTAGGAGACACCACTCTCCAAAAGGTAATAGATGGTGTGTTGATGATGAACTCCTTGCTCTTGTGCTTCAAATGATAGTATCCCCAACACTCAACTCTCTCTCACGGATTTGGATTTGGTGGAAAGATGATTTTGAGAGGAAAGCAACTCGGAGAAGGCTAGAGATCAAGATTCATATGGTTGGAATGGAATATCTTGACCTCAACACATGAGTAGGTGGTTCTCTGTCAGAAAATGTATGCTGGAAGTGTAGGCATGTTCTGATGGCTCTCTTCAAGAATGAAGAGTGGGTGGAGGGGTATTTATAGCCTCCACACAAAATCTAACCATTACACACAAATCCCCAAACTCGGTGGGACCGAATAATGAAACTCGGTCGGACCGATTCAGTTCAAAATGTGAACGTTAGGCTTTTCGGTGGGACCGACATGTCAACTCGGTGGGATCATTAGGGTTAGGGCATAACGTAATCTCGGTCAGACCGATTACACAAACTCGGTGGAACCGATGTTGGTAATAAGCTAACCAGAGAGTTGGTCAGGCAAACTCGGTGGGACCGATTCGCTCATTTCGGTGAGACCAAAACATTACGAAAGGGAAACAGAGA
The DNA here is from genome assembly GCA_032464435.1 of Aegilops umbellulata. NCBI lineage: Eukaryota > Viridiplantae > Streptophyta > Magnoliopsida > Poales > Poaceae > Aegilops > Aegilops umbellulata. Next base: position 134,423,841 of record CP136054.1, read on the forward strand.
GTTTGCATTGCGAACTCGGTGGGATCGATCGCTCATCTCGATTGGACCGAAAAGTTACGAAGGGAAAAAGAGATTTTGCAATCCCATCTCGGTGAGACCGAAGTGACTAGGGTTTCTGGCAATGGCTATGTCAAGAGAACTCGGTGGCGCCAGATAGAATGTTTCGGTGGGGCCGAGTTTGACTTTTGGTTTGGGGCATATGTGGATATGAGAAAGTAGTTGAGGGTTTTTGGAGCATATCACTAAGCATTTTGAGCAAGCAACCCATTAAGTAAGCATTTTGAGCAAGCAACCCATTAAGCAACACCTCATCCCCTTTTAATGGTATTGGCTTTTGCTATGGACTCAATGTGATCTTGGATCACTAAAAGTGAAATGTAGAGTCTTGAGCTTTAGAGCTTGAGCCAATCTTTTGTCCTTAGCATCTTGAGGGGTCCACATTTCTAATCCATGCCATGTCAATCATTGAGCTTTCGTGAAATATTTATCTTAAGATATCATTAGCTCAATGAGCTATATGTTGTTAGGAATTACCAAAACCACCCAGGGATAGTTGCACTTTCAATCTCCCCCTTTTTGGTAATTGATGACAACATATAGATCAAAGCTTCGACAAATGATCATAAGATTGAAAAACATCGTCGCTTAGAGAAGTATGTGATAAGCAAGAGCTCCCCCTAAATTTGTGCATTATTTAAAATTTGCTTTTGAATGCAAATGCACAGTCGATTAGGATCATGGGTTACTCTTCCATGTCACATACATCTTGGTGGAGCGCTCAAAATGATAGAGATTAAAAGCATGCACTCATCACCAAGCAAAGTGAATGATCATATATGGAATATAAGAGATAATATCATCCAAGCAAGCATTAAAGTAGTATATGATCAAACAAGTATCTCACACACAGACATAAAGTATCAACCAAGCACACAAAAAGTTCAACCAAAAGCAAGAGAGACAAAGAAGCAAAACACTCGCTCTCGAAGCCTATGATCTATACATTTCTCCCCCTTTGGCAACAAGTTACCAAAAAGTTTGAAAATGCATAATGCTATACGTATCTCAGGCTTGATCTTCAGGAGGTGGTGTAGAGAGAACTCCAAGGACGAAGGCATCAGTTGATGTAGTCGGAGCTGGTGGAGTGGCTGCTGGAGGTGGTACTGAAGCTGTAGTTGCTGGTGCTGACGATGTAGCTCTAGTATATGGTACTGGCACTGCAGCACACCTCTAACTCCTTGTCACTCGTTGAAAAGCATTTGTAGTTGCCTTCCCTTTCCTCTATTCTGCTTCCTCCTAGAGCTGCTCAACTGTTGTCTGTATCTCAGTGACCTTCAGATCAAAATCATAAATTTTTGTCTCGATGATCCTCTCCAAGCTCTCCTGATTCTGAGTCAGGATGGCCAAGCCCTTCTCAATCCTCAAAGTAGATTGGATCAGATATGCTAGCTGATCTTGCTTGCTCTTCTGGAACACCTGAGATGCTTCCTCTACGCTTGGCATCCTTGCAGCTTTCTTTGCCTTTGCGTTAGTTCTCTTCTCTTGTGCTTGTGCTGATGAAGGTTCATTCTCATTCGTTACAACTTCATTATCTTCAAATTCAGGGTACAGAGGTAGATGCTCTTTGTCCAACAAGTAAGTCCATGTGCCCATCTTAGAGTTGATGAGCATCTGAATATGTGGAGCATACCCACAAGATCTCTTCTGATCAGCAGCTATCCTTCTGATTGTCTATACAATCAGACTCATGACCTTGAATTTTTGAGGCACATCAAATATTTGCAGCAAGTTGATGGAGTGTCCTCTAATCATCTTGTGATCTCCAGACTTGGGTAGCAAAGTGTGCCTTAAGATAGTGTTGATAGTGGGTAGACCAGACAATAAATAGTGGACAGATCCAAGCTTGTGTGTGTCCAAAGCTTTATCAGGGATCTCTTTGTACATGTTTGCCATAGAGTTGTGGTCTTTCTTCTTCTTGGCATACACATCCAAGTCATCCTCATGCTCTTCTGGGGCATTGATCAACTTGGCCCATTCTTCAACAGTTGATTGGTACCTTGTACCTTCAGACATCCATACTATCCTCCCATATGGATAGAAATGAGCAGTGGAATAAAACTGCATGATTAGCTCATCATTCCATTTTGTGGGCTTCTGAACTACAAACTTGTCAACACCACAAGCTTTGAAGCTGTCATGTACTCCTGGGAAGTGGTCTTCATTATCTTTGATGTATTCCCAATCAACCCATCTCATGTCACAGACAATTGGCTTCTTGTCAAGCAGAATAGTCTCATAAAAGTCTTGTTGTTCTTTGTTGTGGAACCTATAGTCCATAGCAGTTCTCCTTCTCACAGCATAAGGATCAGACTGTCTCCAAAGTCTCAATCCTGCATGTTTCCTGATGTGCATGTCCTCAGCCACTGGATGAGTGTCATTGTGGTCTGGAATCTTGGGTTTCAGTTTTCTTAGCACTAGGGATTCATCATCCTATTCTTCAACTTCAGGCACTGGGGCCTTGTTCTTCTCTTCTGCGGGAATGTTTCTGGTGCTTCTCTTGGGCTTAGAGGGTTTCTAAGTTTGAGCTGTTGCTTTGGGAGCAGTCTTGGGCTTTGATGGAGCAGCCCCTGACTTGATTGCATCTCCCATAAGCTTCTGAGACTTGGGTGCTGGTGCAGCATCCTCTTCCTCTTCCTCTTCTTCTGAATCTCTTACCATAGTTGATTTTCTAAGAACTTCTGTAGTTGTGGTTCTTGCCCTCTTCTTCTTCTTGCCATCTCCAGCTGCTTCACCATCATCTGATTCTATGGTGAATTTCATGGTTTCTCTTGTTGGAACTTTCCTTGGCTTTGACATTGGGACTCTCTTTGTTGGTGCCTTCTTATTCAAGCCAGGCTTAGTTGCTCCAGCTATGCCATACTCTTTCTTCAGCACTTTCTTCCTTGAGGTGGCCTCATCCTCAATAGCCACATAGTCCTCATCCTCAGAATCTGAGGTTCTCTTCTTCCTTGTTCTAGTGGCTACCTTGGGCAAGTTACTTGGTGTGCTCCTGCTGCCCTCGTCATAGCTGCTTGAGGGACTAGTGCCCTCACTCATTTGCACTTGCTCTTCAGTTCTGTTCTGGCTGTCACTCTGGCCAGACATCTTGGCAAGCAAACTGATAGTAAACCCTATGAATAGATATAGATGAGGTAGAGTAGATGAGCATCACAAAGTGCAGAGTTTTTGCAAAACAGATGAGTCAAAACATAGTTTTAGTTCTCCACAGAAAGCATTTTGGAGCTACCGATTTGTTAAACTCGGTGACACCGAAGAAACTTTTGGAACCTAAACTAGTGAACTCGGTCAGACCGAGTCATAGTTTGGTGGCTCCGAGATTGCTAGGGTTTCACAAAGAGTCGAACTCGGTCGCACCGATTTGTAGTTTTTGGTCAGACCGAAAACACATGTCCAATGGCCTAAGCCAAATCGGTGAGACCGATTTCTACAACTCGGTCGATCCGAGATGAGTTCGGCGGAGACCTAACCCTAAATTTTCGAAGCAAATCTAACCTAAAGGATGTTTTCTCTAGATAGACTGTTTTCATACGTGGTAAAGATCATGGCAAAGCAATGTGCTACGAATCAGAGTGGGTAAATAGCACATAGAGTCGAACCCATACTCTAGTTCAGCGGGAGTTCGCTACGGCGACAACAGTGGAGCAGAATTCTGTTGACGGCGACGGAGACCAGCGGCGGGAGGTCGCTGGCGGCGAGGAGACAATCTGGAGACCCGAGGAGGCAGAGCAGGACACGCGCGGGCTGGGGAGTTTAAAGAAATTTCCAAAATCTCACCCGTGGGTTTATATATCCCGACCCTGTAGGTGTGACCAAGTGGAACAACTCGGTGGCACCGAGATGCAGAATCGCAAGCGGTTACTACAACTCGGTTTGACCGAAAAGTTCAAATCGGTTGCACCGAGATGAAAAACCTAGATCAACTTAGTCAACTCGGTGTGACCGAAGTGGATGACTCGGTCATACCGAAATGCAAAGAGGTTTTGGAAGTTTAAGTCTATGATGAATCGAGGACTCCGAGTGTTCCTCACACAGAGTGGTTCGAATTTGACTTGATCAAACTTTGTGATGTAGCATGAATAGAGTTTGAGACGAGAAAAGCATAGATAGCTAGAGGGTGTTCTTAGTCATTCTTGTCCATCCATTCGGCAAAAGAGAGAAAACCAGACAATCAAAGCAACAAATGGATGTCCTCGAATGAGTAAAATATGCAACCAACATGCTCACACAATAAGATGGCAAATGAAATATGTGACGAAGCATGCACAAAACACTCTAGCATCTATCAAGCAATTGGCAATGACTAGGTCATCTATATATGAGTATATTGACTTAGGAGTCAAATGAGAACATTTGATCATAGGTCATACTCATCGTTTAAGCACAAGTGGGGTTACCACTTTTACATAACGCATTGTTGTGTTCACACCATTAGAGTTGCTTTAGCTCAATTGGTTAGAGTAAAGCTCCCCCTAGATGTGGTATCCTCCCTAAGAGGGATGAACTAACCTTGGGTTTTGTCGATGATGACTTCATGTAGGTGTTGAAGATGTGGACGCTCAATGTTGATGTAGATCATTCGGAGCAATCCATTGGAGTGAGTTGCACTTTCAATACCTACACGGGTTAGTCCCACAAGGAACAAACAAGGATATCCATAGACATAGAGTGATGTACACATAGATGATGTCCATGAAAGCATTAGGTTACCTTGTCCCTTGTCTTACCAACAAGAGGGTTTGTGACTCCTTGAACTAGTGCAATATGTCAAAGTTGTTTGCACATGTCCTTGCCAAAGAGTATGAGTGAAGTATGTTGGTGGAGTCACCCTTAAGAACTCTCTAGTTCTTCTTCTTCGGGATCCACATCATCTTGATGGGAATCCTTGGAGTTGTAGTCGTACTTGATGTAGTAGAACTTGATGTAGTCTTGGGAACCCACTTGACCAAGGCTTTGGGAGCTTCTTCAAATGCATCAATCTCCTCTTAAAGCTTGTCCTTGCCTTTTTGCTTGTGGTCTTGTGGTGGAAGATCATCTTGAGCTTGAGTTCCTTGGAAAGAAGTAGGATCATACTTCTCTTGTTGGGGAACAAACTTTGTCTTGGGGTATTGATCTTCTTCCCACTCAACTCCATTGGCATTGAACTTTCGTTCAAAACCAACACCTTGATTCTTCCGGTGCCTTCCTTGCTTGCGTACAATTTCCTTAAATTGCTTACTTTCGGCAAGGCTCTTGTAAACACCTTTCTCTATAATTCCCTTCAATAAGCTATTTTCTTACTCAAGTGTTACTTGGCTAAGAGAATCATTAGTGGAATCAAGAGAACTACTAGAAGCAACAACATTGGATTTAGCATGATTGTTGTTACTACTAGATGAAGAATCTTTCTTACTCTTGTTGCTAGATTTTACTTGTGGCATGTAAGTGTTGGGGAACGTAGCAGAAATTCAAAATTTTCCTACGTATCACCAAGATCTATCTATGGAGAAACCAGCAACGAGGGGAAGGAGAGTGCATCTACATACCCTTGTAGATCGCTAAGCGGAAGCATTCAAGTGAACGGGGTTGATGGAGTCGTACTCGTCGTGATCCAAATCACCGATGACCAAGTGCCGAACGGACGGCACCTCCGCGTTCAACACACATACAGCCCGGTGACGTCTCCCATGCCTTGATCCAGCAAGGAGAGAGGGAGATGTTGAGGAAGACTCCGTCCAGCAGCAGCACAACGGCGTGGTGGTGGTGGAGGAGCGTGGCAATCCTGCAGGGCTTCGCCAAGCACCGCGGGAGAGGAGGAGGGAGAGAAGCAGGGCTGCGCCATGGAGAGGTCAGAACTCATGTGTTGGCAGCCCCAAAACCCTCAAGTATATATAGGGGAGAGGGAGGGGGTGAGCCCCCTTTAGGGTTTCCACCCCAAGGGGTGCGGCAGCCCCAAACCCATCTAGGGTGGCGGCCAAAGGGGGGAGAGGGGAAACTTGCCCCCCAAGCTAGGTGGGGCGCCCCCTCCCCAAACCCTAGGCGCCTTGGGCCCTTGTGGGGAGGCGCACCATCCCACCTGGGGCTGGTCCCCTCCCACTCTTGGCCCATGCAGCCCTCCGGGGCCGATGGTCCCATTTGGTGGACCCCCGGGACCCTCCTGGTGGTCCTGGTACGTTACCGATAAAACCCGAAACTCTTTCGGTGACCAAAACAGGACTTCCCATATATAAATCTTTACCTCCGAACCATTCCGGAACTCCTCGTGATGTCCGGGATCTCATCCGGGACTCCGAACAACATTCGGTAACCACATACGAACTTCCTTTATAACCCTAGCGTCATCGAACCTTAAGTGTGTAGACCCTACGGGTTCGGGAACCATGCAGACATGACCGAGACGTTCTCCAGTCAATAACCAACAGCGGGATCTGGATACCCATGTTGGTTCCCACATGTTCCACGATGATCTCATCGGATGAACCCCGATGTTGAGGATTCGATCAATCCCGTATACAATTCCCTTTGTCTAGCGGTATTGTACTTGCCGAGATTCGATCGTCGGTATCCCGATACCTTGTTCAATCTCGTTACCGGCAAGTCTCTTTACTCGTTCCGTAACACATCATCCCGTGAACAACTCCTTGATCACATTGTGCACATTATGATGATGTCCTACCGAGTGGGCCCAGAGATACCTCTCCATCACACGGAGTGACAAATCCCAGTCTTGATTCGTGCCAACCCAACAGACACTTTCGGAGATACCTGTAGTGCACCTTTATAGCCACCCAGTTACGTTGTGACGTTTGGCACACCCAAAGTATTCCTTCGGTATCCGGGAGTTGCACAATCTCATGGTCTAAGGAAATGATACTTGACATTAGAAAAGCTTTAGCATACGAACTACACAATCTTGTGCTATGCTTAGGATTGGGTCTTGTCCATCACATCATTCTTCTAATGATGTGATCCCGTTATCAATGACATCCAATGTCCATGGTCAGGAAACCGTAACCATCTATTGATCAACGAGCTAGTCAACTAGAGGCTTACTAGGGACATGGTGTTGTCTATGTATCCACACATGTATCTGAGTTTCCTATCAATACAATTCTAGCATGGATAATAAACGATTATCATGAACAAGGAAATATAATAATAACTAATTTATTATTGCCTCTAGGGCATATTTCCAACAGTAAGTAGATAAGAGTAAACAATTGGCAATGTAAGAAGAACTTTTCTTGCGAAGATCATCGTTGGTTGCTTTTAAGAACCCATGCTCTTGCTCAAGGTTGAGCTTATCAAAGCGTAGCTTCTCATGAGTCTTTAAAAGTTCTCGATGATCTTCCAAGGTAGTTTCATGAGCTAACTTAAGAGTGTTTAGTTCTTTAGTTAGACGCTCAATCTCCTTCTTATCATCGTCATTCGTTTTATCTTGATTAGCATGATTAATAGCAAATTCATCATAGTATTCATAACTATAGTTGTCAACAAGTAAATCATCATCTCCTAGCAAATCATCTTCATCACTATTGAAATCAGCATACTCGGGGTGTGATACCTATGGGCCTTTAGCCATGAAGCATCTTCCAATTCCTTCATTTGGTGAGTCAAATATGTCGTAGGAGTTGGTTAACACAAGTGCTAGACCGGCAACACCTTCATCTTGAGTATATTCGGAGTCGGAGTGATAACTTCTTTTGGAGTGATGTTCGGAGTCGGAGCCGGATACCCATTCACCAATGTGAGCTTGATGTCTTTGTTTTGTGTAGCTTTTTGAAGATTTATCCTTCCTTTACGAATCCTTGCTTCTCCGAGAGGTTCTTCGTTCATAACGATCATCTCTACTCCTTCTCTCTCTTGGTGGTGTTTCTTCTCTTCTACTTCTTCTTTTGGGAGAATCTTCTCTTCTTTTGTAGGGAGCCGTACACTCATTGGAGTAGTGTCCGGGTCTTCCACAATTGTAGCAATTTCGTTCACGACTTGAAGATCTTTTGTCATTGTAGGACCTTGACTTGGAACTTCTTTCCTTGCTTGTACTCTTGTAGAACTTGTTGAAATTCTTCACCATTAGGCTCAATTCTTCATTGAAGGTTTGTTTCTCACATGATGATGTGGGAGCATCACATGAGGCTTTGTAAGCACCACTTGACTTGTTGTGGAGCTCTTCCTTATCCTTAAGTGACACCTCATGAGCAACAATTCTTCCAATGACTTCCATTGGCTTGAGATCTTTGTAACTGGGAATCATCTGGATCAATGTGCACACGGTATCATATTTTCCATCCAAGGCTCTAAGGATCTTCTTGATGATGAATCTATCGGTCATCTCTTCACTTCTAAGCTGGCAATCTCATTTGTGATGAGAGCAAGCCTAGAGTACATTTCAGCGACACCTTCACCATCCTTCATTTTGAACTTGTCAAGTTGACTTTGAAGCACATCCAATTTGGATTCCTTCACGGAGTCGGTACCTTCGTGCATATCAATCAAAGTATACCAAATTTCCTTTGCATTCTCAAGACGGCTGATTTTGTTGAATCACAATCCATTGAAGAGAATATCACAAGCTTGAGCATTGTATTGCAGCATCTTCAACTCTTCCGTGGTAGCTTCACAGTTCGGTTCTCTCCCATCAAAGAATTCACCTTGCAAGCCAATACACACAATATCCCAAACGGCAGGGTTATGTCCAAGAATATGCATTTTCATCTTGTGCTTCCAACTAGCAAAATTAGTACCATCAAAGTAAGGACCTTTACGGTGGTAATTTCCCTCGCTAGACGCCATACTCTCCTAGGTTGTGAAACCAAGGCTATGATCACCAAAAGCTATGGAAATCAAGGCAAATGGAGACCGTAGCTCTAATACCACTTGTAGGATCGATAGTATGTCTAGAGGAGGGTGATTAGACTACTTGACCAAATAAAAATCTAGCCTTTTCCCAATTTTAAGTCTTGGCAGATTTTAGCAACTTAGCACTAGTCAAGGAATCAACCTACACATGCAAGTCTAAGAGTATAGCAGCGGAATGTAAAACATTACACACGAAGGTAAAGGGAGAAGTTTGGAGGGAGCAAACGCAATGTAGATACGGAGATTTTGGCATGGCTTTGATAGGTAGTGCTATCGTACATCCACGTTGATGGAGACTACAACCCACGAAGGGTAACAGTTGCGTGAGTCCATGGAGGGCTCCACCCACGAAGGGTCCATGAAGAAGCAACCTTGTCTATCCCACCATGGCCATCGCCCATGAAGGAATTGCCTCACTAGGGTAAATCTTCATGAAGTAGGCGATCTCCTTGCCCGTACAAACTCCTTGCTTCAACTCCACAATCTTGACGGAGGCCCCCAAGTGACACCTAACCAATCTAGGAGACACCACTCTCCAAAAGGTAATAGCTGGTGTGTTGATGATGAACTCCTTGATCTTGTGCTTCAAATGATAGTCTCCCCAACACTCAACTCTCTCTCACGGATTTGGATTTGGTGGAAAGATGATTTGAGTGGAAAGCAACTTGGAGAAGGCTAGAGATCAAGATTCAGATGGTTGGAATGGAATATCTTGACCTCAACACATGAGTAGGTGGTTCTCTCTCAGAAAATGTATGCTGGAAGTGTAGGCATGTTCTGATGGCTCTCTTCACGAATGATGAGTGGGTGGAGGGGTATTTATAGCCTCCACACAAAATCTAACCATTACACACAAATCCCCAAACTCGGTGGGACCGAATAATGAAACTCGGTCGGACCGATTCAGTTCAAAATGTGAACGTTAGGCTTTTTGGTGGGACTGACATGTCAACTCGGTGGGACCGATTTCATTAGGGTTAGGGCATAACGTAATCTCGGTGAGACCGATTACACAAACTCGGTGGAACCGATTTTGGTAATAAGCTAACCAGAGAGTTGGTCAGGCAAACTCGGTGGGACCGATTCGCTTATTTCGGTGAGACCGAAACGTTATGAAAGGGAAACAAAGAGTTTGCATTGCGAACTCGGTGGGACCGATCGCTCATCTCGGTTGGACCGAAACGTTATGAAGGGAAATAGAGAGTTTGCAATCCCATCTCTGTGAGATCGTGATCCCTATCGGTGAGACCGAAGTGACTAGGGTTTCTAGCAATGGCTATGTCAAGAGAACTCGGTGGCGCCGGATAGATTGTTTCGGTGGGACCGAGTTTGACTTTTTGTTTGGGACATATGTGGATATGAGAAAGTAGTTGAGGGTTTTTGGAGCATATCACTAAGAATTTTGAGCAAGAAACACCTCATCCCCTTTTAATAGCATTGGCTTTTGCTATGGACTCAATGTGATCTTGGATCACTAAAAGTGAAATGTAGAGTCCTGAGCTTTAGAGCTTGAGCCAATCTTTTGTCCTTAGCATTTTGAGGGGTCCACATTTCCAATCCATGCCATGCCAATCATTGAGCTTTCCTGAAATATTTATCTTGAGATATCATTAGCTCAATGAGCTATATGTTGTTAGGAATTACCAAAACCACCCAGGGATAGTTGCACTTTCAATCTCCACCTTTTTGGTAATTGATGACAACATATGGATCAAAGCTTCGACAAATGATCATAAGATTGAAATACATCGTCGCTTTGAGAAGTATGTGATAAGCAGGAGCTCCCCCTAAATTTGTGCATTATTTAAAATTTGCTTTTGAATGCAAATGCACAATCAATTAGGATCATGGGTTACTCTTCCATGTCACATACATCTTGGTGGAGTGCTCAAAATGATAGAGATTAAAAGCATGCACTCATCACCAAGCAAAGTGAATGTTCATATATGGAATATAAGAGATAATATCATCCAAGCAAGAATTAAAGTAGCATATGATCAAACAGTATCTCACACATAGACATAAAGTATCAACCAAGCACATAAAAAGTTCAACCAAAAGCAAGAGAGACAAAGAAGCAAAACACTCGCTCTTGAAGCCTATGATCTATACATTTCTCCCCCTTTGGCAACAAGTAAGCAAAAGGTTTGAAAATGCATAGTGTTATACGTCTCTCACGCTTGATCTTTGGGAGGTGGTGTAGAGTGAACTCCAAGGACGAAGGCATCAGTTGATGTAGTCGGAGCTGGTGGAGTGGCTGCTGGAGGTGGTACTGAAGTTGTAGCTGCTAGTGCTGACGATGTAGCTCTAGTATCTGGTACTGGCACTGTAACAGACCTCTGACTCCTTGGCACTCGTTGAAAAGCATCTGTAGTTGCCTTCCCTTTCCTCTCTTCTGCTTCCTCCTGGAGCTGCTCAACTGCTGTCTGTATCTCAGTGACCTTCAGATCAAGATCATAAAATTTTATCTCGATGATCCTCTCCAAGCTCTCCTGATTCTGAGTCAGGGCGGCCAAGCCCTTCTCAATCCTCAAAGTTTGATGACGAACGGGATATAGCTTCCTCTTACGGCCTTCAAATTTTTTATACATTTAACGTGCACTAATACAACTGTCATGTGAAAATTTGAAAAATTCTAGGGGTCATTTGACCTTTTAAAAACATTTAAGTGATTTTCTAGCCATTAATGACCGTAATTCAAATTTGAACTACATCTACATGCAACAGCTAACCATAACGGTTTGAAAAATCATATTTGTGTACTTGTGTGCTAGTTAATTCCATGTGCAGTAAATTAGAAGGAATTTTCAAACATATTAGTGTCACGGCATGGACACATGCATGGAGTGCCATGGCTTTTTAATTCCAAAAAATAAAAAATGATCAGATAAACATGAAAACTTGCTTGATGTAATGTCATGCCACCAAGATGATGTATTAAAAAAATTGGCCTGTTTGATGAAAGTTTGGACACACACCCCTCACAAACTGTAGCAACTCACTAGAAGGCTCGTATTTCTGAGAGGGAACAATGTATGTTTGATGACGAACATGAGATAGCTTCCTCTTATGGCCTTCAAATTTTTCCTACATGTCACATGCACTAATACAACTATCATGTGAAAAATTGGAAAATTCTAGGGGTCATTTGACCTTTTAAAGACATTTAAGTGATTTTCTAGCATTTAATCACCGTAATTCAAATTTGAACTACATCTACGTGCAACGGCTAACCATAACGGTTTGAAAAATCATATTTTTGTGTACTTGTGTGCGAGTTAATTCCATGTGCAGTAAATTGGAAGGAATTTTCAAACATATTGGTGTCACGGTCTGGACACACATGCATGGAGCGCCATGCCATTCAAATTCCAAAAAATAAGAAAAATGATCAGAAACACATGAAACCTTGCTTGACGTAATGTCATGCCACCAAGATGATGTGGTAAAATAATTGGCCTATTTGATGAAAGTCTGGACACACACCCCTTACAAACTAGAGCAACTCACTAGAAGGCTCGTGGTTTCGAGAGGGAACAATGCATGTCTGATGACGAACGAGCGATAGCTTCCTCTTATGGGCTTCAAAAAATTCTACAATTAACATGCACTAATACAACTGTCGTGTCAAAATTTGGAAAAACTCAGGGGTCATTTGACCTTTTTAAGACATTTAAGTGATTTTCTAGCCATTTAATGACCGTAATCCAAATTTGAACTACATCTACATGTATCGGCTAACCATAACGGTTTGAAAAAAATATTTGTGTACTTGTGTGCGAGTTAATTCCATGTACAGTAAATTGGATCAAATTTTCAAACATATTGGTCTCACAGCTTGGACACATGCATGGAGTGCCATGGCATTTAAATTCCAAAAAATTAAAATATCATCAAAGGATGTAAATATCTGGTGTTCAAAAAAGAAAATGAAAAGATCTGGCAAGACAACCACCCCCCACATGATTGGCACTCTATTTCGCGCCTCAAGGTTTGGAAGGTGAGTGGCGCGGGTTATTAATCAAACACGATTCTGTATTGGAAACTGTCAGCTATTAAGTTCACACACGGATTTTGCTGCGGGAATCGTGTGTAATTCAAACTAGAGTACTCGCAAATTTTGGCGACCGGCGTGTGTACTGTTCCCGTCAATCGAGATTCCAGCCGCCAATAAATACTACCTTGCTCATGTCGTCCCGCCTGCATTCTCATCTACATCCTCCCCTCTCTCGCCCTCTCTCTCTCTCTCAAATCTCTACCATGGCGCCACCGATCTGCCCACGCGCCGCCGAGGAGTCACCCCCCCCCCCCCCCGAGCATGCTCAGTCGAAGAGCAGCGACGAGGAGGACCCCTACGCGCCGCCGGATGAGGTTGCGCCGGACCCCCCAAGTTTGGATTGGTTTTGGGGCCAGTACAATCTTTGTCTGTGGAAGTCGCTGCCGCTGACTAAGAAAGACAGGCAAGTGGCGTTCAAGAAGGAGATGGCGGAGGAGGAAGCCAGGTACCAGGCAACCTGTGAAGCCTATGATGCCGCCTGGAAAAATGAGGCGGTGGAGCTTTGGGGGCGGGCACGTCGTCGTGCAGAGGAGGTGTACGAAGACAGGTACTTCGTGAGGAAGGTCAAAGGTGCTAGGCACCTCATCACTGTGTGGATGTGGGCTGATAAGCTCCAGTGTGCCACTGATGAGGAGCTCTGGTGAGCGCCCAACGAAATGCCAAGATCGTTCGCGCTCGTCCGCCGACAAGAGGTAGATCGGTACATCAAGCACTGCGATGCGGAGGAGGCGGACTACTGCCTCCGTGCTGGGAAGCTGCCGCGCACCAGGGAGCTGCTAGTGAGGGGCTGCCGGAATACTGCCCCCCAGGAGGGATTATTAGTTTTAGTATTGTTCATTTTCAATTTTATGCATTGTACCTAGTAGTTAATTATCATCATGTATATGTGATGATATTATATATATTATGTGATGAACTAATAAACAATTAATATATATATATAATGACTTCCATTTTCTATCTATTTTTGTATACTAATTTGTATCTAGCTGTTATCATCCACATATACAGAATGGGAAGCATATATACACACATTGAAACAGAACATATAAGAACGAAAAACAGAGTACACACATTGAAACAGAGCAATAAGCAGAGCAATATTATGATTGTTGTGAATACATAGCGATCCACGTCGAAATGACTCAACAAAATAAAACACGTCCATGAGACCATGACCAGCAGCCCTTGCCTGGTAGCTCTTGGCTCTGCCTGAACTCGTGCAGGCGTTCGTCCAAGCGGTCGACACGCTCGCGGTACATCTGGAGCGCGATCTCGAGCTCCAAGTTGGCTATTTCATCGGAGATCACCAGTTCGAGGATGTGATGACAATGTTCCTCTACTACGCCCAGGTGGACAGCTAGGCCAAGGAGGCGGTCGAGCCTAGCGACCAGCGCGTTGGCATCGAGCGTGCCGCGGAAAAGGCAAACGACACGACCCATGCGAATGGCGCGGCGGGCGTTCGGTGCAAGTACGGCGTGGCCAGCCTCTGGTGCAAGTACGGCGCAGAGGGCATCTGCCGACTCCTGGCAAGGAATGGGGGTACTGACGGGACGTGTACCCAGCTGCAACGCCCTGTTGACAGTAGGCAAGCGCTGATGGATCCGCTCTTGCTGTGCGGCGCGTCGCGCCTCTTGCTCTGTCGTGCTTCAACGGTCTGGCCGTGCGGCGAGCCGCAGCCTATGCGCGGACGCACCTAGCTTGCTCTGTGGCGCGCCATCGATCATGTTGTGCGGCGAGCTGTAGCCTCTCGGCGCTGACATGCCTATCTTAATCCGCGGCGCTGAAGCACAATGCGCCAGGGGTCTGCTCAACCCTGGTGATGATGCACATCACGGCGTCGTCCATCATGTTGCCGGGGAGCGCCTCGGCCTCGACGGGCCATGGCACCTTCTCGTTTTCCTTGTCAACGAGGTTGTTGGTAGAGTTGGCGCTTTGGTGGGTTGGCATGCTTGGAAAAGGTGGATGTGCAATAGGCTGCGCTTGTTGCCTCCGTGCGTCGTGCGCCGCCTAGGTTTATGCGCAATATTGCTGGGTGGTAGGAAACCGGTGAGGAAATGGCGGGAAACGATGGCGTGTTCATAAAACACCATTAATTAATGGAAACTTAGCATAGAAGGAACATCGAGTTAGCACCAGAAGTATATGATGATCAGATGATCGTTTATCCTAGTTAATTATGCATGTAATAGTTTACTTTGGTGTGTGGAAATGTCATGTGTGTACTAGCCACCTATGTAATTGGATGTTTGCCCCGTATTACACACATCTTGTTTATGTGAAACGTTTCTGTTCTCTTGGCTCAACACAAACAGTTTATCGGAATGCACTGTATGCCCTCCATTGCACACACCTTGATCTGGCTGAACCATATTTGTTGCGTTGCCTAGTCGTAAATAGTTCATCCGAGTGAACTATATGTCGTATATTGCACACACCTTGATCTGGCTGACCATTTCTTTTGTGTTGCCAAATCACAAATTGTTCATCCGAGTGAACTGTAGGCCGTATATCACACACACACCTTCATCTGGCTGCCCGTTTCTGTTGTTCCGCCTCATCTCAAATAGTTTATCCGAGTGAACTGTATGTCGTATATTGCACATGCCTTCATCTGGCTGCCAGTTTCTTTTGTTCTGCCTCATCGCAAGCAGTTAATTGAACTAAACTGCATGCCCTGCATCGCACACGCAACAAAAATATGAACCATGTTTGATGTATCATTTGTCACAAACGTTTGCATCTTTTTTCACGTTTTTTTACATCATTGTTTGCGATTAATGCATCACACACAGTTTCGCCAATGGGTATTTAATCGCAGTGTCGCGTTAGTAGCATCCTACAGTAGTGATATTTAGTGCTAAATTCACAAAAAGCATTGGTATCCATGAAAGATTTAACACAATCAAACTTAAGGTTTATACCTGACTCATTGCTGTCGGCGTTCTGGGAACCGGGGTCCCCAGACTTGCCTGCCTGCGGCCCATAGCGCGGCTAAGCAGCAGGCTGTATGGCCCATCTTCATCAACAAGGCATCCAAGACCCTCGCAAGGCGAACGATGCAAGACCTCCTCTGGAGTGGCCTAGCCAGGCAGGCTTGCGAGGAGCGGAGATATCAAGGCGAGGCAAACCTCACGAGGCTCTCGTGACATGAGCCATGACGAACGGCAGCAGGCAGGTGCCAGGCGGGCGCAACGTCCTTATTTCCTCTTTGGTGCTAAGGCGGCCAGCGCAGGCGAAGAGTACCAAGGCATCAGGCAAAGGTTGCCATATCGATGCAACGAGACCAAGACCAGGAGGACGGCAAGATGGAGGTCATCGTGGAGCCCAAGACGGCGTCACCCCAAAGCTTTTCGCAGGCGAAGACCACTTTTGTCAGGATAGCTTGTACTAGTTGTCCCCCTTCAAATTCGCCCGCCGTTGTTGGCTCCCTTCCCGCTCGATATTTGGGAAGAGGACTAGGGCCTATATAATAGAGCTAGCCACCACAGTAGAGGCATCTCATCTTGGCTTGATCCAACCCGATCGAGAGCCTACTCATAAGAACACCTCAACCTCAGGAGGATGTTCTTCCCTTGTACTGTTCATCATCAGCCCAAGAGGCAATCCACCACCACCACCACACTGGAGTAGGGTATTACACCACAACGGTGGCCCAAACCAGTATAAACCTCGTGTCCTTCTGTGTTGCGAGTTCGTCGAGTTCGTCCGCGAGATCTTAGCGAGCTAGGGCGTAGATCGGTAGGAGGGCAAGACTTCGTGCGCACCCCAGTGTTCGAACCTTAAGGGTTTGCCGGAACCCCACATCCGACATTTGGCGCGCCAGGTAGGGGTGCACCGGAGCTTCTTCTCCGCCATCCAGCTCTCCGACGCTCCCCAGCCATGATGTCTGGCGATTCAAGGTCCGGCTCCGACCATTGGGCAGTCTGGCCAGCCCGGGTAGCGCCGCCTGCCCATGAAGGTCTCGACCCCGCATTCCAAGCGGCACGGGCGCCGCCAAACTCCGCCAGGCGCGGACAGCGCAGCCAGGCGTCATCCACCCTCACCCCGCGGCAAGTACGAGCCACCGCAGGAGCGGCGAGTCATGCCGCAGCAACGGCGCCGCACTCACGGCGGGAGCAAGCAAACATGCGGGCGGCACTAACGGTGGCAAGGGAGTTGCTGCGATGCAGGCTGATGGAGAGCGGTCGGGATACGTTGCTGGAGCATGTTGCTGAGCTGCTAGATGCAGCGGTGTCGGCAGCACCGCCCTTCTGCTATCGACTTCCTCCCCAGGCCACTGCAGGGCCACGTGGCGAACCTCACCACATCCGCGCACCATCAACTACGCCCGGGGGCTTCATCAACATCAGCACGGCCGGTGGCGTAGGGGGCTCCGACTCCCCCATGCCGCCCTCGACAAGCACGGGCTCAAGCGTCGCCCCCCATGGTCCCAGCCGGATGCCGTATTGCCATCCCCAGGACGCCATCATGGGTGGAGCAACATGGAGTGTGGGGCACCACAGCGAGGTGTTCGGGGTGACGGCCCCGGAAGCCTACGTGCCCTGCATGATGGAACAAGGGTACGCACCAGAGGACGACCATGGCTTGTTCATTGGAGAAGATTGGGGAGAGGGGGCGCTAGGAGCCGAAGCCTTTCAAGAACCGACGGAGAACCACGACAGTCACACCGGCAACGACAACTACAGGGTACCGCTAATCTCTCAGAAACAAGCTTATGCTAACCATGGGCTGCAGATGACTCAGGTTGCAGCGTCGATCGATGACCCTGGCACGGCGGCACCCGTTCCAACAAGGGAGACATGCTGGGGGCCGCCGGGGGGAGCCAGGAGCATGGCTCCACCCCGCAGCACGCGACGCCTGGCGACTCGGAGGTAGGCCCTCTGCCGGGGAGGCTTCGACAACACTTCCCCCGGCAGAGGACCTGTGGTCGCCAAGGGAACCGCTGGCGTCCTCTTTCCCTCCTTTGTGTCGTCCTGGTGACCGGTCGGCTCAGAGGAGGTCAAGAGTGGCGCAAGGCGGGGCCCTCGTCTGGCAATATGAAGCAAGGCCGATACCTGTGAAGAAGGCCCAGTGCCTGTGAAGCTTGCCGCTCGTGACACTCTCATGTAATAATGAGTTGGGGCTGTACACGCCCCGCAGACTCAGGGGTGCCGGCCTTAGGCCCCGGGGCTCCCTCCCACGCCTAGTGGTAGCACTTAGCTCCGCGCTGGTGAGAAGACTTGAAGACCAGAATACTAGACTAGGTGCCGGACGCGACCTTTTGCTTTGGATCTCTCTCTTTCTGTAGCTTTGCTTTCTGGATCTGGATTTGAGCGGAAGCTGAGTTTTATTGATGCGTGCGGGGGGGAGCCTTTTCTCGTTTGAGCAATTTCTTGCCTTCTGGATCTCGTTTTGTCTGGGACTCATGTCCGTCGCCTTTCCCTCATGAGCTCCTCGCGAGCGGGACTGTGCGAAGCACGCGCACGCCAAGCGCGCGCTAACACTGCAACTGGTGCTCATCTCTTGTGGGGCCCCTTCTGACGGGGCGATGAGCTCCGCAAGGTTCTCAGGAACTCGACACATCGGAGCCCAGCTCAAAGCTGGCGCTGACTAAGGTAAACCAAGGCAGAAAACTCGCATCAGGATTCACAACTTCACGAGGACACAAACTCGCATCGCATGGGAAAGTAAAAACTGCAATTTGCTTACATGAGGGGCTCCCCCTCTCAAAATGCTCTTACAAGTTTCCAAGGGCCACGCCCGAGTTTGTGTGCAGGAAGAAATGATAGGGGGACAAGGCATCAGCTAGAAATGTCGCTCGCTGCATCACCCGCAGACGCGTCACTCGCGTCGTCGTCGTCTTCATCGGCATTATCGCCGCCATCGGCGACGCCCCTGTCACCATCATCGACCACGTCGCCTCCGTCTGTGACGACCACCAACGCGTCATCCTCCGAAGCGAAGGCCCTAACCAACACGTCCACATTGTCCTCAACCCAGCGCACTAGGTTGCCCCGGACAGCCATGGGTATGGGGGCGATGGCGGCGTCAAAGTCAAAGTTGGGGTCGGCATTCAGGAGGTGGCTAAAGACACGGGAGAAAGCGCGCTCAAGCAGGCCACGTCCCCTTTCCTCCACAAGCTGGCGAGCTCTGGCAGATCGAGCCTCCAGGCGCGTCACCACCTCAGTAAAGAAGGTCAGGTGGCTGGCATAATCATTTGAGTGAGGGGTCGGCGCCTCCACGTCGCAAATATGGCCCAGGGAGATATTGGCCCTGTTCCAGAGATCCTGAAGCATAGGGGCATGCTCGTGCTCCAGCGCTCGACGTTGGAGCACCTACTCCATGTTTTGCCTCACGATGGCCTCTACGTCATCAACCCGCCTCCAGAGGGAACGCAGCTCGGCGCGGGCGGAGGCCAAGTCCGCCTGCACCATGACCAGGGCAGCGGTCGTGGCCTCTGCGCGCCTCTCAGCCTCGTCCAACCTGGGCCTAAGGGCAGCGGCCCTGCCCTCATCCTCCACGCCCGCGAGCTTCAGCTTCAGGTCGTACCTGCCCTCCAGGTCCGCGCGAACCTCGGCCACACGGCGGTTCACCTCCTCCTCAACTCCAGCCTCGCGAACCCCGATAGCGTCTTTTGCTTGGGCAACTTGACGCTCCCTCGTCTCCAGTTGCTCGAGCTCGCGGCAATGCTCCATGGCCTCCAGGGCCAGCGCCTCCTCACGCTTCCGGACCTCCCCTTCCTCCGCGGGCGTCCCCCTCAGCGATGCAAGAGCGGCCCTGCGAGCCTCCACCTGCTGCTCAAAAGACGCGCTCCAGGCCTGGAGCTCCCACACGTGCTTCTCCGCAGCCTCGCGGCGGTGATCAGCCTCACGAGCCTCTTCCAAGGCTCGTGAGCGGGCTTCATGTGAAACCTTGAGAGATGCCTCGGCCTTCGCGTTCTCAAGGTCACGCTGATAGCGGCCGAGGTTGATGACCACCTTCAGCTTGCGCCGCTCCTCCGCCAACCGGAGACCTTCAGCCTCAAGACGCGAATCGACACTCGCGAGCTCTTCACCAAGTTGACGCATCGCGCCCATCGCCTCCCGGAAGAGCTCGTGACGAACCACGCCCCGCCCGCGCTCGAGCCCGAACGCCCTGCCCACCTTGTCCTCTGCCTCGGGGGCTGCGGGCGGGGCGCCAAGTGGCGCGCCACCCCTCGGTAGGGGGTTGGGGGCTGGCGCTGCACCCAACACCAGCCCATCCTCGCGAGAAGCCCAAGCCGGCTGAGGCTCGCTGCTTGAAGAGGAGTCAAAGATCGAAGCCAACAAATTGTCGTCCAAGACCAGCGGAGGAGTCTTGGGCATGCCTGCCAAGATCCACGCCAGACCAGGGGGAGGAGCAGCAAGGCCGGAGGTTCAGCACGCAGGAAAGGCAGGAGTGCCCCTTCAACCAACCCTACTCCAGAGGCAACAAGCGGACTCAGAGGGCTCAAGGCCGATGGGGGAGTCAAGGAAGGAGGAGGCTGTTTCTCAGGAAGCGCAGTCGCCTCGACGGAAGGAGCCCTGAAGAACTAACGTCAGGAAACGAAAAACAGCACACAAGGAGCCACAGCGGTATGAGACTTACATGTCAACAGCGATGTACTTCCTCCGCTTCAGCGGTCCAAAGATGTTGTTGTCGCTGGGAGATCCTTTCCTCTTGCGGAGCTCCTCGAAGTCCACACAAAGACGGCCGAAACACTGGACGTGACGGCCGGTGCGCAGCGGGGCCGAAGAAGAGCTTGGAAGAATATCTTTAGAGGTGCCTGGTTGCGGCAAGCAGCCGGGCACCGTTTCACCACGACCTCCCGAGGCTCCTGGAGCCTTGTCCTCAAGAGTCGCATGCAGCGTCTCCTCAGCAACCGACGTCTCAGGAGGGAAGTGGCAGGCTCCTGAGGACGATGCCCCAGGATCACCACTCGGCCCATGCTCCTCAGCACTCGAGCCGCCGGCCTCCGTCGGAGCTCGCCCACCCGCACCGTCACTTGGGTCAAGCTCAGCATCAGGGGCAAGGAAGGGAACCACGACGATGGGGTTCTCATGAGGCCCCTCCAGGCCGATCGGTCGCGGCCCCCATTCATCAAAGAGAGGCATGTTATTTGCAAATTCATCCTTGTTGCAACGGTACAGCAAACAGTTCTTCCCACGCAGTTCGGCCGGCAGAAAGACGCCCGTCAGGACCTTGAGCACTGTTCGCCACGTCCCGAGGAGGAGCCCGGACTCCTGAAACCTTATGTGGTCCTGGCTGCTGAGCAAGGTCCACATTGGGCGAGAATGGCACTGAAGCGGAGCGACCCGGCGTTGGACGAATTCCTTCACCACCATCGGTGCAGTTACGCCGCGATCTTTCAGCAACCTCAACATGAGCCAGACATGGGCAAGGCCGGGGCTCGCGAGCCGCTGATGGCTCCAGCCGGAGTTAGGAACAGCGGGCCCCGATGGAGCCTGAAGCAGAGGACTGAGCACACCGGCATCGATGAACACCCATCGTATTCGGAATTCGCTCGTGGATGGAGGAAGCTCGAAGTCGATCCCCTCGCCCACTGTCGCAGCCACGGCCTGGAAGCTCACGCACCCCGAGCATTGCCAGGGGTCGGCCAAATGCAATGAGAAGAAGAGACGGAGGAGGGCCACCGAAGGAGCGATGCCCACCATGGCTTCACACACGAAGGCAAAGATAGCAAGAAGAGTCACTGACTGAGGGTCGAGATGCAGCATGTGGATCTGATAATGCTCGAGCACCGCATTGAAGAAGGCGGAGAAGGGAGGAATCAGGCCGGCCTAGAGGGCATCTATGAAGATTGGGACCTCGATGGCCGTCTGTAGGATCGGAAGTATGTCTAGAGGGGGGGTGATTAGACTACTTGACCAAATAAAAACATGCACAACCAATTCTAGCATCTATCAAGCAATTGGCGATGACTAGGTCATCTATATATGAGTATATTGACATAGGAGTCAAATGAAAACATTTGGTCATAGGTCATACTCATCGTTTAAGCTCAAGTGGGGTTACCACTTTTACATAAAGCATTGTTGTGTTCGCATCATTAGAGTTGCTTTAACTCAAGTCTTAGAGTAAAGCTCCCCCTAGATGTGATATCCCCCCTAAGAGGGATGAACTAACCTTGGGTTTTGTCGATGATGACTTCATGTAGATGTTGAAGATGTGGATGCTCAATGTAGATCACTTGGAGCTAGCCTTTTGAGTGAATTGCACTTTCAATACCTACATGGGTTAGTCCCACAAGGAACAAACAAGGATATCCATAGACATAGAGTGATGCACACACAAGATGATGTCTATGAAAGCTTTTAGGTTACCTTGTCCCTTGTCTTACCAACAAGAGGGTTTGTGACTCCTTGAACTAGTGCAAGATGTGGAAGTTGATTGCACTTGTTCTTGCCAAAATGATAAGAGTGAAGTATGTTGGCGGAGTCACCCCCAAGAACTCTCTAGTTCTTCTTCTTTTGGATCCACACCATCTTGATGGGAATCCTTGGAGTTGTAGTCGTACTTGATGAAGTGGAACTTGAAGTAGTCTTGGGAACCCACTTGACTAAGGTCTTAGGAGCTTCTTCAAATGCATCAATTTCCTCTTGAAGCTTGTCCTTGCCTTTTTTCTTGTAGTCTTGTGGTGGAAGATCATCTTGAGTTTGTGTCCCCTTGAATGAAGTAGGATCATACTTCTCTTGTTGAGGAACAAACTTTGTCTTGGGGTATTGATCTTCTTCCCACTCAACTCCATTGGCATTGAACTTTCGTTCAAAACCAACACCTTGATTCTTCCGGTGCCTTCCTTGCTTGCGTACAATCTCCTCGAATTGCTTACTTCCGGCAAGGCTTTTGTACACTCCTTTCTCTATGATTCCCTTCAATAAGTTATTTTCTTGCTCAAGAGTAACTTGGCTAAGAGAATCCTTAGTGGAATCAAGAGAACTACTAGAAGCAACAATATTGGATTTAACATGATCATTGTTACTACTAGAGGAAGAATCTTTCTTGTTCTTGTTATTAGACTTGACTTGAGGCATGTAAGTGGATAAGAGTAAACGCTTGGCAATGTAAGAAGAACTTTTCTTGCGGAGATCATCATTGATTGCCTTTAAAAACTCATGCTCTTGCTC
Source organism: Aegilops umbellulata (assembly GCA_032464435.1). Taxonomy (NCBI): domain Eukaryota; kingdom Viridiplantae; phylum Streptophyta; class Magnoliopsida; order Poales; family Poaceae; genus Aegilops; species Aegilops umbellulata. The sequence goes on from CP136054.1 coordinate 134,446,920, forward strand.
AAGATTGAGCTTTTCAAAGTGTAGCTTCTCATGAGCTCTTAAAAGTTCTCGATGATCTTCAAAGATAGTTTCATGAGCTAACTTAAGAGTGTTTAGTTATTGAGTTAGAGCCTCAATTTTCTCCTTATCATTGTCATTCGTTTTATCTTGATTAGCATGATTAATTGATGTTTCATCATAGTATTCATCACTAGAGTTGTCAACAAGTAAATCATCATCACCTAACAAGTCATCCTCATCACTATTGAAATCAACATACTCAGGGTGAGTTACCTTAGGACCTTTGGCCATGAAGCATCTTCCAATTCCTTCATTTGGTGAGTCAAATATGTCGAAGGAGTTGGTTGACACAAGTGCTAGACCGGCAACACCTTCATCTTGAGTATATTCGGAATCGGAGTGATAACTTCTCTCGGAGTGGTTGTCGGAGTCGGAGCCGGATACCCATTCACCAACATGAGCTTGATGTCTTCGCTTTGTGTAGCTCCTTGATGATTTTTCCTTACTTTCCAAATCCTTGCTCCTCCGTGAGTATCTTCATTCATAACGATCATCTCTACTCCTTCTCTCTCTTGATGGTGATTCTTCTCTTTTGCCTCTTCTTTTTGGAGAATCTTCTCTTCTTTTGTAGGGAGCCGTACACTCATTGGAATAGTGTCCGGGTCTTCCACAATTGTAGCAGTTTCGCTCTCGACTAGAAGATCTTTTGTCATTGTAGGACCTTGACTTGGAGCTTCTATCCTTGCTTCTACTCTTGTAGAACTTGTTGAAGTTCTTCACCATTAGGCTCAATTCTTCGTTGAAGTTTTGTTTCTCACTTGATGATGTGAGTACTTCACATGAGGCTTTGTAGGCACCACTTGATTTGTTGTGAAGTTCCTCTTTATCCTTGAGCGACATCTCATGAGCAACAATTCTTCCAATGACCTCCGTTGGCTTGATATCTTTGTAATTGGGCATCCTTTGGATCAATGTGCACACGGTATCATATTTTCCATCCAAGGCTCTTAGGATCTTCTTGATGATGAATCTGTCGGTCATCTCTTCACTCCCTAAGCCGGCAATCTCGTTTGTGATGAGAGCAAGCCTAGAGTACATTTCAGCAACACCTTCACCATCCTTCATTTTGAACTTGTCAAGTTGAATTTGATGCACATCCAATTTGGATTCATTGACGGAGTCGGTACCTTCGTGCATATCAATCAAAGTATCCCAAATTTCCTATGCATTCTCAAGACGGCTGATTTTGTTGCATTCTTCGGGGCATAGTCCGTTGAAGAGAATATCACAAGCTTGAGCGTTGTATTGTAGCATCTTCAACTCATCCGCCGTAGCTTCACGGTTTGGTTCTTTCCCGTCGAAGAAGTCACCTTGCAAACCAACACACACAATAGCCCAAACGACGGGGTTATGTCCAAGAATATGCATTTTCATTTTATGCTTCCAACTAGCAAAATTAGTACCATAAAAATAAGGACCTCTACGGTGATAATTTCCCTCGCTAGACGCCATACTCTCCTAGGTTGTGAAACCAAGGCCATGACCACCAAAAGCTATGGTAATCAAAGCAAATGGAGACCAAAGCTCTGATACCACTTGTAGGATCGGAAGTATGACTAGAGGGGGGGTGATTAGACTACTTGACCAAATAAAAACCTAACCTTTTCCCAATTTTAGTTCTTGGCAGATTTTAGCAACTTTAGGACAAGTCAAGCAATCATCACACAATTCAAGCAAGCATGCAAAGAGTATATAGCAGCAGAAAGTAAAGCATGCAACTTGCAAGAATGTAAAGGGAAGGGTTTGGAGAATTCAAACGCAATTGGAGACACGGATGTTTTTCCCGTGGTTCGGATAGGTGGTGCTATCCTACATCCAGGTTGATGGAGACTTCAACCCACGAAGGGTAACGGTTGCGCGAGTCCACGGAGGGCTCCACCCACGAAGGGTCCACGAAGAAGCAACCTTGTCTATCCCACCATGGCCATCGCCCACGAAGGACTTGCCTCACTAGCGGTAGATCTTCACGAAGTAGGCGATCTCCTTGCCCTTACAAACTCCTTGGTTCAACTCCACAATCTTGTCGGAGGCTCCCAAGTGACACCTAGCCAATCTAGGAGACAGCACTGTCCAAGAAGTAACAAATGGTGTGTTGATGATGAACTCCTTGCTCTTGTGCTTCAAATGATAGTCTCCCCAACACTCAACTCTCTCTCATAGGATTTGGATTTGGTGGAAAGAAGATTTGAGTGGAAAGCAACTTGGGGAAGCCTAGAGATCAAGATTCATATGGTAGGAATGGAATATCTTGGTCTCAACACATCAGTAGGTGGTTCTCTCTCAGAACATATGAGTTGGAAGTGTAGATGTGTTCTGATGGCTCTCTCCACGAATGAAGAGGAGGTGGAGGGGTATATATAGCCTCCACACAAAATCCAACCGTTACACACAATTCACCAATCTCGGTGGGACCGAATCAACAAACTCGGTCGGACCGAAATAGTAAACCTAGTGACCGTTAGAGATTTTCGGTGGGACTGACATGCAACTCGGTAGGACCGATATGGTTAGGGTTAGGGCATAATGTAATCTTGGTGAGACCGATTACACAAACTCGGTGAGACCGATTTTGGTAATTAGCTAACCAGAGAGTTGGTCAGGTAAACTCGGTGGGACCGATTTGCTCTTTCGGTGAGACCGAAAAGTTACAAAGGGGAAACAGAGAGTTTACATTGCAATCTCGATGGGACCGATTTGCTCTTTCGGTGAGACCGAAAAGTTACAGAAGGGAAACAGAGAGATTGCAACCCCATCTCGGTGAGACCGATATCCCTATCGGTAGAACCGATTTGCTAGGGTTTGGCAGTGGCTTATGACATGTGAAACTCGGTGGCGCCGGATGGAAAGAATCGGTAGGACCGAGTTTGGCTTGGAGTTTAGGTCATTTGTGGATATGGGAAAGTAGCTGAGGATTTTGGAGCATATCATTAAGCACATGAAGCAAAAGGCTCATTAAGCAACACCTCATCCCTCCTTGATAGTATTGGCTTTTCCTATGGACTCAATGTGATCTTGGATCACTAAAATGTAAAATGAAGAGTCTTGAGATTGAAGCTTTAGCCAATCCTTTGTCCTTAACATTTTTCAGGATTCCACTTTCACCATCCATGCCATGCCAATCATTGAGCTTTCCTGAAATAATTATCTTGGAATAGCATTAGCTCAATGAGCTATATGTTGTTATGAATTACCAAAACCACCTAGGGATAGTTGCACTTTCACCGTCTGACCCGTGCGAGTGCGAGATGCAGGCCAAACCACCATCTCCCCCCACTCATTGAAGCTGGAAGCAAGCATCGGGCGCACCTTGTCCATGGCCTCGTCGTTGAGCACCCGAGACTGGCCGAGCGCCGGTGCAGAGGATGGAGGCGCAACTGGCAGAGACAGAGGTCTCTTCCCCTTCTCAGCTTGTTTCGGCGCCATGGCGATGGAGCAGGCGGAGAGCGAGTCAGATTGGAGAAGAGAAATGGAGTCTAGAGGAAGCAGGGGAATTGGGGAAGCAAGGCACAGGCGACGGAGGAATAACTGTGTAGGCCGTAGGGGCCGCATAGCCAGGCAGATTCAAAGGTAGCATGGGGAAGCGGAGACGCCCACATCCAATCAACCGCCATGCGACAACCGAGGCCGCAGGCTTTTTAGGGCCCGCGGTGCTCCGAACTTGACCCTTGGCTTTGCCGCAAAGCCAAGCCCGAGCGCACCTTGGGCCCGGGGGCTACTGTCGGCGTTCTGGGAACGGGGGTCCCCAGACTTGCCTGCATGTGGCCCACAGCGCAGCTAAGCAGTAGGCCGTACGGCCCATCTTCATCAACAAGGCATCCAAGACCCTTGCGAGGGGCCAAGCCTCGCGAGGCGGACGACACAAGACCTCCTCTGGAGTGGCCTAGCCAGGCAGGCTCGCGAGGAGCGGAGATATCAAGGCGAGGCAAACCTCAAGAGGCTCTCGTGACGTGAGCCATGACGAACGGCACCAGGCGGGTGCCAGGCGGGCGCCAGCGCGCGCAGCGTCCTTATTTCCTCTTTGGTGCTAAGGAGGCCAGCGCAGGCGAAGAGTACCGAGGCATCAGGCAAAGGTTGCCATATCGGTGCAACGAGACGAAGACCAGGAGGACGGCAAGACAGAGGTCATCGTGGAGCCCAAGACGGCGTCACCCCAGAGCTTTTCGCAGGCGAAGACCACTTTTGTCAGGATAGCTTGTACTAGCTATCCCCCTTCAAATTCGCTCGCCGTTGTTGGCTCCCTTCCCGCCCGATATTTGGGAAGAGGACCAAGTCCAATATAAGTAGAGCTAGCCACCACAGTAGAGGCATCTCATCTTGGCTCGATCCAACCTGATCGAGAGCCTACTCACAAGAACGCCTCAACCTCAGGAGGTTGTTCTTCCCTTGTACTGTTCATCATCAGCCCAAGAGGCAATCCACCACCACCACACTGGAGTAGGGTATTACACTACAATGGTGGCCCGAACCAGTATAAACCTCGTGTCCTTCTGTGTTGCAAGTTTGTCGAGTTCGTTCGCGAGATCTTAGCGAGCTAGGGCGTAGATCGGTAGGAGGGAAAGACTTAGCGCGCACCCCAGTGTTCGAACTTAAGGGTTTGCCGGAACCCCACATCCGATAGTTGCCTTCATCGAGTTCCCAATCTTCAGAGTTGCGTAAAATTCTTTCCAGTAAATCCCATTTGAATTCAATAGTCTTATTCATAAAAGAACCAGTACAAGAAACATCGAGCATGGATTGATCATTATGAGAAAGTCGTGCATAAAAATTCTGAATAATAATTTCTCTTGAGAGCTCATGACTGGGGCATGAATATAAAATTGACTTAAGCCTCCCCCAAGCTTGAGCGATACTTTCTCCTTCACGAGGCCAAAAATTATAAATATAATTCCGATCACGATGTACTAGATGCATAGGATAAAACTTCTGATGAAATTCCAATTTCAATCGATTGTAGTTCCAAGTCCCAATATCATCGCATAGACTATACCATGTCAATGCCTTCTCCTTCAAAGAAAAAGGGAAGACCTTCTTCTTAACTTCATCCTCGGGCAAACCTGCTAACTTAAATAATCCACAAACTTCATCCACATAGATTAGATGCATATCAGGATGTAATGTTCCGTCTCCTGCATAAGGATTAGCTTGCAGTTTCTCTATCATAACAGAAAGAATTTCATAATAAATATTTTCAGTAGGTGCAGTAGGTTGAGGGGAAAATCTTTGCTCTTCCGGTCGGGGTGAAGATACCCTGAAAAAGCCCCTCAAAGGATTATTTTCCATAGTAACAAGTGATAGCAAATTTCAGCACACTACATAAATGTTTCCTTACCAAATTCCACTTACCAAAGGCGCTTCACTCCCCGGCAACGGCGGAAGAAAAGATCTTGATGACCCACAAGTATAGGGGATATATCGTAGTCCTTTCGATAAGTAAGAGTGTCTAACCCAACGAGGAGCAGAAGGAAATGACAAGCGATTTTCGGTAAGGTATTCTCTGCAAGCACTGAAATTATCGGTAACAGATAGTTGTGTGATATGATAATTCGTAATGGGTAACAAGTAAAAGGAGTTAAAAAGGTGCAACAAGGTGGCACAATCCTTTTTATATCAAAGGACAATCCTGGACAAACTCTTGTATAAAGCAAAGCGCTCCCGAGGACACATGGGAATTACTGTCAAGTTAGTTTTCATCATGCTCATATGATTCGCGTTCGTTACTTTGGTAATTTGATATGTTGGTGGACCGGTGCTTGGGTGATGTCCTTACTTGGAAAAGCCTCCCACTTATGATTAACCCCTCTCGCAAGCATCCACAACTACAAAAGAAGAATTAAGATAAATTTAACCATAGCATGAAACATGTGGATCCAAATCAACCCCTTACGAAGCAACACATAAACTAGGGTTTAAGCTTCTGTCACTCTAGCAACTCATCGTCTACTTATTACTTCCCAATTCCTTACCCTAGGCCCAAATAATGGTGAAGTGTCATGCAGTCGATGTTCACATAACACCACTAGAGGAGAGACAACATGCATCTCATCAAAATATTGAACGAATACCAAATTCACATGATTACTTATAACAAGACTTCTCTCATGTCCTCAGGAACGAACGTAACTACTCACAAAGCATATTCATGTTCATAATCAGAGGAGTATTGATTATCATTAAGGATCTGAACATATGATCTTCCACCGAATAAACCAACTAGCATCAACTACAAGGAGTAATGAACACTACTAGCAACCCACACGTACCAATCTGAGGTTTTGAGACAAAGATCGGATACAATAGATGAACTAGGGTTTGAGAGGATATGGTATGGTGAAGATGTTTATGGAGATTGACCCCCTCTCGATGAGAGGATCATTGGTGACGATGATGACGATGATTTCCCTCTCTGTGAGGGAAGTTTCCCCGGCAGAACTGTTGGGGAATGTAGTGTTTCAAAAAAATTCCTACGATCACGCAAGATCTATCTAGGAGAAGCATAGCAACGATCGGGGAGAGTGTGTCCACGTACCCTCATAGACCAAAAGCGGAAGCGTTTAGTAACGCGGTTGATGTAGTCGAACGTCTTCGCGATCCAACCGATCCAAGTACCGAACGCACGGCACCTCCGCGATCTGCACACGTTCAGCTCAGTGACGTCCCTCGAACTCTTGATCTAGTTGAGGTTAAGGGAGAGTTTCTTCAGCACGACGATGTGGTGACGGTGATGATGAAGTTACCGGCGCAGGGCTTCGCCTAAGCACTACGACGATACGACCGAGGTGTGTTTCTGTGGAGGGGGGCACCACACATAGCTAAAAGATCAACTTGTGTGTTCTAGGGTGCCCCCCTCCCGACGCATATAAAGGAGGGAGGGAGGAGGCCGGCCGGCCCTAGGGGGCGCGCCTAAGGAGGGGAGTCCTACTAGGACTCCGAGTCCTAGTAGGATTCCACCAAGAGGGAGAGAGGGGGAAGGAAGGAGAGGGAGTAGGAAAGGGGGGAGCCCCCCTTCCCTTGTCCAATTCGGACTCCAAGGGGGCGACGCAGCCTGCCCTGGCTGCCCTCCTCTCTCTCCAATAGGGCCCATGGTGGCCTATTAGTTCCCCCGGGGGCTTTCGGTAACCCCTCCGGCACTCCGGTTTTACCCGAAACTATCCGGAACACTTCCGGTGTCCGAATAACTTGGTCCAATATATCAATATTTATGTCTCGACCATTTCGAGACTCCACGTCATGTCCGTGATCTCATCTGACACTCTGAACAACCTTCGGTCATCAAATCAAAACTCATAATACAAATCATCATCGAACTTTAAGCGTCCGGACCCTACGGGTTCGAGAACTATGTAGACATGACCGAGACACATCTCCGGTCAATAACCAATAGCGGAACCTGGATGCTCATATTGGCTCCTACATATTCTATGAAGATCTTTATCGGTCAAACCGCATAACAATATACGTTGTTCCCTTTGTCATCGGTATGTTACTTGCCCGAGATTCGATCGTCGGTATCACCATACCTAGTTCAATCTCGTTACCGGCAAGTCTATGTACTCGTTTCGTAATGCATCATCCCGCAACAAACCCATTAGTCACATTGCTTGCAAGGCTTATTGATGTCTACTACACAACCTTATTGTCATAGACGTTGTTGGGCCTCCAAGTGCAGAGGTTTGTAGGACAGTAGCAAATTTCCCTCAAGTGGATGACCTAAGGTTTATCAATCTGTGGGAGACGTAGGATGAAGATGGTCTCTCTCAAACAACCATGCAACCAAATAACAAAGAGTCTCTTGTGTCCCCAACACACCCAAGGTAATATGGATGGTAGATATAGGTTTTTGTAATCTGAAAATATAAAAATAGCAAGGTAACAAGTAATAAAAGTGAGCGTAAACGGTATTGCAATGCTAGGAAACAAGGCCTAGGGTTCATACTTTCACTAGTGCAAGTTCTGTCAACAATAATAACATAATTGGATCATATAACTATCCCTCAACATGCAACAAAGAGTCACTCCAAAGACACTAATAGAGGAGAACAAACGAAGATATTATGGTACGGTACGAAACCACCTCAAAGTTATCCTTTCTGATCTATCTATTCAAGAGTCCGTAGTAAAATAACATGAACCTATTCTTTCCGTTCGATCTATCATAGAGTTCGTACGAGAATAACACCTTAAGACACAAATCAACCAAAACCCTAATGTCACCTAGATACTCCAATGTCACCTCAAGTATCCGTGGGTATGATTATACGATATGCATCACACAATCTCAGTTTCATCTATTCAAACCAACACAAAGTACTTCAAAGAGTGCCCCAAAGTTTCTATCGGAGAGTCAAGACGAAAATGTGTGCCAACCCCTATGCATAGGTTCATGGGCGGAACCCGCAAGTTCATCACCAAAACATACATCAAGTGAATCAATAGAATACCCCATTGTCACCACGGGCATCCCACGCAAGACATACATCAAGTGTTCTCAAATCCTTAAAGACTCAATCCGATAAGATAACTTCAAAGGGAAAACTCAATCCATTACAAGAGAGTAGAGGGGGAGAAACATCATAAGATCCAACTATAATAGCAAAGCTCGCGATACATCAAGATCGTGCTAAATCAAGAACACGAGAGAGAGAGATATCAAACACATAGCTACTAGTACATACCCTCAGCCCCGAGGGTGAACTACTCCCTCCACATCATGGAGAGCGCCGGGATGATGAAGATGGCCACCGGTGAGGGATCCCCCCTCCGGCAGGGTGCCGGAACAGGGTCCCGATTGGGTTTTGGTGGCTACAGAGGCTTGCGGAGGCGGAACTCCCTATCTATTCTTTTCCCCGATGGTTTTAGGGTATATGGATATATATAGGCGAAAGAAGTCGATAAGGGGAGCCACGAGGGGCCCACGAGGGTGGAGGGCGTGCCCAGGGGGTGGGCGCGCCCCCCTACCTCGTGCCTTCCTTGTTGCTTCCCTTACATACACTCCAAGTCTTCTAGATTGCTTCCGTTCCAAAAATAACTCTCCCAAAGGTTTCATTCCGTTTGGATTCCGTTTGATATTCCATTTCTGCGAAACACTAAAACAAGGGAAAAACAGAAACTGGCACTGGGCTCTGAGTCAATAGGTTAGTCCCAAAAATAATATAAAAGTGTTTAATAAAGCCCATAAACATCCAAAACAGAATATATAATAGCATGGGACAATCAAAAATTATAGATATGTTGGAGACGTATCAGCATCCCCAAGCTTAATTCCTGCTCGTCCTCGAGTAGGTAAATGATAAAAACAGAATTTTTGATGTGGAATGCTACCTAACATAATCATCAATGTAATCTTCTTTATTGTGGCAAGAATATTCAGATCCATAAGATTCAAAACAAAAGTTTAATATTGACATGAAAACAATAGTACTTCAAGCATACTAACAAAGCAATCATGTCTTCTCAAAATAACATGGCCAAAGCAAGCTATCCCTACAAAATCATATAGTCTGGCTATGCTCTATCTTCATCACACAAAATATTTAAATCATGCACAACCCCGATGACAAGCCAAGCAATTGTTTCATACTTTTGGTGTTCTCAAACTTTTTCAATCTTCACGCAATACATGAGCGTGAGCGATGGACATAGCACTATAGGTGGAATAGAATGGTGGTTGTGGAGAAGACAAAAAGGAGAAGATGGTCTCACATCAACTAGGCGTACCAATGGGCTATGGAGATGCCCATCAATAGATATCAATGTGAGTGAGTAGGGATTGCCATGCAACAGATGCACTAGAGCTATAAGTGTATGAAAGCTCAACAAAAGAAAAACTAAGTGGGTGTGCATCCAACTCGCTTGCTCACGAAGACATAGGGCATTTTGAGGAAGCCCATCATTGGAATATACAAGCCAAGTTCTATAATGAAAGATTCCCACTAGTATATGAAAGTGACAACATAGGAGACTCTCTATCATGAAGATCATGGTGCTACTTTGAAGCACAAGTGTGGTAAAAGGATAGTAACATTGTCCCTTCTCTCTTTTTCTCTCATTTTTTTATTTTTTTTATTTTTTTATTTGGGCCTTTCTCCTTTTTTATGGCCTCTTTTTTTCGTCCAGAGTCACATCCCGACTTGTGGGGGAATCATAGTCTCCATCATCCTTTCCTCACTGGGACAATGCTCTAATAATGATGATCATCACACTTTTATTTACTTACAACTCATGAATTACAACTCGATACTTAGAACAGAATATGACTCTATATGAATGCCTCCGTTGGTGTACCAGGATGTGCAATGAATCAAGAGTGACATGTATGAAAGAATTATGAAGGTGGCTTTGCCACAAATACGATGTCAACTACATGATCATGCAAAGCAATATGACAATGATGAAGCGTGTCATAATAAACGGAACGGTGGAAAGTTGCATGGCAATATATCTCAAAATGGCTATGGAAATGCCATAATAGGTAGGTATGGTGGCTGTTTTGAGGAAGGTATATGGTGGGTGTATGATACCGGCGAAAGGTGCGCGGTTTAGAGAGGCTAGCAATGGTGGAAGGGTGAGAGTGCGTATAATCCATAGACTCAACATTAGTCATAAAGAACTCATATACTTGTTGCAAAAAATCTATTAGTTATCGAAACAAAGTATTACGCGCATGCTCCTAGGGGGATAGATTGGTAGGAAAATACCATCGCTCGTCGCCGACCGCCACTCATAAGGAAGACAATCAAAAAAATCATGCTCCGACTTCATCACATAACGGTTCACCATACGTGCATGCTACGGGAATCACAAACTTTAACACAAGTATCTCTAAAATTCACAACTACTCCACTAGCATGACTCTAATATCACCATCTTCATATCTCAAAACAATCATAATGAATCAAACTTCTCATAGTATTCAATGCACTTTATATGGAAGTTTTTATTATACCCATCTTGGATGCCAATCATATTAGGACTAAATTCATAACCTAAGCAAATTACCATGTTGTTTAGGACTCTCAAAATAATATGTGAAGCATGGGAGTTCATATATTTCTTCAGAATAAAACTACCGTCATGCTCTAAAAAGATATAAGTGAAGCACTAGAGCAAATGACAAACTACTCTGAAAGATATAAGTGAAGATCAATGAGTAGTTAAATAATTATGTAACTATGTGAAGACTCTCTAACATTTAAAAATTTCATATCTTGGTATTTTATTCAAACAGAAAGCAAAACAAAAGAAAATAAAATGACGCTCCAAGCAAAACACATATCATGTGCTGAATAAAAATATAGCTCCAAGTAAAGTTACCGATGAACGAAGACGAAGGAGGGGATGCCATCCGGGGCATCCCCAAGCTTAGGCTCTTGGTTATCCTTTAATATTACCTTGGGGTGCCTTGGTCATCCCCAAGCTTAGGCTCTTTCCACTCCTTATTCCATAGTCCATCGAATCTTTACCCAAAACTTGAAAACTTCACAACACAAAACTCAACAGAAAACTCGTAAGCTCCGTTAGTATAAGAAAATAAAGCCACCACTTAGGTACTGTTGTGAACTCATTAAAAATTCATATTGGTGTAATAACTACTATATTCCAACTTCTTTATGGTTCATACCCTCCGATACTACTCATAGATTCATCAAAATAAGCAAACAACACAATGAAAACAGAATCTGTCAAAAACAGAACAGTATGTAGTAATATGTATCAAACGTATACTTCTGGAACTCCAACAATTCTGAAATAAATTGGTGGACCTGAGGAATTTGTCTAGTAATCATCTGCAAAAAGAATCAACTAAATATCACTCTCCAGTAATAAGTTTTAGCTAATCTCGTGAGCGCTAAAGTTTCTGTTTCTTACAGCATGATCATAAAGACTTCACCCAAGTCTTCCCAAAGGTTCTACTTGGCACAAACACTAATTAAAACATAAAACCACATCTAACCAGAGGCTATATGGATTATTTATTCCTAAACAGAACCAAAAAGCAATAAACTAAAATAAAATTGGGTTGCCTCCCAACAAGCGCTATCGTTTAACGCCCCTAGCTAGGCATGATGATTTCAATGATGCTCACATAAGACATAAGAATTGAAACATAAAGAGAGCATCATGAAGAATATGACTAGCACATTTAAGTCTAACCCACTTCCTATGCATAGGGATTTTGTGAGCAAACAACTTATGGGAACAATAATCAACTAGCATAGGAAGGCAAAACATGCATAACTTCAAAACTTTAAGCACATAGAGAGGAAACTTGATATTATTGCAATTCCTACAAGCATATGTTCCTCCCTCATAATAATTTTCAGTAGCATCATGAATGATTTCAACAATATAACCAGCACATAAAGCATTCTTTTCATGATCTACTTGCATAGAAATTTTCCTACTCTCCACATAAGCAAATTTATTCTCATCAATAGTAGTGGGAGCAAACTCAACAAAATAACTATCATGTGAAGCATAATCCAATTGAAAATTAAAATCATGATGACAAGTTTCATGGTTATCTTTATTCTTTATAGCATACGTGTCATCACAGTAATCATCATAAATAGGAGGCATGCTTTCATCATAATAAATTTGCACATCAAAACTTGGGGGACTAAACATATCATCTTCATCAAACATAGCATCCCCAAGCTTGTGGCTTTGCATATCATTAGCATCATGGGTATTCAAAGAATTCATACTAACAACATTGCAATTATGCTCATCATTCACATATTTTATGCCAAGCATTCTTCTTCTAGTACTTGAGCACAATTTTCCTTCCCATCATTTTCACGAAAGACATTAAAAAGATGAAGCATATGAGGCAACCTTAATTCCATTTTTTGTAGTTTTATTTTATAGACTAAACTAGTGATAAAACAAGAAACAAAAAGATTCGATTGCAAGATCTAAAGATATACCTTCAAGCACTCACCTCCCCGGCAACAGCGACAGAAAAGAGCTTGATGTCTACTACACAACCTTCTTCTTGTAGACGTTGTTGGGCCTCCAAGTGCAAAGGTTTGTAGGACAGTAGCAAATTTCCCTCAAGTGAATGACCTAAGGTTTATCAATCCGTGGAAGGCGTAGGATGAAGATGGTCTCTCTCAAACAACCCTGCAACCAAATAACAAAGAGTCTCTTGTGTCCCCAACACACCCAATACAATGGTAAGTTGTATAGGTGCACTAGTTCGGCGAAGAGATGGTGATACAAGTGCAATATGGATGGTAGATATAGGTTTTTGTAATCTGAAAATATAAAAATAGCAAGGTAACAAGTAATAAAAGTGAGCGTAAACGGTATTGCAATGCTAGGAAACAAGGCCTAGGGTTCATACTTTCACTAGTGCAAGTTTTGTCAACAATAATAACATAATTGGATCATATAACTATCCCTCAACATGCAACAAAGAGTCACTCCAAAGACACTAATAGAGGAGAACAAACGAAGAGATTATGGTAGGGTACGAAGCCACCTCAAAGTTATCATTTCTGATCTATCTATTCAAGAGTCCGTAGTAAAATAACACGAAGCTATTCTTTCCGGTCGATCTATCATAGAGTTCGTACTAGAATAACACCTTATTAAGACACAAATCAACCAAAATGCTAATGTCACCTAGATACCCAATGTCACCTCAAGTATCCGTGGGTATGATTATACGATATGCATCACACAATCTCAGTTTCATCTATTCAAACCAACACAAAGTACTTCAAAGAGTGCCCCAAAGTTTCTACCGGACAGTCAAGACGAAAACGTGTGCCAACCCCTATGCATAGGTTCATGGGCGGAACCCGCAAGTTGATCACCAAAACATACATCAAGTGAATCAATAGAATACCCCATTGTCACCACGGGCATCCCACGCAAGACATACATCAAGTGTTCTCAAATCCTTAAAGACTCAATCCGATAAGATAACTTCAAAGGGAAAACTCAATCCATTACAAGAGAGTAGAGGGGGAGAAACATCATAAGATCCAACTATAATAGCAAAGCTCGTGATACATCAAGATCGTGCCAAATCAAGAACACGAGAGAGAGAGAGAGAGAGAGAGAGAGAGAGAGAGATCAAACACATAGCAGTACATACCCTCAGACCCGAGGGTGAACTACTCCCTCCTTGTCATGGAGAGCGCCGGGATGATGAAGATGGCCACCGGTGAGGGATCCCCCCTCCGACAGGGTGCCGTAACAGGGTCCTGATTGGGTTTTGGTGGCTACAGAGGCTTGCGGCGGCGGAACTCCCGATCTATTATGTTCCCCGATGGTTTTAGGGTATATGGATATATATATAGGCGAACGAATTCGGCAAGGGGTGGGCGCGCCCCCTGCCTCGTGCCTTCCTCGTTGCTTCCCTTACGCACACTCCAAGTCTTCTGGATTGCTTATGTTCCAAAAATAACTCTCCAAAAGGTTTCATTCCGTTTGGACTCCGTTTGATATTCCTTTTGTGCGAAACACTGAAACAAGCGAAAAAACAAAAACTGGCACTGGGCTCTGGTTCAATAGGTTAGTCCCAAAAATAATATAAAAGTGTTTAATAAAACCCATAAACATCCAAAACAGAATATATAATAGCATGGAACAATCAAAAATTGTAGATACGTTGGAGACGTATCACTTATAGTGATGTGTATTACCGAGAGGGCCCAGAGATACCTCTCCGACAATCGGAGTGACAAATCCTAATCTCGGTCTATGCCAACTCAACAAATACCATCGGAGACACCTGTAGAGCTTCTTTATAGTCAACCAGTTATGTTGTGAAGTTTGATAGCACACTAAGTGTTCCTCCGATATTCGAGAGTTGCCTAATCTCATAGTCATAGGAACATGTATAAGTCATGAAGAAAGCAATAGCAATAAAGTAAATGATCATAGTGCTAAGCTAACAGATGGGTCTTGTCCATCACGTCATTCTCTAATGATGTGATCCCGTTCATCAAATGACAACACATGTCTATGGCTAGGAAACTTAACCATGTTTGATTAACGAGCTAGTCTAGTAGAGGCATACTAGGGACACTCTGTTTGTCTATGTATTCACACATGTACTAAGTTTCCCGTTAATACAATTCTAGCATGAATAATAAACATTTATCATGATATAAGGAAATATAAATAACAACTTTATTATTGCCTCTAGGGCATATTTCCTTCAGTCTCCCACTTACACTAGAGTCAATAATCTAGATTACATAGTAATGATTCTAACACCCATGGAGTCTTGGTGATGATCATGTTTTGCTCGTGAGAGAGGCTTAGTCAACAGGTTTGCAACATTCGGATCCGTATGTATTTTGCAAACTTCTATGTCACCCTCCTTGACTAGATCGCGGATGGAATTGAAGCGTCTCTTGATGTGCTTGGTTCTCTTGTGAAATCTGGATTCCTTCGCCAAGGTAATTGCTCCAGTATTGTCACAAAAGATTTTCATTGGACCCGATGCACTAGGTATGCCACCTAGATCGGATATGAACTCCTTCATCCAGACTCCTTCATTTGCTGCTTCAGAAGCAGCTATGTACTCCGCTTCACACGTATAGATCCCACCACGACGCTCTGTTTGGAACTGCACCAACTTACAGCTTCACCATTCAATATAAACACATATCCGGTTTGTGACTTAGAGTCATCCGGATCAGTGTCAAATCTTGCATCGACGTAACCATTTACGACGAGCTCTTTGTCACATCCATAAACGAGAGACATATCCTTAGTCCTTTTCACGTATTTCAGGATGTTCTTGACCGCTGTCCAGTGATCCACTCCTGGATTACATTGGTACCTCCCTACTATACTTATAGCAAGGCACACATCATGTCTGGTACACAGCATTGCATACATGATAGAACCTATGGCTGAGGCATAGGGAATGACTTTCATTTTCTCTCTATCTTCTGCAGTGGTCGGGCATTGAGTCTCACTCAACTTCACACCTTGTAAGACAGGCAAGAACCCTTTCTTTGACTGGTCCATTTTGAACTTCTTCAAAATATTATCCAGGCATGTGCTTTGTGAAAGTCCAATTAAGCGTCTTGATCTATCTCTATAGACCTTGAGGCCCAATATGTAAGCAGCTTCACCGAGGTCTTTCATAGAAAAACTCTTATTCAAGTATCCTTTTATGCTATCCAGAAATTCTATATCATTTTCAATCAACAATATGTCATCCACATATAATATTAGAAATGCTACAAAGCTCCCACTCACTTTCTTGTAAACACAGGCTTCTCCAAAAGTCTGTATATGCTTTGATCACACTATCAAAACGTTTATTCCAACTCCGAGAGGCTTGCACCAGTCCATAAATGGATCGTCGGAGCTTGCACACTTTGTTAGCAGCCTTTGGATCGACAAAACCTTCTGGTTGCATCATATACAACTCTTCTTCTAGAAATCCATTCAGGAATGCAGTTTTGACGTCCATTTGCCAAATTTCATAATCATAAAATGCGGCAATTGCTAAAATAATTCGAGCAGACTTAAGCATCGCTACGGGTGAGAATGTCTCATTGTAGTCAACTCCTTGAACTTGTCGAAAACCTTTTGCAACAAGTCGAGCTTTGTAGACAGTAACATTACTGTCAGCGTCGGTCTTCTTCTTGAAGATCCATTTATTTTCTATGGCTTGCCGATCATCGGGCAAGTCAACCAAAGTCCACACTTTATTCTCATACGTGGATCACATCTTAGATTCCATGGCCTCAAGCCATTCCGTGGAATCCGGGCTCATCATCGCTTCCTCATAGTTCGTAGGTTCGTCATGGTCAAGTAACATGATGTCCAGAATAGGATTACCGTACCACTCTGGTGTGGATCTTACTCTGGTTGACCTACGAGGTTTGGTAGTAACTGGATCAGAAGCTTCATGATCATCATCATTAGCTTCCTCACTAATTGGTGTAGGAATCACTGGAACTGATTTCTGTGATGAACTACTTTCCAATAAGGGAGCAGGTACAATTACCTTATCAAGTTCTAGTTTCCTCCCACTCACTTCTTTCGAGAGAAACTCCTTTTCTAGAAAGGATCCATTCTTAGCAACGAATATTTTGCCTTCGGATCTATGATAGAAGGTGTACCCAACAGTCTCCTTTGGGTCTCCTATGAAGACACATTTCTCCAATTTGGGTTCGAGCTTACCAGGTTGAAGCTTTTTCACATAAGCATCGCAGCCCCAAACTTTAAGAAACGACAATTTTGGTTTCTTGCCAAACCACAGTTCATATGGTGTTGTCTCAACGGATTTAGATGGTGCCCTATTTAACGTGAATGCAGCCTTCTCTAAAGCATAATCCCAAAACGATAGCGATAAATCAGTAAGAGACATCATAGATCGAACCATATCTAATAAAGTGCGGTTACGACGTTTGGACACACCATTACGCTGTGGTGTTCCGGGTGGCATGAGCTGTGAAACTATTCCGCATTGTTTCAAATGAAGAGCAAACTCGTAACTCAAATATTCACCTCCACGATCACATCGTAGAAACTTTATTTTCTTGTTACGATGATTTTCCACTTCACTCTGAAATTCTTTGAACTTTTCAAATGTTTCAGACTTATGTTTCATCAAGTAGATATACCCATATATGCTCAAATCTGTCGGCGTTCTGGGAACGGGGGTCCCCAGAATTGCCTGCCTGCGGCATGCGGCGTGGCTCAAAGGGGGCCCAGCGCGGCCCATCTTCTTCAACACAAGACCCAAGACCCTCGCGAGGGGCCAAGCCTCGCGGGGCAGACGACACGGTGCTTCCTCAGGCGCGGCCTCATCAGGCTGGCTCACGAGGAGGAGGAGAGATCAAGGCGGGGTACCTCACGAGGTGCCCATGACGCAAGCCATGACGACCAAGGGCACCAGGCGGGCGCCAGCCTGCGCAGTGTCCTCCCTTTCCTCTTTGGTGCAAAGGGGGCAAGCGCAGGCGAGAGGATCAAGCAAAGGCACCCATTTCGGTGCAACGAGACCAAGACCAGTCCAACGGTGGGAAGGAGGTCATCGTGGAGCCCAGAACGGCATCACCACAGGGCCTTTGGCAGGCGAGGACCAACTTTAGTCAGGATAAGTGTACCAGACGTTCCCCTTCAAATTGGCCAATTGTTGGCGCCCTTCCCGCTCAATATTTGGGAAGAGGCCCAGGGCCTTTGCCTATAAATAGGACTAGCCACCCCCAGGGTAGAGGTATTGAGCAATCTAGCAATCTAGGGAGATCATCGAGAAACCAGTTAGAAAGACTCAGGCAGCAGAGAGAGAGAGAAGGGCGGCTGAACTCCCCTAGCAGTTCATCGTCCCAGCTAAGAACAGGCCCTCGCGAGGCTGTTCTTCCTTGTATTGTTCATCATCATCAGCCCAAGAGGCAATCCACCCACCACACTGGAGTAGGGAATTACACCACATCGGTGGCCCGAACAAGTATAAACCCTGTGTCTTTTGTGTTGTTCTTTCAGTAGTTAGATCTTAGCGAGACGGAGAGGTAGAGGGCATAATCTCCGCGCGCACCCCAGAGTTCGAACCTTAAGGGTCTGCCGGAACCCGAAATCTGACATTTGGCGCGCCAGGTAGGGGTGCGCCGGAATCCACCTTTCTACCACTCCGCGTCTAGTCGCATCGTCATCACCATGTCCGGCGACCAGGCGGGCAACCAAGATCCATGGGCGGCGTGGCCCGCCCGCGCGAAGCCGCCCGCCTCGGGCGACCCCGTGCCCCAGGCAGCTCGTGGTCCGCAGGGCGCTGCGGGCCGCGAGCGACGCAGACAGGCTTCAACAACCCTCACGCCGCGGCAAGCGCGATCGGCGGCAAGGGCCTCCAATCACGCTGCGACCACGACACCATACACCCACCGGCAGCAGGCGAACTCGAGGGCCGCACTCACGGTGGCTCGAGAGCTGCTGCAGTGCAGGCTGCTGGAAGGCGGCCGCGACGTGCTGCTAGAGCGGGTTGCCGAGCTCCTGGGCTTTGTCGCTTCGGGGGCTCACCCCTTCTGCATCCAGCCCCCGTCTCAAGCTCAGGGCGGCACGCGCGGGGGCCCCGCACGCTCTCGCGGGCCCCAAGGCTACCCCAGCACCAGTGAACCCGTCGGCGCCGGACTGACGAGGGCGCCACCCCCGCCCCCGACGCGTGAGGGAGAGGGACTCGGCACGGCCCACGGCGCCAGCGGGCAGCCGCGCTACCACCCCGCGGTAGGCACGTCAAGCAGCGCTACATGGCACCTCGAGCCCTACAGCACAGGAGGCGACAACTATCGGGTACCACTAATTCCTCAGGAGCAGGCGTACGCTAATCATGGATCATAGGAAGTGCAGGTAACCGCGGCAAGCAGCTGCCCCGCTCCCACAGTCTCCTACCCCTCGGGAGGACGACGCAGGGGGCTGCAGGAGAAGGGCAGAGATCCGATATCACCACCGCGGCGTTCGGAGCAAGGCGTTCTCAGGAGGTAGGTCCTCCGCTGGGGAGGCGCCTAAGGGCCTGCCCCTGGCGGAGGACCCGTGGTCGTCGGGGGAACCGCTGGCGACCGCTCTACCCCACCGGCGGCGTCCTGGTTTCCGGTCATCGTTGGTGGCACTAGAGTGTGGCGCAAGGCGGGGCCCTCGTCTGGCGATATGAGGCAAGGCCGGTACCTGTGAAGAAGGCCCAGCGCCTGTGAAGCTCGCCGCCCCGTGACACTCTCACGTAATAATGAGTGGGGCTGTACACGCTCCGGAGTCTCAGGGGTGCCGGCCTCAGGCCCTGGGGCTCCCTCCCACGCCCAGTGGACAGCACTTAGCTCTGCGCTGGTGAGAAGACGTCCAATACTAGATTAGGTGCCGGACGCGGCCTTTTGTCTGCTTTCATTGCCTTCTTATTTTGGTTGTAACTTTTCCCCTGCTGGATTTAAGTTGGATTCTAATTTGAGATTTGCGTGCGTTCGGGGAAGGGGTGCTTAGTCTCGTTTGAGCCATTTCTTGCGTTCTGGTTACCGCTTCACCATAGTTGCCTCCCCTTGCGAGCCCCTCGCGAGTCGAGCCGGGCCTGGCTCGTGTGCAGCCCAGACTGCCGCTATTGCTCCTTCTCGGGAGGACTTTCCGGTACCTGCGGAGGATGTCCCTTCGGGAAAAGGCCCAGAGCCTGTGAAGAAGGCAAATGCCTGTGAAGCTATCGCGTTCAGGAAAAGGCCCAGAGCCTGTGAAGAAGGCGAACGCCTGTGAAGCTATCGTGTTCAGGAAAAGGCCCAGAGCCTGTGAAGAAGGCGAACGCCTATGAAGCTATCGCATTTAGGAAAAGGCCCAGAGCCTGTGAAGAAGGCGAATGCCTGTGAAGCTATCGTGTTTAGGAAAAGGCCCAGAGCCTGTGAAGAAGGCGAATGCCTCTGAAGCTATCGCGTTTAGGAAAAGGCCCAGAGCCTGTGAAGAAGGCGAATGCCTGTGGAGCCATCACATGCGGGAAAAGGCCCGGAGCCTGTGAAGGAGGCCAGCGCCTGTGAAGCCCCCTGTCAGCGACACTTGCGCGTCCTACGAATTCAACTAGAGAACACTCAGGACACCACGTCCTCCCACGGGCTGCCTTGGGGCTTGCGCGAAACAAAGGTAAACCAGCCAACCGCCAGGCGGGTGCTCGCGCAATATAATAGCTGCTAATGCGATGAATACAGGTTTTACATGAGGGGCTTCCCCTCCCAAAATGCTCTCACAGTCATCAGGCCAAACACCTGAGTTCTACTCATGCAGGGCAAGGAGGCATGAGCGATACATACTCACTCGGACAAATCCCCCAATGCTTCATTAGGAGCACCTCCCGAGCCACCGCTGGCATCGCTGAACTCGCCATCGCTGCCTGCGTCGCCACCAGCGGCATCAGGGCCGTCCACCACACCGCCCTCGTCAGCAGCCACGATCACGTCATCGTCGTCCTAAGCGAAGGCTCTGACAAGGGCGTCCATGTTGTCTTCCACCCAGTGCGCCAGGTCGCCTCGGACGGCCTGGGGGACTGGGGTGATGGCGGCGTCAAAGTCGAAGTGGGGATCCATGTCCCGGAGATGGCTGAAGACACGAGAAAAGGCGCGCCCGAGCAGGGCGCGGCTCCTCTCCTCCACCAACCTGTCGGCCCTGACCAACCGCGCCTCCAGTTGCGTCACCATGGCGGTGCAGAACTGCAGGTTGCCGGCATAGTTGATCGTGTGCGGCTCGCCGACAGCCGCCTCGCAGATATTGCCCAAGGCTGTATTAGCCCTCTCCCTGAGCGTGGCAAGCATGGGGCCGTGCACGTGCTCCAGGACCTGCCGCTGGCGTATCTCATCAGCATTCTGGCGCTCGACGGCCTCAGCCTCCTCCACCCGCTGACGAAGACGGAGCACCTCAGCTTGGGAGGCAGCCAACTCCTTTTGTGCTGCCTCAAGGGCGGCCCGGGAAGCGTCGGCCCGCCGCGTCGCCTCATCCCGTTGGGCCCTCAGGGCTGCGGTTCTTCCCTCAGCCTCGACCCAGATCAACTCCAGCCTCCCCTCGAACTCACGCTCGAGGCCTTGGCGCGCCCTCGCCACCCGACGACCAACCTCCTTCAGGACACGTGCTTCCCATGCGGCGACATCATCTTCCGCCTGCATCACCAGGCGCTCCCTCATCTCCAGCCGCTCGTACTTATGGGAGCGTTCGGCGGCTTCCAGCGTCAACGCTTTCTCACACTTCCGAAGCTCAGCTGGGTCGCCGGAGGCCACCTTCATCGATGCAAGGGTCGCCTCGCTCAGTTCCACCTGCTCCTCCAACGAGTGGCACCAGGCCAGGAGCTCCCGAGCATGTTCCTCCGCTGCTTCTCGCCGTCGGTCGGCCCCCCGGGCCTCCTCAGCGGCCTGGGATCGAGCCGCCCGAGAGGCCTCCAGCGACGCCTTCGCCTCTTCATCATCAAGGTCGCGCTGATGGCGCGCGAGGGCGACGGCGGCCTCCAGCTCGCGCCGCCCTACATCCAGGCGCTTGCCCTCGGCCTCCAGGCATGCGTCTTCACCGGCGAGCTCCTCCCCAAGCAGGTCCACCGCGTTAGTTGCCCTTCAAAGGAACTCTTGGCGACGAGCACGACGCTCCCGAGCGCGCTCGAGCACGTCTTTCGCACCATCATCTGCCCCAAGGAGGCGCCGGGGGCCACAAATCATCGCTCCCCCTCCGGGCAGGGGGCTGGGGGCTGGCGCCCTCATGACGGCCGGGCGCGCCGTACCAGAAGCCCGGCCTGGGGTCAGCCCGTCTCTAGAAGAAGGGCGCAGGGGGCGCCTCAGCCAGTCGCAACCGGCGGCCACGCGGGGAGCCCACGGCAGGCTGGCCATGCCAAGAGAGGGCCCGCGAAGGAAGATCGCAGGAAGAGAAGGGCTACATGGCACCTCGGGACGGTCCGCCCCTTCATTCGCCCTCACCACAAGAGCAGTGCTACTCGGAGTGCTTTGGGACGACGGGGGAGGCGAAGCCAAAGGAGGCGGCTCCTCAGCGGCTCCCACGAGCTCGGCTGGAAGAGGCCTGCAGAGCAAGGATCAGTAGACGCAACAAGGGGATCAGGAGCCAGAAAAGGAGAAGGCTTACTCGTCGGTAGCGAAGTACTTCCGGCGCTTCAGCAAGCGACAAGAGAAGTCATCACCCAGGGCCTCCCTTTTCCTCCGGAGGGCCTCGAAGTCCACACGAAAGCGGCCCAAGAGAAGGGCGCAAGGATCAACCTGCGACGAAGACGGAGCATCAAAGCGATCCGCGTCAGGGGCGTCCGCCTGACACACGCTGTCAATCGCCTCGCCAGAAGACGCGGCCGGGGCCTCGGGGGCCTCGGCCCCAGGTGCTGGGGGCGGCTGCTTGCCGCCCTCAGCCTCGGCAGCACGGGCCTCAGAAGCTGCCCCCTCGTGGGCATCACCAGGCGCAGTCACCCCATCGGAAGCCCTCTCGACCTCGGTCGTCTCATGCCTCCCTGCTCCACCACTCGAGGAGGATTCGCCTTGACCGACCGGAAGGGCGGTCACCACCATGGGGTTCTCGCGAGGCCCTTGGAAGCCAGCAGGGCGCAACCCCCATTCATCAAAGGAGGGCATCTGCTTCACGAAGTCGTCCCTGTTCTGGCAGAGGTACAACAGGGCCCCTCCCCGCTGAATGCTGCCCGGGTTGGGGTCACCAGTCAGGACCAAGAGCACTGTCCTTAGCGCCCCAGGCGTCAAGTCTTCTTCCTGGAGCCTCATGCGATCGTCATGCCCACTAAAGGCCCACATTCGGTGAGAATGGCGTTGGAGAGGGGCAATGCGGCGCAACAGGAACTCCTTCACCACCTTGGGCGCTGTCACACCGAGCGACTTCAAGAACGCAAAGCGGTGCCGGACGAAGGCGAGACGGGGGCTCCTGAGCGTCTCCTGGCCCCAGCCCGAATTGGGTACAACAGGCGAAGTTGGCTTCACCAGCAGGGGGCTGGGCACCCCGACATCGACGTATAACCACCGCTTGTAGAACCCAGCTGAAGGCGAAGGAAGCTTGAAATCGATCCCCGAGGCTGCAGTCTCAGGCGCGGCGACGAAGTTCACACACGCCAAGCATTGAGTGGGGTCGGCGAGGCGCAAAGAGAAGAAGTGGCGCAACAAGGCAACGGAAGGAGGGATGCCCATCATCGCCTCGCAAACAAAAGTGAAGACCGAAAGAAGAGTGATGGATTCAGGACCCAGATGCATCATATGGATCTGATAATGGGAGAGGACGGCCTTGAAGAAATCGGAAAAGGGGGGAACCAGACCCGCCCACAAGGCGTCGGCGAAATAATGGACCTCAGTGATTATCCTGTCAGTGGAGAAGTGAGACGTAGGCCAAGCCGTCGTCCTCCCACACTCGTTGAAGATGGTGGCCATAGCCGGGCTGAGCTTACCCAGGCACTCTCGATTGAGTATGATCGACCGGCCGACGGCGGGGGCCACCAACGGCGGCGGGCGAGACGGAGGCATGGGTTTCTTCCCCTTCTCTCTCTTCGTCGAAGCCATGGCAATGGGAAGGAAGGGGAAGATGTGAGATGGGATTGGAGGCAAGAGTCGGAGTTCGAAGGGAGGAAGAACAGGGGACGGTCGAGCAACAGGAAGGGGAGCGGCTGTGTACAACTATGAGTCCACCTAGCAGTGCGCAAAATAAGGAAGCGTGGGGGAACAGTGCCGCCCATGTCCAATCAACCGCCACGCGGCGCCCGAGGCCGCAGGCTGTTAGGGCCCGCGGCGCTTCGCCCTTGCCCTTTCGCCTCTCAGCATGGCCAAGTCCGGGCGCGCCTTGGGCCCGGGGGCTACTGTCGGCGTTCTGGGAATGGGGGTCCCCAGACTTGCCTGCCTGCGGCCTGCGGCATGGCTCAAAGGGGGCCCAGCGCGGCCCATCTTCATTAACACAAGACCCAAGACCCTCGCGAGGGGCCAAGCCTCGCGGGGCCGACGACACGGCGCTTCCTCAGGCGCGGCCTCATCAGGCTGGCTCACGAGGAGGCGGAGAGATCAAGGCGGGGTACCTCACGAGGTGCCCATGACGCAAGCCATGACGACCAAGGGTGCCAGGCGGGCGCAAGCCTGCGCAGTGTCCTCCCTTTCCTCTTTGGTGAAAAGGGGGCAAGCGCAGGTGAGAGGATCAAGCAAAGGCACCCATTTCGGTGCAACGAGACCAAGACCAGTCCAATGGTGGGAAGGAGGTCATCGTGGAGCCCAGAACGGCGTCACCACAGGGCCTTTGGCAGGCGAGGACCAACTTTAGTCAGGATAAGTGTACCAGATGTTCCCCTTCAAATTGGCCAATTGTTGGCGCCCTTCCCGCTCAATATTTGGGAAGAGGCCCAGGGCCTTTGCCTATAAATAGGACTAGCCACCCCTAGGGTAGAGGTATCGGGCAAGCTAGCAATCTAGGGAGATCATCGAGAAACCAGTTAGAAAGACTCAGGCAGCAGAGAGAGAGAAGGGCGGCTGAACTGCCCTAGCAGTTCATCGTCCCAGCTAAGAACAGGCCCTCGCGAGGCTGTTCTTCCTTCTATTGTTCATCATCATCAGCCCAAGAGGCAATCCACCCACCACACTAGAGTAGGGTATTACACCACATCGGTGGCCCAAACCAGTATAAACCATGTGTCTTTTGTGTTGGTCTTTCAGTAGTTAGATCTTAGCGAGACGGAGAGGTAGAGGGCATAATCTCCGCGCGCACCCCAGAGTTCGAACCTTAAGGGTCTGCCGGAACCCGAAATCCGACAAAATCATCTGTGAAAGCCAGAAAATAACGATACCTGCCGCAAGCCTCAACACTCATCGGGCCGCAGACATCAGTATGTATTATTTCCAACAAGTCTGTTGCTCGCTCCATTGTTTCGGAGAACGGAGTCTTAGTCATCTTGCCCATGAGGCATGGTTCGCAAGCATCAAGTGATTCATAATCAAGTGATTCCAAAAGCCCATCAGCATGGAGTTTCTTCATGCGCTTTACACCAATATAACCTAAACAGCAGTGCCGCAAATAAGTTGCACTATCATTATTAAACTTATATGTTTTGGCTTCAATACTATGAATATGTGTATCACTACTATCGAGATTCAATAAAAATAGACCACTCATCAAGGGTGCCATGACCATAAAAGATATTACTCATATAAATAGAACAACCATTATTCTCTGATTTAAATGAATAACCATCTCGCATCAAACAAGATCCAGATATAATGTTCATGCTTAACGCTGGCACCAAATAATAATTATTCAGGTCTAAAACTAATCTCGAAGGTAGATGTAGAGGTAGCGTGCCGACGGTGATCACATCAACTTTGGAACCATTTCCCACGCGCATCGTCACCTCGTCCTTAGCTAATCTTCGCTTAATCCGTAGCCCCTGTTTTGAGTTGCAAATATGAGCAACAGAACCAGTATCAAATACCCAGGTGCTACTACGAGCATTAGTAAGGTACACATCAATAACATGTATATCAAACATACCTTTCACTTTGCCATCCTTCTTATCCGCCAAATACTTGGGGCAGTTCCGCTTCCAGTGATCAGTCCCTTTGCAGTAGAAGCACACGGTCTCAGGCTTAGGTCCAGACTTGGGCTTCGTCACTTGCGCATCAACTTGCTTGCCATTCTTTTTGAAGTTCCCCTTCTTCCCTTTGCCCTTCTTCTTGAAACTAGTGGTCTTGTTAACCATCAACACTTGATGCTCCTTCTTGATTTCTACCTCCGCAGCCTTTAGCATCGCGAAGAGCTCGGGAATTGTCTTATCCATCCCTTGCATATTATAGTTCATCACGAAGCTTTTGTAGCTTGGTGGCAGTGGTTGAAGAACTCTGTCAATGACACTATCAACCGGAAGATTAACTCCCAGTTGAGTCAAGTGATTGTGGTACCCAGACATTTTGAGTACATGTTCACTGACAGAACTATTCTCCTCCATTTTGCAGTTGTAGAACTTATTGGAGACTTCATATCTCTCAATCCGGGCATTTGCTTGAAATATTAACTTCAACTCCTGGAACATCTCATATGCTCCATGACGTTCAAAACGTCGTTGAAGTCCCGGTTTTAATCCGTAAAGCATGGCACACTGAACTATCGAGTAGTCGTCAGCTTTGCTCTGCCAGGCGTTCATAACATCCGGCGTTGCTCCTGCAGCGGGTCTTGCACCTAGCGGTGCTTCCAGGACGTAATTCTTTTGTGCAGCAATGAGGATAATCCTCAAGTTACGGACCCAGTCCGTGTAGTTGCTACCATCATCTTTCAACTTAGCTTTCTCTAGGAACGCATTAAAATTCAATGGAACAATAGCACGGGCCATTTATCTACAACAACATAGACATGCAAAATACTATCATGTACTAAGTTCATGATAAATTAAAGTTCAATTAATCATATTACTTAAGAAGTCCCACTTAGATAGACATCCCTCTAATCATCTAAGTGATCACGTGATCCATATCAACTAAACCATGTCCGGTCATCACATGAGATGGAGTAGTTTTCAATGGTGAACATCACTATGTTGATCATATTTACTATATGATTCACGCTCAACCTTTCAGTCTCAGTGTTCCGAGGCCATATCTGCATATGTTATGCTCTTCAAGTTTAACCTGGGTATTCTACGTGTGCAAAACTGGCTTGTACCCGTTGTATGTGAACGTAGAGCTTATCTCACCTGATCATCACGTGGTGTCTCGGCACGACGAACTGTCGCAATGGTGCATACTCAGGGAGAACACTTATACCTTGAAATTTAGTGAGAGATCATCTTATAATGCTACCGCCGTACTAAGCAGAATAAGATGCATAAAATATAAACATCACATGCAATCAAACTAAGTGATATGATATGGCCATCATTATCTTGTGCCTTTGATCTCCATCTCCCAAGCACCGTCATGATCACCATCATCACTGGCTTGACACCTTGATCTCCATCGAAACATCATTGTCGTCTCGCCAACTATTGCTTCTACAACTACCGCTACTGCTTACTGATAAAGTAAAGCAATTACATGGCGATTGCATTTCATACAATAAAGCAACAACGATATGGCTCCTGCCAGTTGCCGATAACTGTTACAAAACATGATCATCTCATACAACAATTTATATATCATCACGTCTTGACCATATCACATCACAACAAGCCCTGCAAAAACAAGTTAGACGTCCTCTACTTTGTTGTTCCTCCGGTATTCGGGAGTTGCATAATCTCATAGTCATAGGAACATGTATAAGTCATGAAGAAAGCAATAGCAATAAACTAAATGATCATAGTGCTAAGCTAACAGATGGATATTGTCCATCACATCATTCTCTAATGATGTGATCCCGTTCATCAAATGACAACACATGTCTATGGCTAGGAAACTTAACCATCTTTGATTAACGAGCTAGTCTAGTAGAGGCATACTAGGGACACTCTATTTGTCTATGTATTCACACATGTACTAAGTTTTCGGTTAATACAATTCTAGCATGAATAATAAACATTTATCATGATATAAGGAAATATAAATAACAACTTTATTATTGCCTCTAGGGCATATTTCCTTCAAGAACAGCTCTGTCGGAGCCCTAGGTTGCTTTTGCCCAAGTTTCGCTTCGAGACGACGGCGCTTCGTCCTGAAAGCTCTCTCTCTATTTTTTTTCTAGGCCAAAACCCTTCATATAGACGAAGATGGGCACCGGTGGCCTGC
Organism: Aegilops umbellulata; assembly: GCA_032464435.1. NCBI lineage: Eukaryota > Viridiplantae > Streptophyta > Magnoliopsida > Poales > Poaceae > Aegilops > Aegilops umbellulata. The sequence continues at coordinate 134,475,137 of CP136054.1, forward strand.
CAGGTGGCCCACAAGGTAGGGGGCGCGCCGAGGGGGGTAGGGCGCGCTCCCCACCCTTGTGGCTGCCTGGTGGGTCCCCTCAGGTTCTTTCTCTGCCAAATTTTTTTTACATATTCCAAAATAATTCTCTGTAAATTTTCAGGACTTTTGGAGTTGTGCAGAATAGGTCTCTCAGATTTGCTCCTTTCTGGTCCAGAATCCCAGCTGTTGGCATTCTCCCTCTTTGTGTAAACCTTGTAAAATAAGAGAGAAAAGGCATAAGTATTGTGCCATAATTTCCCTCAAAAAAGTATTGTGCCATAATATGTAATAACAACCCATCATGCAATAAATATCAATATAAAAGTATGATGCAAAATGGACGTATCAGTGCCCCCTTTCCTTATTGGAGTGCAGGAGTAAGGAAGGAGGAGGTGCCCCCCTTTCCTTTCTCTCCTGAGGAGGGAAAGGCTGGAGGGGCCACCCCTCCCCTTTCCTTCCCCTAGGGCTAGCCGGCTAGGTAGAGGGGCGCACCAGCCCCCTAGTGGGTTGGTCTGTTCCCCCCCTTTGGCCCATTAGGCCCATACACTTACCGGGGGTGTCCGGAACCCCTTCCAGTGACCCGATGACTACCCGATGCACTCCGAAACTCATCCGATGTCTGAATACCATCGTCCTATATATCAATGTTTACCTCTCGACCATTTCAAGACTCCTCATCATGTCTGTGATCTCATCCAGGACTCCGAACAACATTCGGTCACCAAATCATATAACTCATATAACACTATATCGTCAACGAACGTTAAGCGTCCGGACCCTACGGGTTCAAGAACTATTTAGACATGACCCAGACACCTCTCCGGTCAATAACCAATAGCGGAACCTGGATGCCCATATTGGCTCCTACATATTCTATGAAGATCTTTATCGGTCAAACCTTATGTCAACATACATAATTCCCTTTGTCCATCGGTGTGTTACTTGCCCGAGATTAGATCGTCGGTATCTTCATACCTAATTCAATCTCATTACCAGCAAGTCTCTTTACTCGTTCCGTAATACATCATCTTGCAACTAACTCATTAGTCACTTTGCTTGCAAGGCTTCTTATGATGTGTACTACCGAGAGGGCCCAAAGATACCTCTCCGATACTCGGAGTGACAAATCCTAATCTCGATCTATGCCAACTCAACAAACACCTTCTGAGATACCTGTAGAGCATCTTTATGATCACCCAGTTACATTGTGACGTTTCATAGTACACAAGGTATTCTTCTGGTATCCGGGAGTTGCATAATCTCATAGTCGAAGGAATATGTATTTGACATTAAGAAAGCAATAGCAATAAACTGAACGATCATTATGCTAAGCTAACAGATGGGTCTTGTCCATCACATCATTCTCCTAATGATGTGATCCCGTTATCAAATGACAACACATGTCTATGGTTAGGAAACCTTAACCATCTTTGATCAACGAGCTAGTCTAGTAGAGGCTTACCAGGGACACGGTATTTGTTTATGTATTCACACATGTATTTAAGTTTCCGATCAATACAATTCTAGCATGAATAATAAACCTTTATCATGAATAAGGAAATATAAAATAACAACTTTAGTATTGCCTCTAGGGCATATTTCCTTCAAGGATCTCCCTGGTGAAGCCCACTCTCTAGGGTGAAAGAGTATGATTCTTGATTATTAAACCTAACTCTTGATTATTACAGATTGTACACACACCATTAGAAGCTCCACAAACTCTTGATGAAAACCTAATCGAACCATCATATCCTATAGGAATTTCCATTCTACTAGGACATAAGCTTTATGCATGTCCAGCTTTACCGCATAATAACCCCATTTCCCCTTCTTCTTATTTTTAATAGCATTGATACTTTCATAGGCCAACAATATGTTACCAGTAATTAGTCTTCTAGGAACAAAGGCACTATGTACTGGAGAAATAATATCATCCAACACCTGTTTAAGACACAGAGCGGTCATTTTGGATATTACCTAATACAACACATTACACAAGGTGATGGGCCTATATTGTGTAATTAATTCTGGATCATCCACTTTCGGTATGAGAACTATCACACTGTCATTCCAACCTTTAGGGATTTGTTTATTATTCATAGCATCCAGAAGTTCTCCTATCAGCGAGTCACCCAACAGATGCCAACAATCTTTAAAAAAGATCACGGGCAAGCCATCTGTACCCAGAGCTTTCATGTCTCCTATGGAAAATAGAGTTTTTTTCACCTCTTCAGCTAAATATGGCTGCAATAATGAGTGATTCATAGCATCTGACACTCGCGGGGTCACCTTGTTAAGTAAGTTAGGATCGGTTCCATTCATATCCAAGGCAAAAAGCCCCTCAAAATAATGTGATATATGCGGGTTTAGAGCGGGGCTCCCTTCCAACCAGACCCCATTATCCCCTCTCAGTTTCTTGATCATATTTCTTTTACGTCCAGCAGAGGAAAAATTCTGGAAATAGGCAGTGTTTCTGTCTCCAAATTTTAACCAATCCACTCTACTTCTTTGTGCATAATGTATCTCCTCTTGCTCAAGTAACCATTCATTTTCAGCAGATAGTTCCTTCTCTCTCTTGATACTTTGGTCATATAAAGTACCACTGATAGTCTGTTCTAGTTCTCTCTGTGCTGACTTGATCCTCTTCTTCGTTTTTTGCAAAACTGTATGGTCCCATTTATGCAAGTAATCATGAACCCATGCAAGTTTTCCTGCCAAACTAGCATTTGAAAATCTGGCCCCCTCCTGTTCCTAGGCCTCTTCCACCACATGCCTAAATTGAACCTCTTTCAACCACTTGGCCTCAAAACGCAATACTGATGGTCCATGATTCTCCAGATCACCCCCCTCATCAAGGTTCATGAGTATAGGACGATGGTCGGATCTGCTATAATCAAGATTACGCAGAACCACAGATCCAAACTTCTTGCTCCATAGATCATTTGAGAGGGCCCGGTCAAGCCGCTCACGTATCCTCCCCCTATGTCATGTGAATTTTCTCCCACAAAACCAACATCAAAGAGATTACAATTATCCAGAACTTTTCTAAACGCTTGCATAAAATGGTGTGGTCTTGGATTTCCCCCTTCCTTCTCAAAGGGGTATAAGATTTCGTTCAGCTCGACCATCACCAGCCAGGGCATGTCAACAGCAGCATGTAAATCTCTGAAGAACTTCCAAGTCTAATGTTTGTCCTGCCATCTTGGTTCCCCATACATTCCAGTGAAACGCCAAACATTACCATGCCCTCTTCCAACATAAACATCAATAAAATTCTTTGTTTTAAAACATAAAGACACGTCTACCTCTTTCTTCCACATCATTAGTAGCCCCCCACTACGACTGTTAGTAATGACCACCTCCTTAAAATCTAGTTTAGCTTTACGTCGAATACGCTATGCCAGCCACTCATCTAGGTGAGTTTTCGACAAAAACACAATGTCTGGGTCATTCCGCTTCAAAACATTGAGTAGAGCCTGGACCGTCGGGACCTAATAAGGCCACGACAATTATAACTAAGGATTTTCATTGCTTATGGTCAGCCTCGACATCCGAGGCCACCGATATCAATTGGTTTTCCAATCCTTCCTCCACCCGATCCTCTTCTGGATAGTCACCATCATCTTGTTTCCTTGGTTTCTTTCTATTTTTATTTTCCCGTGCGATGCTCACACCCGCTTCTCCTGCTGAGATCCCTAAAGGTGTTGGTTCAAATTGGACTACATTGTTTGCAACCACCCCACTCCCATCAGGTAATCCTGAACTTGGGGGCACCGCTGTTCTATCCTCAGCTTGTCGTTTCCCTAGCATGGTTTGATTTCCTGTGTTGCACACCACAATAGCTTTACCATCATCCGACTTGTTCCCTTCCTTACCAGTTTCATCAAGATCCATACCCTCATGACCATATTGATTCATGGCAGGGTCATAATTACAGCGCCAAGCCCTATCACCAAACCTTCCCTCCATGCCTCTACCTGATCGCCCACCTTCTCTTTCACCCATGTATCCATGTACCGGAAGCACGACCACCACCAGTACCATGACCACGACCTCTCCCCCTTCTTGGAGCCATGATAAAATATCCCCATTCAAACTTTTGATCGTCATGTTTCACATTACCACACTCATCATGCCAGTGTCCCATCTTCCCGTAGGCGTGGCAGAAAACAGGGAGTTTTTCAAACTTAACTTGATAGAGTTCCATCTCACCTTTAACTGTGAATCCAACAAATCATGTGAGTTTCTTGTTTACATCAAGCTTTACTTTGATACGGATGAACTCGCCAACAAATGCGTTAGGAAGTGTAATCTGAACTTCTTGCACTTCACCTATGCGTTTCGCAAGATTTTCAAGGAAAGGTTTGTTCTTCAGAACCCCGTCAGGGAGTTTGTGGATCTGACACCACATCTCAACTCTCAAGTCGATCTAGCTTCACTTTCTCAGGTTGTGTAAAGCCATCATATTTAGTCAACAAGAGGGCACAACCTTTGAAGTCCCAAGGTCCTTGATGCATAGCCTTATTCCAATCCGCCAAACAATTGAACTGAATCGAGAATAGGTTTGGATTTATCCTCCTCCAGACTACCTCCTGAGCAGGGTTCCATGCCACTCGCATGTCTCCTATCAGCGCACTCTGACTGAAGCTTTTCTCCGTCAGCAGTTTCACCAAGGCTAGCCACTTGGGCTTCTCCTCGGTCGTATCAACTTCATCTTCTCAGATTAGTTTGTCAATTTCGTCATCCTGCAGATGCAATCGTTCTAGGAGCTTGCTTGGATCTTCATCCACCAGGCCCTTCGATCCCAATCCTTCCGCAGAAAAAGCCATCTCACATGAAGTCTTGATCTATAATCCGTAGGGGAACCTCCAGCCTCAGCAACCAGAGACACAAACAAGGACTTGGAGCAGTCCTAGTGATGCGAGGAGGTCGATGGGGATTGAAGGGAGTGTGATCGGTTGTCTTTACCGGCAGGAGGAACTCAGGGCGGCGGGCCGCCGAGAGGACTAGAAAACTGTAGGTAAACTAGGGGACTTTCTTTACTAAATTAAACTAGTCCTGTTTGGTGTTTATTCTAGGAGCAGTTTTTCTTAGGGGAAGGCCATCATGGCTAGCTTTATTAAAATTAAACAACACTTACATCATCCGCTAATAGTTCAAGGATAAAAGCCGGAGGTGAGTCCAACCACAAATTTGGTGGATCAACACGTCCATTCTGAGCCAGCACATGAGCTACCTTATTACACTCACGTTTACAATGCTCTATCACGACCTTCCCGAAATTAATTAACAGTAATCGACACTCTTCAAGAATTGGGTATGCCACTGTTGAGTGACCATAATTGTTTTGTAGAGCCTCCACCAAAACCAAGCTATCAGACTGTACTAGAAGAGAATTGCTACCCACTGTATTAGCAAGCTTCAGGCCTTCAGCCAGGGCTACAGCTTCAACAGAGAGAACATCAGCGACATGATAAAGTTTTGCAGTTGAAGCAGCCACAAATAGTCCCCTGTTGTTCCTCAGAATGGCTCCACACGCCCCTGTGCTTGATTCCTCCAAATAAGCTGCATCAACATTTAGCGCCAGTTGGTTCTGCATGGGTTTCATCCACTGAAGCAATCGCGGTGTCGGCGTTGGTGTGCATGCCGCACGAGCAAAGTTCAACGCCAACGCTTGTATCGCCTGACCCATCTGAACTGGAGGCTGTACTGGTTCTTGTCGGCTTATCCTCCTCCTCTGCCACCAAAAATACCAAGCCGCCACCAAGATTAGCTCAGGTAAATCAACTCTGTGCATATTTTTTTGATGTGTATTTGATCGCATAAGAGAATTTCTAAGATCTCAGCTCCCGACCGACCAGGTACTGCCACATTGGCCATCATTTCATATAGCCCTAGTGAACTCCAGATTTCTTTTGCTCTTCCGCATTTAAACAAAAGGTGTGATGTATCTTCTTCATACCTCGAACAAATAGGACATTGTGCAGAAGTGGCAATGTGTCTATTAGCTAGCACACACAAACAGGGAATGGCGTCATGAAGACATCTCCATATAATTTTTTTAACTTTGCCCGGTACCTTCAAACTCCACAATTTTTTCCATATTGAGTGTGGTGAGGAGCCTTGAATACCAATCGGATTTGAAGTGTTGGATTCATAGCATTCTTCCCATTGCCTATAATACGCAGACCAGACACTGAAGATACCTGACTTTTTGAGATGCCATGCAATGAAGTCCTTTGTATCATGCTGATGTATTGGAATCTGCAAAATCCTCTCCGCATCAATATGCCAGAAATTGTCTCGAATCAAAGCTTCATCCCATTCACCTGTAGCTGGGTCTATAAGCTCATTAATTGTAGTGAGAACACAGTAACCATGCACTGTGATAATTTTCCTGGACATACTATTTGGGTTCCAACAATCCTCCCAAATATTGATTTTCAATCCATTGCCAACTCTCCAAATGTATCCCTTTTTAAAAGTTTGGACCCCTGACCAAATACTTTGCCACACAAAGGATGAGCCCTTCTATAGTTCACAATTTAGCAGGTCACCAGAGGGGTAGTATTTTGCTCCGAGAACTTTGGCACAAAGAGAGTCATAATTATCAATGAGCCTCCAACACTGTTTAGCCAACATTGCAAGATTAAAGCTATGAATATCACAAAAGCCCATTCCTCCCCATACCTTTGGAACACACATCTTCCACCAAGCAAACCAGTGTAGTTTGCGTTGGTCCTCTCCATCTCCCCACCAGTAATGCAATATAGTATCAGTGATTCCCTTGCATATTTTCTTCAGAAATTTGAATACACCCATCGCATAGGTAGGAACGGCTTGGGCCATCGCCTTAATTAGAGCCTCTTTTCCACCATAAGACAATGTTATCTCTTTCCACCCATTGACTAGTTTTTGCATTCTTTCAATCAGATGTTTGAAGCAATCCACACGGTCAACATCAATCATTGAGGGTAATCCCAGATATTTATGAGATAAAGATTCAGTCACAATGTCAAGAATCAGGCACACTTCCACCTTCTCATCCACTTGGGTATTAGGACTAAAATAAATAGAGGATTTGACAACACTAACTAGCTGTCCTGAAGCAGCATAGTGGTCATCAAGAATCCTCTTAAGAGTGGTAGCATTGGCAGCATCTGCCCTCATAAGTATCAATGAGTCATCAACAAATAATAAGTGATAAATGAAAGGGGACTCCCATATATTTAGAGCAACTTATTTCTACATAGCTACTCAAAAGATCTGGCCCTAAAGCTGGCGTCGTATCACATGAATCCAACCATATTCATGAATCCGTGCATCTCCTCATCGTCAATCGTTTGATCGAGATCTTGTGCCTGCTGTTTGTTTGCCCGCTTTTTGCACAAACACGCCCGCCTCCAGCCATGTTTGCCCTGTAAATTTTGCAAGAAAACCCCCAGCGAGGGCAGCTCTCCCAGTTCACCACCCCCAATCGTTTTCCTCCCAATCCCGATTCCTAACCTGCATCTCACCGGCGGCAACGGCTGCGGCGGCCAAGACTATGTCCAGGGACTATGGCCTGCCACGAAGACCGGTGATTGGGGGCACCACCTTGGACGCTGCGATGGAGACATGCCGGAGGCGGCCACCACATCCCAGCGACGACAGTCAGAGCATGTGGTCGGGCGGAGATCCAAGTGGGTGGCCATCGCCTTGAATCGCGGAGTTCTCCCCGGCGGGCGCAGCGTGGTCTTGCCCGACTGCGATGTATGGAGCCCTCCGGACATGCATCTTCTCGCCATGAATCCGAGCCAGACGTGCGCCTCCGCAATAATTCTATCTGTCCGGCTGTTGTGCTGTCGAACTGTTCGCCAAGTTCTTTAGGCAAAGCCGGCCTAGAGTTCCTTGGACCACAACCCAAGACCAGCACAACCAGATGACTGCTGCGACCTTGTAGCTAGTTCTTACTATTAGATAACTTGATGTTGGTGATTTCAATAGGATTATAGATATTATTTGGGTGTGCTAATCGAGCTACAAAGTTCAGAAAGAGGTGGATGTAAAATTGAGAAACAAGTGGATGCCAAGTTGTTGCTGACTATTTTTAAAAAAAGAAATGGTTGTTTCACTTCCTTTTCGTGAATGCTATTGTTGACGCGTATTGTCAGTCTCTAATCTGAGTTGTTCCTACACGATTCATTCTGAAAAACAGTCTCATTTGGTAGTGTCATTTGTAAGCTGAGCTTTTCCTACATGATTCGTACTGTGAGTTAATGCGTACATGTTTACAAGTATCATTTGGTACTGAAAAACAGTATGACCGGTACTTCAGCAGTGTAGAGGGAGAAAGGAAATTCGGTACTGAAAAACAATATGAGAAAAGTGTCATTTTTGGTTGGACAATTGCGACTGTCATGAAAACCTATTTGGTTGCATGTCTTGCACAAGCGTGCAACCTTGGCCTTGGCTTCTTTGTTCTTCTCCTTTTGTTATTTATATCACACTTGATTCTGAACTCTATTCATCAATTGTTGTCACAGAAAAGTACATGTGCTGAATATACTTGAGAATGCTTGGTGCCGCTGCTTCATAAATGTTCTGTAGTTTTCCTTGTTTATTAAGCAAAAACTGAACAGTAGGTTAAATTGTGAAACTATTCTTGCGGTTATTGACCATTCTCATCTTACAGTATGACTGGTACTTTAGCAGTGTAGAGGAGAAAGGAAATTCAGTTCAATTGTGCAAGTTATTTCACAATTTAACAATTGTTTACATGTAAACATGGCTGGTACCAAATGATACTTGTAAACATGTACGCATTAACTCACATCACGAATCATGTAGGAACAACTCAGCTTACAAATGACAGTATCAAATGAGACTGTTTTTCAGAATGAATCGTGTAGGACCAACTCAGATTAGAGACTGACAATACACGTCAACAATAGCATTCACGAAAAGGAAGTGAAACAACCATTTTTTTAAAAAAAATCAGTCAGCAACAACTTGGCATCCACTTGTTTCTGAATTTTACATCCACCTCTTTCTGAATTCTGTAGCTCGATTAGCAAACCCAAACAATATCTATAATCCTATTGAAATCACCAACAACAAGTTATCTAATAGTAAGAACTAACTACATGGTCGAAGCAGTCGTCTGGTTGTGCTGGTCTTGGGTTGGGGTCCAAGAAACTCTAGGCCGGCTTTGCCTGAAGAACTTGGCGAACAGTTCGACAACACAACAACCGGACAGATAGAATTATTGCAGAGGCGCACGTCTGGCTCGGATTCATGGCGAGAAGATGCATGTCCGGAGGGCTCCGTACATCGCAGTCGGGCAAGACCACGTTGCGCCCGCCGGGGAGAACTCCACGATTCAAGGCGATGGCCACCCACTTGGATCTCCGCCCGACCACACGCTCCGACTGTCATCGCTGGGATGTGGTGGCCGCCTCCGGCATGTCTCCATCGCAGCGTCCAAGGTGGTGCCCCCAATCACCGGTCTTCGTGGCAGGCCATAGTCGCTGGACATAGTGTTGGCCGCCGTGGCCGTTGCCGCCGGTGAGATGTAGGTTAGGAATCGAAATTGGGAGAAAAACGATTGGGGATGGTGAACTGGGAGAGCTGCCCTCACTGGGGTTTTGTTGCAAAATTTACAGAGCAAACATGGCTGGAGGCGTGCGTGTTTGTGCAAAAAGTGGGCAAACAAACAGCAGGCACAAAATCTAGATCAAACGTTGACGATGAGGGGATGCACGGATTCACGATACGAGACAAATCCTATTCGGCGCCTTAAGCGCCGAATATAGGCCAGCTCGTACAGGGCGCACACCCCCCGATCTCACATCGTCGCTATATGGGCCGGCCCTTTTATTTCTGTTTTTAAAGCGCAAAAGCAAAAGAAAAGCGAGTGCTGTAGGAATCGAACTGGGTACCTGCTGTTTCTTCGTACACTACACAAACAACCACGCCACCAAGCCTATTTTGCTTATTGCACCTTTTCTAGTTCTTTTCTTCCTTGTACTTTTGTTTTATCATTTTTCCTTTTTTCATTTTTTGTTTTCCTTCTTTCCTTTTTCTTTTTCTTTTTTCTTTCTTCCTGGTTCGACACAAAATCGATGAATTTCTCAGATTCGATGAACTTTTTTCAAATTCAATGAACTTTTTTGAAACTTGATGAACTTTTTTCAATCTCGATGAACGTTTTTCTCAAATTCGATGAACTTTTTTCAAACTCGATGAACTTTTTCTCAAATTCTATGAACTTTTTTCAAACTTGATGAACTTTTTTTCAAACTCGATGAACTTTTTTCATATCCATGAACTTTTTTCTCAAATTCGATGAACCTTTTTCAAACTCGATGAACTTTTTTCATATCCATGAACTTTTTTCAAACTCGATGAACTTTTTTTCAAACTTGATGAACTATTTTCATATCCGTGAACTTTTATTATGAAAAGTGATGAACTTGTTTTAAATATATGAACTTTTTTCAAATTTGTGGTCTTTGTTAATCAAAATTGATTAATTTCTTTCAAATTCGTGAACTGTTTGAGAATTCATGAACTTCTTTTCCTCAAAATCGATGAACTTTTTTCAAAATCTGATTAACTCTTTTCAAATCTGTGAACTTTTTTAAAAAATGATGAACTTTTTTTGTGAACATTTCTTTGAAATCCGCGGCCTTTTCAAAATCGATGATCTGTTTTTAAAATTCGTGAATTCTTTGTTCAATTTTTCGTTCCCTTTTTCCAAATAATTTGTACTGCCGCAGGAACTCGGGGTCGAATAAAACTGTTTTCGTACATAACACATCAATGTTTTCATGGTGCAGTGGTTGAAGCCTCAAGTACATGAGCAAAAGCACGTGGGTTCGAATCCCTCTTTCTACATATATTTTCTGGACGTTTGTTTTTTATCTTTAGAAGGAGGTCTACATATATTTCGGCTCGTTCTTGGGCCGGCCCGCATAACCAGGTGCGTGGGCGCTCGGTTCGTTTGCTGGCGCATAAGGCGCCAGCGAGGAGCTCTCACGATACGACGCCCCTAAAGCTAGCCGCGTAGCATTTTACAAGGCCTTATGGGCCTCTATGGCATGGGCGCGGATACGCCGGGTTATCTAATCTGGGCTGACCCTAAAAAAAAAAAAAATCTAATCTGGGCTAGTTTTATCTGCACTTTGTAACGCTTCCCTCCTCCCCGCCCACTCCCTCAAACCCTACCGCCTCGCCGCCGCCGCCATGGCCTCGTCGTCGTCTCCGGCGAGTAGCCGCCCGCCTGGCCCGTTTGCTCTAGGGTTGGAGTCCTCCGCGAACAAGATTGGCATCGGCGTCGTCTCCATCTCCGGGCAAATCCTCTCCAACCCGCGCCATACGTACATCACCCCGCCAGGCCACGGTTTCCTGCCCCGGGAGACCGCGCAGCACCACCTCGTCCACCTACTCCCTCTACTCCGAGCAGCACTCGCCGAGGCTGATGCCTCTCCTGCCGACCTCGCCTGCATTTGCTACACCATGGGCCCCGGCATGGGCGGGCCTCTCCAGGTCGCCGCCGCATCGGCCCGGGCTCTGTCGCTCCTATGGGGGAAACCGCTTGTCGCCGTCAATCACTGTGTCGCGCACATTGAAATGGGCCGCGCGGTCACCGGCGCCGTGGACCCCGTTGTGCTCTACGTCTCAGGTGGCAACACGCAGGTCATCGCGTATAGCGAAGGGAGGTACAGGATCTTCGGTGAGACCATTGATATTGCTGTGGGGAACTGCCTCGACCGCTTTGCGAGGATCCTCGAGCTCTCGAATGACCCCAGCCCTGGGTATAACATCGAGCAGGTAACTGTTCCTCAAATGCTAATTCTCTATATATGACTTATAGTTTACCAATGTTACTAGAAGTTAGGTGCGCTTTGCTGCGTCGTTGGTGTTGTTGGGTTTCTTAAAAAAGTTTCAAAATATAAGGTCTTTTACTTTTCTGAAAAGTCAAACATGTTAAGTTTGATCAAATTTGTAGAGAAATATATCAAAATCCATAAATCACATCGATATGATTAGATTCATCATGAAATGAATTTCAATATTCATTTGTTATTATTGTGGATGTCGATATTTTTTGCTCTGAACTTGGTCAAAATTAAAGAAATTTGATTTCCAAAAAATAATACCCCTTATATTGTAGAACTGATGGAATATTTAGTTTGACTGATGGGAGAGATGATGGAGTGTGTTTTATATTTATTTATAATGCGGTGATTTGATGGGCCTTCCGTGGTGCGGTTCTGTGTTATCCGCCAACTAACGTATATTTATGTGGGGAAATTTCTACGTCAGGGGCTGCATGTACTATATTGGTGCCATAGTATCACATGGTGACGATTCTTTTTTCTAGGTGGTTGGAGAGTGCACGGGATTGATATGTTTTCATAGGCCGGTTGCTGCTGATTGATTTGAAAAATCGTTGGCCCGGTCAAATCGTAAACCAAATCCAAAATTGAATACCACAATTGAATGAAATTGTTTTAAAATGGGAACATAGGGAATCACGAATGAGAGAGCCCTTGAGAAGTTGTTGACCAGGCTGACTAATTCTAAATTGAAGACCTCAGTTGATCGCGAGGCCTTAAAAATTGGGAACCATGGTGTATAGTATAAAAGAATTGAATTAGAGAGCTTTGAGAAATTGTTGACCCGGTCAAAATCGGATGACCCAATCCCAATTGGAGACCTCAATTGAATGTGGGCTCTTTAAAACTAGGGAGCTTAGTGTTATAGAGGATTTGTAGCTGTATATGCACATATATGCTCGTTTCTAGTTTCAATTGTGATTCAGGCCTAACTGCGTGAGTTGTTTAGTTGCTTCAAGCACTTCGATCTGTATGGGATAATAACATAAATAGATTAATTATGAGATATATGAACTAAACTGAGAATGTGGAAAATTGGGATTTTTATCTGGTTGATCTGCGAATTGATTTTCAATGTGCCGAGCTGGTGATTCTTGCCTGTATGAGATAGTATTTGCAAATGAGAGCACCATGTATTATTGCATATGACCAATGTAGCCATGTAGGATGATTGCATAACACAGAATAAACAATTGGATTTGTGATGCCATTTTGATATTCAAGTCCTTTGGACTGCCCTCTAGATTAGCTTATACAATACTCCTTCCGTTCCTTTATATAAGGTGTATTTGTTTTTTCAAAAGTCAAACGGGTGCATGTTTGACCAAGTTTTTAGAAAAATATATCAATACCCACAATACAAAATTTATATCATTTGATTCATCATGAAAAGTAATTTCATATTTTATCTATTAGGTATTACAGATGTTGTCCGCAATCATGATTATCATGAATGCCATTAGTAAAGGGAGCACAATAATGATTTAATTGGGGGTGTGCACGACGGCCTTACAACGAAACGTGGCTGTACACCGACAATATTGACACCTCAATGTTTTCTTAATAGTTTCAGTTGCCTCGAGGGACTGTGATCTAGTCCTATGTTAGGAAGGCATCGTGGGAGGTTTGGTTGGAAGCCTGACTTGAACAACGCTCCTCGGTACACTCTCCAAACTTCTCTTCCTGAACGTCGGTCCTAGTCGAATGAGGCTCCTCGGACATGGCCCTAGAGCTCCCCGCACGAGGCTTGAACCTCTGTGCACTACACTTGATTCTCTTGAGAGTGACCGAGTTACATGCACATGGGGGCTTTATATAGCCTATGGGTCCTTCACAGATGAACAAGACTACCATTGAGATGGTAGGTGGAGCGGTAGTGGACCTAATCTTTAGTCCACGGGTCCATGGTGTACTAGGAGGGGACGTCCATAGCCTATGGTGGACCAATCCCTCTCATCCCTCCACCATGATGGGATTCTCCACTTAGGCTTCTTTGCCTTAGTTGGCCTCTTTGACTTGGTCTTATCTTTTTTCTTTCATTTGACTTGTTGATCATGGTTGGTTGCTTGACTTGTATTGGCTTGGCTTCATGTGAATATCAAAAGTTGAAGCATAGGTTTATGTGCACCATATAGGGTTTGAATACATGTGAATATCAAAGAAATTACCAAAAAAGGCAGTGCTAGATTGTATACATGCATACGTTTGTGCAATAATATAATTCTTTGTGCATTTTACAAAATATGTAGAGATATAGACATTAGAGATGCTTATTACATGGGCCCATAACCCACAGGTCTCGGGATCGAAACCCGACTTCGATACAAACGCCGTCGGACCCTGGGACCAAAATTATACAAATCTAGCTATAGAGAATGATACATAAAGCTGAGATTCACGCTCGGACAATGACACCAATATTTGATGGGCCGTGAGCTCCTAATAGTCTCGGGGAGCTCGAAACATTCAAGCCACTACCCCACTACTGGATCACCTCGTCCGAGCAGGGTGGTCTCAAACATTCCTTCAATTGATCTAACTGAGCTGAAGCATCAATACATACCCAGCCACAACCAGTAAAATGGACACATGGTTGGAGTAGCGTGATATAGCTCCTAAGCTCTCAGTACATGAATTGCTTCACCCTGTATTTGATCATCCGCTAGCACATGCATAACATAGATTCCAAGACCCTACACATAACGTGCACTTTATATCAATACTTGCATCATGCACGCCGTGTGTGTGAAAACAAGTAACACAACTCTACCATTGAAAGCATATATATAACAAAGTCTCATAAGAGAGCAAAGATAGCAGTTATATTAAAAGCAGAGGTTTCATGACCCAACAGTACATGAAGCATCAGCGGAAACGAAATATGTCCGAGTACAAAACATGTTTAATGAAAGCCTAAGAGGGCAGCCCCAGTGCATGTAGCTCCCGCTTGCGCAGGGTCTGGGGAAGGGTCCGACCACTTTGGGTCTATTGTACGCAGCCTTTCCCTACATTTCTGCAAGAGGCTGTTTCCAGGACTTGAACCCGTGACCTCATAGTCACAAGGCAGCAGCTTTACCACTGTGCCAAGGCTCCCCTTCTAATGAAAGCCTAAGAGGGATGAACAAAATACAATGACCCTTCCAAAGGCATAGATTGTTGTCTGGACCTCCAAACTACACGCCGACATTGAGGTCCACGTAGTAACCACCATCGGGGTTGTAAGCCTACTCTGCAACAAGTTATTAATGAACAACAAGGGTGAGTACAAATGTACTCGGCAAGACTTACATCAGAACTAGCTACATCTATGTTAACCTCCACAGTAATACACCACCTTGAACCCTCCCACGACTCCCCTGCAAGGAAGCAATCCATGGCTTTCGCACTTATCTTGGCAATTTAAAGTAACCATTAAAGTTGTCTATGATCAAGCAACAATCTCCAAGTTGTCCATAACGGCATAACCACGGACATGACTATTCAAATAGATTTAACCTTGCAGGGGGTGTACCAATTTACCCACACACGTGTCAATCGGCTCTTAGCATCACATCACACCCGCCCATTGGGGTACTGACAGAGGGTCATGGACCACAACACTTCCCCTATGCTGCATTTAGTCCAGCTAGTCACCCATCTGAGTTTTACATGAATCGCGAGACCGGCCAAATCTTTGATACAACATCAACTGTTGTATGGAGAACCCAAGCCTATCTCCCGCAATATAGTTTTATCCACTTGACAAGCTGTGCTACAATCCTACCATGTTATGCCAGTTATCTTTCTATGCATATACCAAATGGAAACCCTGAATTTATGTGACTCTTGAAGCGGTCTGAGGTAAGGTACTACCGCACTAGGCCAAGGGGTGACCCATATAACCCCGTGTGGTTAGCACACTCAGTCTTGGATCAAGATAATGAGAGGTCAGGTCCTAATAGTGGCGTAAGTGAGACAACCCACCATGTTCTCCAACATGGCCACTCACCTTTGCCTTTAGTCATATTAACATAATTATCCCCAGAAGCAGACCACAATCGACTTATCATGTGTATGTACCAAACGTGGTTCATCTCCCAGATGGATCAAGACTCACAACCCTAAGCACATAGCTAAGCACGACAAGAGTGTGGGGCCGACATGGTGATAACACCAGCAACAATGCTTACATGCTTCACAAATAGAATCTTGTCTCTAGAAACCCTATCGCTTGTTCAATGAATACTAAGCTGATCTTTATCTCTAATTTTATCTCTATTCCTAATTAAAGTAGTACTTTATATTAACTTAGATAATGCCTAATTCTATGTTTATGCACACGTAATGTTAATTAGTTGGGGCAAGATTAGAGATGCTCCATAATGATAAGATATTAATTGAGGACCGAGTAAACCATCTTTATATAAAATAAAGAGGAGCATGTATCTATTGCCAATCAAGCTGTGGTGAAGTGTTTATCAATCTAATCTCTTTCTTTGTCATCCTCCCAAATCTATGGTATATTCAATATTCTCCAATCCTCTATACCCTGCCAATTTGACCATCCTTATCCGACTATCCCTTAATGATTGAGCTATTTTCTACTCCCTCCGTCCCAAAATAAGTGTCGCTGATTTATTACAAGAGAGAGTATTATTTACCTTGCATGGACGTGATGCCAGTTAGGTGAGATACACTTCATTGTGTAAATAATAGATTAGGTATGGACTTGACTTAACGTATAGGTTCTCGTACTTATTTTAATTTTTTTTGTAATACTCTGGCCTACCCCAACTTGTTTGGGGTTGAAAGACTTTGTTGTTGTTGCTGTTGCAAAACCTGGGGTAGATCAGACTTCATACAAGAGATCGGTGTTGATAAATTTGACGGAACTTTGAAGTTGTTGCTATATTGTTCTTTGTCAATTTTCTTCTTGCTTCTGTTGAAATTCAGAAGTATCACGTTACTTAGTCAGGTAATTTTGATTCAGTAGTAGCCATGACCTACAATATCATATTTCAACCATACAGTTCATATGGTATTTGATATATGGGCTTGTTTATTTGTGCCGTCAAAAATATATTTGCCTTTTACCAAGATTCCTTGCACATCAGTAGACCACAGGACTGAGTTTTCTTCAATTGTTAAATGTGCTCAAATCATAAACATTGTCCGATTTTCATTGTTTTGCAGTGTTAAGGATCTTGACTAATATCCTGCAATTTTTTTTGAAAATCCAGCCATAGGCTCAAAGTAGAAAATCTTCATCAAGTTAAGTTATGTATGATATGCAGAAATATTTAAGTGATGTTGGGTTTGAACTGTGGAAGCCTATTTTTTTATTAGCACTTGGGGCCTCTTTCATCCACGGGATTTCCAAAACACACGAACAGGAAAAACACAGGAATGGAGTGGTATGCCATCTTCAATCCTACAGGATTAGTATGGGCGTTTGATTGTGTGCAGGAAAAAAGTAGGATTCTTCACTTGAGGTTGGAGTGGATGGAAATTTTCCTACGAAAACTTAGTGCAAATAATTCGTAAGGAAAAATTTCTGATTGTAATCCTAATTCCTACAAATGAAACAACCAACATAGGGAAAAATCGTAAGGATTTTAATCCTCCAAAATTCTCTAGTAAGTAATCATTTGAATCAAAGAGGCTGTATTGAGCAAATGAAAAGCTGATTTGATATGCGCGAGTAAATTAATGTTTGAAATAGAGTCAACGAATGAAGCAGATTCATTAACAACTCAATGTACAGATAAAAAATGAAAACGAACATACAGCATAAATGGTTTCTGCAACGGATGTGAGAAAAGAATGTTAAAACACTAAAAGCAGTTGTGCAATGCAAGTGTGATATTGGTGTGTACTTTCCATCTCATGTTGGCCTGTCCCTTCCATCCTTTCTTTTTGAAATAAAAGGTTATTCCCATTCCCGCGACAGATGTATGGTCGTGTCATGTAGTCTTCATCTTTCCCAGTGGCATGTTTATTCAGTCTACACTACATGTCTTCCTCTCTTCCAGCTTGCAAAGAAGGGAGAGAAGTTCATCGACCTCCCTTATGTTGTAAAGGGTATGGATGTGTCATTTAGTGGCATATTGAGCTTCATCGAAGCTGCAGCGATTGAAAAACTTGAAAATAACGTGTGCACACCAGCAGACCTGTGCTACTCATTGCAGGTATGATTTATTATTGAACTCCTTTAGTTTATCCTTGTACAAGTATTTAGGTAATGATTAAGCTTACTTTGATTGAAGATAAGTTGTATATGTTCTAATTAAGGCAGTTGGTGGCCATATCCAGGAAACACTCTTTGCTATGCTTGTTGAAATCACTGAACGTGCCATGGCACATTGTGATTCGAAGGATGTTCTTATTGTTGGTGGTGTTGGATGCAATGAACGTTTGCAAGAGATGATGAGGATTATGTGCTCAGAGAGAGGGGGTAGGCTGTTTGCAACTGATGATCGATATTGTATAGACAATGGTGCGATGATTGCATACACTGGTTTACTGGCATATGCACATGGTGTGACCACACCCCTGGAGGACTCGACATTTACTCAAAGGTTCCGAACTGATAAAGTTCATGCAATTTGGAGGGAGAAGGAGGTTCCGGTATTAAATAACACAGATTCTGATGCAGCGGCTGAAGTATCCATAGATGGAACCTCTGGGCCGACTCCAATTGATGTAGATTCCTGAGGTACAATTGATCTTTCCAATTTTATGCTACTGCTGATTGCTTTCTTGCGACAGTTAATGTAATTTAGACAGGGTTAGCTGTTTGAACACTGTCCTGTAACTTTTGGACCAACTACATGACATTACCATGTTCATTTTATATACATTTCCCTTGCATTGATTTCTAGTTGACTGATTCAGCAATAATTCAATTCCTGTAAAGTCGTAACTTTTATGTGTGCAATGAATTGTTATCCCTTTTTTTGCTTTGTGCTGGTAATCTAACTGTATTACATATTTCCTGTTAACATTTAAGGACTTGGGAATATTGGTAGACACAAATCTGCAATGCATGCTTTGAACAGCAATGCTATTGTGCTGCTTTGGTTCCTATTTTATACTCCTTTCCTTGGAGCAAAAACTGTTAGGTTATAATTTCAACTTGTGACATTCTTCTTAATCTTTGATCCATCTAACGCATTTGGTGTATTGTTTGCTTTTGAATGAGGGAACTGTCATAATCCTGACCAAATGGTTGTCATTCTCCATTCTGTCACAGGTGCTGGTGCCTTTTGTTGATTATTTCGGAAAGATTATGTTGCTGCAGATATTGAGGCTTTGCTTGATGATTTGTAGAAAGCCTTGAAGGCTAATGGCAGAGTGCCTCGTACATTTTGTTCGTCATGACTGACTGGAATGTCTCACCAGTTGCAAGTGATATGCAGAAAGACATTGCTAACTCCTCTTCCTGTTCCAAATTATTTGAAGGTCTAGGTTTGTCCCAAGTTAAAACCTTGTTAAGCTTGACCAAGTCTATAGAAAAATGAACCAACATCTACAACACCAAATTAGCTTCATTAGATTCATCATAAAATATATTTTCATACTATACATATTTGATGTTGTAGATATTAGTAATTTTTTCTATGAACTTTATCAAACTTGTAAGAGTTCGACTTAGGCAAAGCTAGAACTTTTGAGTAATTTGGGACAGATGGAGTATCTCGTAATATGGATTTGTTGATTGACGCTACCCTTCCGCTCCTATGTGTGTGATACTAGTATTTGTTGGTAGCACTATTCCCATTTTGAAAATTGCAGTTTTGTTTTACCGATTGTTTACAAGGAGCAGCAGTATTATTCCTTCAAACGATGTTCGGAGCCTCCTGGGGGCATCCGCGCCCTTGTGGGCTGTCTGATTGACGTGTGCCTCGCACTTGTTCTTGGTATTGAGAATGAAATCAACACTCTTCTTTACTAGATGGCATCTGCTATTTATATAAGGGAAAGGACACCATTGGAAAAGGTGTCTGTTCAGAGGAGGTGCCTGTTCGGCAGGAACCGACGCGGCAGTTTTACAACTGCCTGCGGTTAGTACAAGCAGGGGTTAATCCCATAATTAACACATGGTTAATTAATTCTAACACTCCCCCTAATCAATGCTTGATCTTGTGAGCAGACATCATCTTGATAAAGTTTCCTTCAAAACCCTGTGGGAAAAATGAGGATAGAGGTGTTTGGTATGTTGCCAAAAACTCCTTCAAACCCAGTAGGAAAAATAAGGAGAAAATGCCGCAACATATAATGATTATTGTCTGTTTAACTCAATATGAGAAAAACCCATAGAATTAAAGGACAATAAATATGTCGTATATACTTTCTTAAAAACCCCGGTGGGGAAGACAGAAAATATGACATATGGTCTTGTGTCGATATTACCTTATTAAAAACCTTCATGAGAACCTATAAAGTAAATCCATGAAGGGAAAAAGAGTATAATATGATGCTTTTAACAGGAACAATTCAGGAAGATACTCCCCTTGATTCTTGCAAATTCCGAAGCCGTCATATACCAATTTCATGAACGTATTTCCGGAATGTAGAAGTTGGTAGAGACTTGGTGAACATATCAGTCACATGATTTGACTTACAAGATATGCAATATAGTGATATTGCTTATTATGTAACCTGTTTGCATCCGGGCAACACAAGCAACATTATCTTTGAGATAATGGTTGGTGGATGTAGCCATGTTGTCTGTTTCGAAGACTCTTCATGAGAGGGCTACCACACCTAGTAGGAAAACTAAGCTTGTCTACGATCTGACATAGTGGGGATCTGATCGATGTATCCAATGATATCGGTGTTCACATTTCCGTGAAACTGAAAACCAGGACAAAATGTTTGATGCCTTGGAGATATCGAAACTTGAGTACCAACCAATTGTGTTTGGTGGATCCAATGGCTTATGGAATGTTGAGTCCCAATATCTCATTTCCATCATCTCTTGGTCTAAATCGATCTTTCTCTACGTCTAGAGAATGAACTACCATGAGAGTTATGAATGGATAAGATTTGTCCATAATGAATTTCTCCAATATATTTTGGATATAGACAACATAGTAAACCATAATGTATGAATGAAGGTGCTCAAGTTGTAGTAACGAGCGGTATTTTGGTTTACCCAAATCCTTCATTTAAACTCCGTCATTTAGATGATTACATGTGTCATCATTGCAGACACACAAATATGGATAATCATCATTGTAGGAGTAATCCTTGTGCATAAGGAACCCACTACGTCGGTTGTACCATATGTACCGACAACAATAAGTCGTATGGTGACTTACTGATTCTACACAATGTATGTTGCATTTTGTATTTCGATTCAGAATTGAGATTCCATCGGGAATCAATCATATATGTCTGAATCTAGTGATCCACATGTATATGTAATCACTACATCTATCAACTGCAAAGATAGATGGTTTTATGCTGCCAATGATATAAGTTATCAGAATGAGATTCCACCTCTAGAGAATAGTTGGGTATCTGCGTGAACCCTTGTGCTACAATACTTGCTCTATGTTTCACCACCTTGTTGTTCTCAATTATGTTTTCAGAAAAAAAACTGGTGTAGGTATTGCTTATGAATACCTTCCCATTATTGAGCAAGATTATTTCTACCTAGATTATACCCTTTGCTTGAGTTCAGTCCGAGTGTTGTGCACACTTTGCCACGGCCATGGTCTTTGGATCTGAATCACTTGAAAGGTTTTCTCAATCTAGTTGAGAAATGTATGTCGACAATTGTAGACTTCCGGTTATATGTTTCTCCAGAATCTATATATCAATATATAGTTGATGGAAATATCGTTACCCATGGTGACTGGTCGCGATTTCCCAATGCGATTGAGTCGGGTATTCCGATGTCCCGGTCATTGTGTGCACTATGACCTGGGTTGGTGGAGGTTTTCCGTCCACTGGGTATATACTACCCATTAGGTGTCTGTCAACGTGAAGTTGACTTACATTTACTGATTCACAGTCCTTGATATCCTTGCTTGCAAGAAGCTAAATCTTGATGTACTATTGGCATACATCTCCCCCTATTGCTTCGAACGGGGAGTGGAGTGATTCTTATTGGTACCTTCACTCTTTCAGGCATATTTTTGCAAGATTGTAGGATTGTGTGACACCTGGCAGGTTATTTGCAATGTGTTGCAAATGTTTTGAACGCATGGTTCAGATCTTTGAGTACGTGGATTTGAGGCAGAAATGTGTTGAACATTCCACTAATTTCCTGGCATTCTTTATGGTACTTGAAATCTCCCCCTAATGCCTGAAAGTGTTCCTCATTAAATCAGCATACTGGCCTTGAATAACTCCCCATGTGAGGGGCTTGAGGTATTGACGGTAATACAGTTATACCTCACATAGATCCCAACTATATGTTGAGGGGCCAATGATGTATGCCGAGTGGTGATATCGGTATGCAATCGAATTACCGCAGATAGAAAATACTTGGTAGATATCCACATATCAAAGATAGAGGGGAATAATAGTATGCAGTTCTGTCATGAGCGTGTAAAACTGCATGACTCCAACGTAAAGTTGGTAAGTTGCAATTACAAAGTAAAGATAATGCAATGAGCTTAACTCTTTGGATAGGATTCTACCAAACCATTTTGAGTCTAGACATTAGGACAAATTGCTAAACTTCAATCCGAGGGCCATAGAGAAGGCACTCAAGGAGAATTCTGCAATGTTATCCATTCGATTTGGTTGAAATCGTTGTCAGGATAATGAGCCAATGGTTTCGTATGAATAAAGCACACACTTAAGACCATCATGTAGATGTCTTTTAGAACCATGGAATACCTGAATAGTGTACTCAATGGTTGGGAAGAGCCATTTACCTCGACTTGATGCATTCAAGGAGTCTGAGTGGTTAGGCATACACTTTAAGGTGTGCGAGCCTTAAAATTTGCCTCCCTGTGTCACATGTAGTGCACACAAAATCCAAATATTGTTAGAATTTAGCATTATAATAATCATAAACCATTGGAATTGCTGATGGTTTCGGTTTCAACCCAATGTCAATGATGACCAAAGCTAGAATGCCAAGTTTGTCATGCAAAAGACACTCTGGAAAACTATCTCGCATGCAACATGTGCTACGGGTTTTGTAGTATGTGTAGTACAACCCAGATGATACATAGAGAATGTGCTTGCCATATCCGTTGCATATGGTAAAGAGAAGATATTCCTCTTTGTTGTCATCATAAGTTTCGCTATGAAAACTATTTTGACGGATACCTCTATAGTTTAGTAGGGTACGAGTTAAACTAGGAAGCAATAAATCATCCTGAATTTACTCGAGTACCCACAGGGACAGTAAATATGACTCAAGTTGAGCCAACAAATACCTCATCGCGTCTAGCGATTTTAAAATATCTCCTTTCTCTCAACGTGAGTGGAAACATTTCACTTCCCCAAGTATAGAGTTCGTGGTGCATATGTCCACATGGCACAAATCATCTTTCATCAGATTGAAAACCGTAGAAATCTATATATAGACATGAAGATTCTTAAGAAAATCACTGTCGGATATATAGAATACATACAAATGAATTTGTATCAAAGTGCTGATACAATATATTGTGATATACAATACATAATGACAACAATAATCATGTTCTTATTAGAACATCATAAATGGACATAAATAAATAGATCACTAAGGAGACTAAGGGACTAAACGTGTAGTCTCCAAACATGTCAGTTGATGCATATTCAACCATCATGCTCTCCATGCTCATAGGGTCTCGTGACAGTTTGATGGTGTCAGGTTGAGGGTTTGAAGTGAGTTTCAAACCATTACCCTTGAGGTCCTTTGCGTCCCGGTGGCGTGGCTTGGATTGCACGCGCTATCCCATGGGATGCAAGACTGATCTTGATGTCCATGACCCACTTAAGTAAGTTGTGGCCATTGAGGGCAAGTGCCTCAAATTGTTAGCCATCGATTACTTATAGGGGCAAGCCAGAGATAATTAATTTACAAGAAGTAAATTAAAAATCATCATGGTTTTGTAATAAGAATGCAAAAAATTGACTCAAGTGTATAACTTGAAAATGCTCAACCTCAATTATGGGAACATAACACATTAAAGATCATGCAGATCTCACAGTAATAGAGTTACTCTGCACATGGGCAGTAGATCCAACTCATTACCTTGTGTTTTCCTAATATATTGAGGGAGATGTTATTGTCAAAAAAATTACAAGTTTTGTTGTGCGGGAGAAATCAATCTCGACCGCTGTGACATGTTCATGAAGAATGTCAAAATCTCAATTGTAAATAGACGTATTAATCTCGACAAGTAGCGAACATGGAGATACATACATTCTGAAATACATCATACTCAACAGAAATACATCACTATTATAATGAATAGTAATGATGTTGCAAATTTGATGTTCAAGTGAAAAACTTGAATTGTATAGACCTCAAATTAAATGAGATGATATTGTATCAAGTTGCAAGATAATTCAGCAGGGTGAATTAATATTTTGCGAGAGAAAATTAATCTCAATCGCTATGAGATTATTTTGCGAGAGAAAAATATTCTCAATCGCAAATCAATATTGTTGTGCGAGAAAACTTAATCTCAATCGCAAAACAATATCGTTGTAATAATAGGACATGTTATAGGGATTGCTAAAAAGCAAACACATTGAACATGCCACATATAATAACCACA
This sequence comes from Aegilops umbellulata, assembly GCA_032464435.1. Taxonomy (NCBI): domain Eukaryota; kingdom Viridiplantae; phylum Streptophyta; class Magnoliopsida; order Poales; family Poaceae; genus Aegilops; species Aegilops umbellulata. Next base: position 134,499,756 of record CP136054.1, read on the forward strand.
TATTTTCTGGAATGTTGAAACTCAACAGAAAATGCAGTAATTAACAGGGTCTAAAACAGGTAAATACTAGTAAATAGTACTGTTAACAGAATCCAATGTGCAAAATCCCAGAAGGATACGGTGCACAATCGGTCTGGACCACTGTTCGACCTGTTTTGCAAATTCATGCAACTGCAAGGACCTTGATGCACAATGTCGAAGGGATAAGGTTTCTTATCCTCTTGTTTTCATGTGCGGATATGAAATCCCAATGGGGAATTTTTCTATGCCACAGCAGCCATTCGTGACAGGCTCGCCGGCCGGAGGTGCCTCTGCTTCCATTGGGTACAACGGGCGCGAGCGCCGCGCGGGGGAAGGGGACCCTCAACGACGGCCTGGAAGGCTGCGCCATGGCCGGAGGGAGGAGCGACCGCGGCGCGCGCGCTTCAGCCATCGCCGGCCAGAGGCCGCCATCATGCCTTCTGCAAGTGAGGCCTTGGTCGCAGGCGCTGCGTCAGATGCAAGTGGGCGTTGCTGTGGAGGAACGACCGGGGTGTTGGGGAACGTAGTAATTTCAAAAAAAATCCTACGCACACGCAAGATCATGATGATGCATAGCAACGAGAGGGGAGAGTGCTGTCTATGTACCCTCGTAGACCGAAGCGGAAGCGTTGACGCAACGTAGAGGAAGTAGTCGTACGTCTTCCCGATCCGACCGATCCAAGCACCGTTACTCCGGCACCTCCGAGTTCTTGGCACACGTTCAGCTCGATGACGCACCCCTAGCTCCGATCCAACAAAGCTTCAGGGGGAGTTCCGTCAGCACGACGGCGTGGTGACGATGATGATGTTCTACCGGCGCAGGGCTTCGCCTAAGCACTGCAACGATATGATCGAGGTGGAATATGGTGGAGGGGGGCACCGCACACGGCTAAGGAACGATCACAAAGATCAACTTGTGTGTCATGGGGTGCCCCCCTGCCCCCGTATATAAAGGATCCAAGGGGGGGTGCGGCCGGCCCTGTGGTGGCGCGCAGGAGGAGTCCTACTCCTACCGGGAGTAGGACTCCCCTCCCGTTCCTTGTCCAACTAGGAGAGGTGGAGGGAGAATAGGAAAGGGGGGGGGCGCCGCCCCTCCCTCCTTGTCCAATTCGGACTAGGGGGAGAGGGGGCGCGCGGCCTGCCCTGGTAGCCCCTTCCTCTTCTCCACATTAGGCCCATGAGGCCCATTAACCCCCCGGGGGGTTCCGGTAACCCCCCGGTGCTCCGTTTTTATCCGAAACCCTTCCGGTGTCCGAATATAGTCATACAATATATCAATCTTTATGTCTCGACCATTTCGAGACTCCTCGTCATGTCCGTGATCACATCCGGGACTCCGAACTCCTTCGGTATATCAAAACTCATAAACTCATTATATAACTGTCATCGAAACTTTAAGCGTGCGGACCCTACGGTTCGAGAACAATGTAGACATGACCGAGACACGTCTCCGGTCAATAACCAATAGCGGGACCTGGATGCCCATATTGGCTCCTACATATTCTACGAAGATCTTTATCGGTCAGACCGCATAACAACATACGTTGTTCCCTTTGTCATCGGTATGTTACTTGCCCGAGATTCGATCGTCGGTATCCAATACCTAGTTCAATCTCGTTACTGGAAAGTCTCTTTACTCGTTTCGTAATACATCATCTCACAACTAACACATTAGTTGCAATGCTTGCAAGGCTTATGTGATGTGCATTACCGAGAGGGCCCAGAGATACCTCTCCGACGTTCGGAGTGACAAATCCTAATCTCGAAATACGCCAACCCAACAAGTACCTTCGGAGACACCTGTAGAGCACCTTTATAATCACCCAGTTACGTTGTGACATTTGGTAGCACACAAAGTGTTCCTCCGGTAAACGGGAGTTGCATAATCTCATAGTCATAGGAACATGTATAAGTCATGAAGAAAGCAATAGCAACATACTAAACGATCGGGTGCTAAGCTAATGGAATGGGTCATGTCAATCAGATCATTCACCTAATGATGTGATCCCGTTAATCAAATAACAACTCTTTGTCCATGGTTAGGAAACATAACCATCTTTGATTAACGAGCTAGTCAAGTAGAGGCATACTAGTGACACTCTGTTTGTCTATGTATTCACACATGTATTATGTTTCCGGTTAATACAATTCTAGCATGAATAATAAACATTTATCATGAAATAAGGAAATAAATAATAACTTTATTATTGCCTCTAGGGCATATTTCCTTCAGTCTCCCACTTGCACTAGAGTCAATAATCTAGTTCACATCGCCATGTGATTTAACAGCAATAGTTCACATCACCATGTGATTAACACCCAAAGGGTTTACTAGATTCGGTAATCTAGATCACATCGCTATGTGATTAACACCCAAAGAGTACTAAGGTGTGATCATGTTTTGCTTGTGAGAAAATCTTAGTCAACGGGTCTTTCACATTCAGATCTGTTATGTATTTTGCAATTTTCTATGTCTACAATGCTCTGCACGGAGCTACTCTAGCTAATTGCTCCCACTTTCAATAAGTATCTAGATCGAAACTTAGAGTCATCCAGATCAGTGTCAAAACTTGCTTCGACGTAACCCTTTACGGCGAACATTTTTGTCACCTCCATAATCGAGAAACATATCCTTATTCCACTAAGGATAATTTTGACCGCTATCCAGTGATCTACTCCTAGATCACTATTGTACTCCCATGCCAAAATCAGTGTAGGGTATACAATAGATCTGGTACACAGCATGGCATACTTTATAGAACCTATGGCTGAGGCATAGGGAATGACTTTCATTCTCTTTCTATCTTCTACCGTGGTCGGACTTTGAGTCTTACTCAATTTCACACCTTATGACACAGGCAAGAACTCTTTCTTTGACTGTTCCATTTTGAACTACTTCAAAAACTTGTCAAGGTATGTACTCATTGAAAAAAACTTATCAAGCGTCTTGATCTATCTCTATATATCTTGATGCTCAATATGTAAGCAGCTTCACTGAAATCTTTCTTTGAAAAACTCCTTTCAAACACTCCTTTATGCTTTACAGAATAATTCTACATTATTTCCGATCAACAATATGTCATTCACATATACTTATCAGAAATGTTGTAGTGCTCCCACTCACTTTCTTGTAAATACAGGCTTCACCGCAAGTCTGTATAAAACTATATGCTTTGATCAACTTATCAAAGCGTGTATTCCAACTCCGAGATGCTTGCACCAGTCCATAGATGGATCGCTGGAGCTTGCATATTTTGTTAGCACCTTTAGGATTGACAAAACCTTCTGGTTGCATCATATACAATTCTTCTTTAATAAATCCATTAAGGAATGCAGTTTTGTTTATCCATTTGCCAGATTTCATAAAAATGCGGCAATTGCTAACATGATTCGGACAGACTTAAGCATAGATACGAGTGAGAAACTCTCATCGTAGTCAACACCTTGAACTTGTCGAAACCTTTTACGATAATTCTAGCTTTGTAGATAGTAACACTACTATCAACGTCCGTCTTCCTCTTGAAGATCCATTTATTTTCTATGGCTCGCCGGTCATCGGGAAAGTCAACCAAAGTCCACACTTTGTTCTCATACATGGATCCCATCTCAGATTTCATGGCCTCAAACCATTTCGCGGAATCTGGGCTCACCATCGCTTCTTCATAGTTCGTAGGTTCGTCATGGTCTAGTAACATAACCTCCAGAACAGGATTACCGTACCACTCTGGTGCGGATCTTATTCTAGTTGACCTACGAGGTTCAGTAGTAACTTGATCCGAAGTTACATGATCATCATCATTATCTTCCTCACTAATTGGTGTAGTAGTCACAGGAACAGATTTCTGTGATGAATTACTTTCCAATAAGGGAGAAGGTACAATTACCTTATCAAGTTCTACTTTCCTCCCACTCACTTCTTTCGAGAGAAACTCCTTCTCTAGAAAGGATCCATTCTTAGCAACGAATGTCTTGCCTTCGGATCTGTGATAGAAGGTGTACCCGACAGTCTCCTTTGGGTATCCTATGAAGGCATATTTCTCCGATTTGGGTTTGAGCTTATCAGGATGAAACTTTTTCATATAAGCATCACAATCCCAAACTTTAAGAAACGACAACTTTGGTTTCTTGCTAAACCACTATTCAGATTGTGTCGTCTCAACGGACTTAGATGGTGCCCTTTTAAACGTGAATGCAGCTGTCTCTAATGCATGATCCCAAAACGATATTGGTAAATCGGTAAGAAACATCATAGATTGTACTATATCCAATAAAGTACGGTTATGACGTTCGGACACACCATTATGCTATGGTGTTCCAGGTGGCATGAGTTTGTGGAACTATTCCACATTGTTTTAATTGAAGACCAAACTCGTAACTCAAATATTCTCCTCCACGATCATATCGTAGAAACTTTTATTTTCTTGTTACGATGATTCTCCACTTCACTCTGAAACTCTTTTGAACATTTTTCAAATGTTTCAGACTTGTGTTTCATCAAGTAGATATACCCATACTGCTCAAATCATCTGTGAAGGTCAGAAAATAATGATACTTGCTGTGAGCCTCAACACTCATCGGATCGCATACATCAGTATGTATTATTTCCAATAAGTCAGTTGCTCGCTCTATTGTTCTGGAGAACGGAGTCTTTAGTCATCTTGCCCATAAGGCATAGTTCGCAAGCATCAAGTGATTCTTAATCAAGTGATTCCAAAATCCCATCAGCATGGAGTTTCTTCATGCGCTTTACACCAATATGACCTAAACGGCAGTGCCACAAATAAGTTGCACTATCATTATTAACTTTGCATCTTTTGGTTTCAATATTATGAATATGTGTATCATTATGATCAAGATCCAACGAACCATTTTCATTGGGTGTGTAACCATATAAGGTTTTATTCATGTAAACAGAACAACAATTTATTCTCTTACTTAAATGAATAACCGTATTGCAATAAACATGATCAAATCATATTCATACTCAACACCAAATAACACTTATTTAGGTTCCACACTAATCCCGAAAGTATAGGTAGTGTGCGACGATGATCATATCAATCTTGGAACTACTTACAACACACATCGTCACTTCACCCTTAACTAGTCTCTGTTTATTCTGCAACTCCCGTTTCGAGTTACTAATCATAGCAACTGAACTAGTATCAGATACTGAGGGGTTGCTATAAACACTAGTAAAGTACACATCAATAACATGTATATCAGATATATTTATGTTCACTTTGCCATCCTTCTTATCCGCCAATCACTTGGGGTAGTTCCGCTTCCAGTGACCAGTCCCTTTGCAGTAGAAGCACTCGGTCTCAGGCTTAGGACCAGACTTGGGCTTCTTCACTTGAGCAGCAACTTGCTTGCCGTTCATCTTGAAGTTCCCCTTCTTCCCTTTGCCCTTTTCTTGAAACTAGTGGTCTTGTCTACCATCAACACTTGATGTTTTTCTTGATTTCTACCTTCGTCGACTTTAGCATCACGAAGAGCTTGGGAATCGTTCCCGTTATCCCTTGCATATTATAGTTCATCACGAAGTTCTACTAACTTGGTGATGGTGACTAGAGAATTCTGTCAATCACTATTTTATCTGGAAGATTAACTCCCACTTGATTCAAGCGATTGTAGTACCCAGACAATCTGAGCACATGCTCACTGCTTGAGCGATTCTCCTCCATCTTTTAGCTATAGAACTTGTTGGAGACTTCATATCTCTCAACTCGGGTTTTTGCTTGAAATATTTACTTCAAATCCTGGAACATCTCATATGGTCCATGACGTTCAAAACGTCTTTGAAGTCCCGATTCTAAGCCGTTAAGCATGGTGCACTTAAACTATCAAGTAGTCATCATATTGAGCTAGCCAAACGTTCATAACGTCTGCATCTGCTCCTGCAATAGGTCTATCACCTAGCGGTGCATCAAGGACATAATTCTTCTGTGCAGCAATGAGGATAAACCTCAGAATACGGATCCAATCCGCATCATTGCTACTAACATTTTTCAACACAATTTTCTCTAGGAACATATCAAAATAAACATATGAAAGCAACAACGCGAGCTATTGATCTACAACATAGATATGCTAATACTACCAGGACTAAGTTCATGATAAATTAAAGTTCACTTAATCATATTACTTAAGAACTCCCACTTAGATAGACATCCCTCTAATCCTCTAAGTGATCACGTGATCCAAATCAACTAAACCATAACCGATCATCACGTGAAATGGAGTAGTTTTCAATGGTGAACATCACTATGTTGATCATATCTACTATATGATTCACGCTCGACCTTTCAGTCTCCGTGTTCCGAGGCCATATCTGCATATGCTAGGCTCGTCAAGTATAACCCGAGTATTCTGCGTGTGCAAAACTGGCTTGCACCCGTTGTAGATGGACGTAGAGCTTATCACACCCGATCATCACGTGGTGTCTGGGCACGACGAACTTTGGCAACGGTGCATACTCAGGGAGAACACTTCTTGATAATTTAGTGAGAGATCATCTTATAATGCTACCGTCAATCAAAGCAAGATAAGATGCATAAAAAAGATAAACATCACATGCAATCAATATAAGTGCTATGACATGGCCATCATCATCGTGTGCTTGTGATCTCCATCTCCGAAGCACCGTCATGATCACCATCGTCACTGGCGCGACACCTTGATCTCCATCGTAGCATCGTTGTCGTCTCGCCAATCTTATGCTACTACGACTATCGCTGCCGCATAGTGATAAAGTAAAGCATTACAGGGCGATTGCATTGCATACAATAAAGCGACAACCATATGGCTCCTGCCAGTTGCCGATAACTCGGTTACAAAACATGATCATCTCATACAATAAAATTTAGCATCATGTCTTGACCATATCACATCACAACATGCCCTGCAAAAACAAGTTAGACGTCCTCTACTTTGTTTGTTGCAAGTTTTACGTGGCTGCTATGGGCTTAAGCAAGAACCAATCTCACCTACGCATCAAAACCACAACGATAGTTTGTCAAATAGACTCCGTTTTAACCTTCGCAAGGACCGGGCGTAGCCATACTCGGTTCAACTAAAGTTGGAGAAACTGACGCCCGCCAGCCACCTGTGTGCAAAGCACGGCGGTAGAACCAGTCTCGCGTAAGCGTACGCGTAATGTCGGTCCGGGCCGCTTCATCCAACAATACCGCCAAACCAAAGTATGACATGCTGGTAGGCAGTATGACTTATATCGTCCACAACTCACTTGTGTTCTACTCGTGCATATAACATCAAACCATAAAAACCTGGCTCGGATGCCACTGTTGGGGAACGTAGTAATTTCAAAAAAATTCCTACGCACACGCAAGATCATGGTGATGCATAGCAACGAGAGGGGAGAGTATTGTCTATGTACCCTCGTAGACCGAAGCGGAAGCGTTGACGCAACATAGAGGAAGTAGTCGTACGTCTTCCCGATCCGACCGATCCAAGCACCGTTACTCCGGCACCTCCGAGTTCTTGGCACACGTTCAGCTCGATGACGCACCCCTAGCTCCGATCCAGCAAAGCTTCGGGGGGAGTTCCGTCAGCACGACGGCGTGGTGACGATGATGATGTTCTACCGGCGCAGGGCTTCGCCTAAGCACTGCAACGATATGATCGAGGTGGAATATGGTGGAGGGGGGCACCGCACACGGCTAAGGAACGATCACGAAGATCAACTTGTGTGTCATGGGGTGCCCCCCTGCCCTCGTATATAAAGGATCCAAGGGGGGTGCAGCCGGCCCTATGGTGGCGCGCAGGAGGAGTCCTACTCCTACCGGGAGTAGGACTCCCCTCCCGTTCCTTATCCAACTAGGAGAGGTGGAGGGAGAATAGGAAAGGGGGGGGGGCGCCGCCCCTCCCTCCTTGTCCAATTCGGACTAGGGGGAGAGGGGGCGCGCGGCCTGCCCTGGCAGCCCCTTCCTCTTCTCCACATTAGGCCCATGAGGCCCATTAACCCCCCGGGGGTTCCGGTAACCCCCCGGTGCTCCGTTTTTATCCGATACCTTTCCGAAACCCTTCCGGTGTCCGAATATAGTCATCCAATATATCAATCTTTATGTCTCGACCATTTCGAGACTCCTCGTCATGTCCGTGATCACATCCGGGACTCCGAACTCCTTCGGTACATCAAAACTCATAAACTCATTATATAACTGTCATCGAAACTTTAAGCGTGCGGACCCTACGGTTCGAGAACAATGTAGACAAGACCGAGACACGTCTCCGGTCAATAACCAATAGCGGGACCTGGATGCCCATATTGGCTCCTACATATTCTACGAAGATCTTTATCGGTCAGACCGCATAACAACATACGTTGTTCCCTTTATCATCGGTATGTTACTTGCCCGAGATTCGATCGTCGGTATCCAATACCTAGTTCAATCTCGTTACCGGCAAGTCTCTTTACTCGTTTCGTAATACATCATCTCACAACTAACACATTAGTTGCAATGCTTGCAAGGCTTATGTGATGTGCATTACCGAGAGGGCCCAAAGATACCTCTCCGACATTCGGAGTGACAAATCCTAATCTCGAAATACGCCAACCCAACAAGTACCTTCGGAGACACCTGTAGAGCACCTTTATAATCACCCAGTTACGTTGTGACGTTTGGTAGCACACAAAGTGTTCCTCCGGTAAACGGGAGTTGCATAATCTCATAGTCATAGGAACATGTATAAGTCATGAAGAAAGCAATAGCAACATACTAAACGATCAGGTGCTAAGCTAATGGAATGGGTCATGTCAATCAGATCATTCACCTAATGATGTGATCCCGTTAATCAAATAACAACTCTTTGTCCATGGTTAGGAAACATAACCATCTTTGATTAACGAGCTAGTCAAGTAGAGGCATACTAGTGACACTCTGTTTGTCTATGTATTCACACATGTATTATGTTTCCGGTTAATACAATTCTAGCATGAATAATAAACATTTATCATGAAATAAGGAAATAAATAATAACTTTATTATTGCCTCTAGGGCATATTTCCTTCACGGGGGCCTCGTCATCCGCTGAGAAGCGGCCGCGCCGTCATGGCCAGTCGCGCTCACGCGGTCTGCAGCCGTAGCGCGGACGGAGAGGGCCGACGTGCTTCTTGCCGGCCGTAGGCCGCTCGTGCCGTTCAAAATCGACAGCGTCGATCCATTAAGAGGTAAGAACATCCCGAATTGTAGAAGACTACCTGCATGCTTACAGTTCTTGTTTGGATTTTCAATCCATTGATCAAGGGTGCCTTTTCCGTTCGTCTTTTCCTTTGTTGATGTCTTTCCGATGGAAGGTTGCGAACATTGTCCTGATTCCATGCCCACATGCTCGGATGAAGCAGTTCTCGTAAGTGCAAGGACGTTAGGAAAAGCAATCAATAATTGAATCTTTGATTAATCACAAGCACAGAAGATCAATAAGCAATCTATTGACAAATTCCCTTCTCTATGCAGAACGGCGGTTGACGGTTGACTCGTCACAGGTCACAGCGATTAGCGCTAATTAGCCTGATCATGTAGTGACGCCGGCCGCTCGGAAGCCACGCCGCCCGGGCAAGCCAAGGCCGTTCGCCATTGTTGTTCGAGGGCCGTAGTCGGGGAGGCACTGGGTTCCGCGGGCAGGCGTTTCAGGCGTACATAACCGCTGCCTGGGATGGCCCATTTCTCTCGTCGGAGAGCAACGGGCTGATAACGTATTGAGAATGAAATCAACACTCTTCTTTACTAGATGGCATCTGCTATTTATACAAGGGAAAGGACACCAATAGAAAAGGTGTCTGTTCAGAGGAGGTGCCTGTTCGACAGGAACCGACGCGGTGCCTGCGGTTAGTACAAGCATCCCATAATTAACACATGGTTAATTAATTCTAACACTTGGCGCCTTGAGGATGCCCCAGAAGGTAACGGCTGCCTTGAGGATGTTTACCTATGGCACGACCGTAGATTTATGGATTGAGTATCTATGGATGTCTAAACCACATGTCTCGAAGCATGGCCAGGTTTGCTACTGAAGTCGTCAAGGTTTTTTGTAGCGGAGTACTTGAAAGAACCAACTACATGGCACTTTTGGAAGCAAGAGGGTGGAGAGATATGCTCAAATCCCTAGATCGCGTACATTAGAAATGGAAGAATTGCCCATATACTCTACAAGGGAAACATTAGTACCATTGCAAGACGTTCACCATCATTCTTAAAGTAATTGTATCATAAGACCTTTAGATTTGATGGTCATTCTTTGAGATGTCTGGGTCTCACAATGACATCGACGTGCTATAACAGCCTAGGGTTTTCTTAAAATTAGAATTATTTTTGCATCATTAGTACTGCATCGGCAGCATGTTGTGTCGTGGAATTGTCATGACAGATGTCCTAGTAAAAGGACTTTGTTGTGAAACCATGGCGATGAGGTTAGCTTAAAGGGGTTAAACTGGACAACGGACACGAGGAGTTTATAATGGTTCGGCCCCCTGCGGTGAAGGTAAAGACCTAATCCAATTTGAGGTGGTATTGCTAGGGTTTCGATTACCAGGGAGTTGCCTAGCTTTTGATATGTTGTTTCTTGCCCTAAGCCATTGCCGGGTCGTCCCCTTATATACATGGATTGACGCCCTGCGGCCTACAGAGTCTCGGCCTGCTCATACAAACGTGTCCGGCCCGATGACTTATCTTACATGCCTTACAATACAAGTTACATATATATATATATGACGGTTTACACTTACGGGCCTTAAGTCGCCTTCTTGTTTGGGCCCTTTAACAAGCATATGTCATGAACCACCATCTTCAACATACTCATGGGCTTTATGCAGATAATTCGCCATTGGGGTAACCCGGCCCCTCCTGGGCGGGTCATATCCAAATAGTCATATCCCCAACATTAGCCTCCAGGTTGATTTGAACTTGTTCATGTCAATCTTCAACACTGAGAAAAAAATCCTTCTTCATCTTCCTGTGTTATTTGTAACCCGCCATGACGTCATCTCCTGAAATTGCGGTAACCCGCCATGACGTCACCTGTTATTAATATTACATATGGCCCAAATCTTAATAAATATTTTCCTTTACTGAACCTTCGAGAATCGAGGCGCCCGCGCCGTCACATATCTATTTTCTTGTCTCCTCGATTCCCGTGCATGCCACTTATCCTTCCAGTCCTATAAATAAGGCCACATGTCCTTTTTCCATTCCCCCCCTTTGCCTTCTTGTCTTCGTCTTTCTCCTCGCAACGCTCCAGCGCGCCCGAGCTCCGCCGCTGTTGACCTTCATCCACTGCCTCAACTTCGGCCGCTGCATCGCCCTGAATGAACCAGAACGACGCGGCGCTCCTCCGCTGTCCACCAGCGTCGGTAAGTCTTCCCCTTTCCTCTTAATAGATCTGTCTTTAGGGTTTCCTTGTTCGTCCGTGTTCATCACCGTTCCTCCTTCTCTTTCCTAGATTGCATAGCTTTGATCTAGAAAACAACACAGATCTTGTGCGGTAGCAGTTTTAGCACTTATTTTTTGATATCAGAACATATCCCCATTGCAACAGATATCATCTGGGCACCCCCACTTTTCTGCTGCTGCCACCTTAGGTTTAGATTTTATTTCCTTTTTCTAAACTGCCGCAGATCCAATCTGATAATCATAATATGTGAAATCTGTTTGTCCCAACACTTAGTAAAAATTTCCTCCTGTCAAATCTTAAGTATCAGCGCTTGTCATGGCGGCTTACATCACCGACTTATAAATACCCACATATCATTAGGCCCCATTTAAGCCGTTATTCTGAATACATACTGTAATTTTTACCTCCGGCTTAATGAATCAATTTGAATCAGCAATTTTCTTTCTTTCTTTCTTTTAGGCTTCTTCACAATGCCGCTAAAGACAGTCACTTCCTGTATCTGGGTTCCCCCACCGTTACTGAGAGCACACTCAAAGACTTTGTCATAATTGGGTACTTGCCAGCAAAAAATGTCATGCACTATCGCGCCCCTGATCCTGGCGAAGAAAGACCTCAGCCAAAGGATGATGAAGTGATTGTGTTTTTTGATCATATGAATCGGGGCCTCTCACCGCCCGGTTCTAAAATTTTCTGAGATGTTCTGCACTTCTTTCAACTCCATCCTCAAGACATCGGACCCAATTCCGTGTCAAACATCTGCAACTTTCAAGTCTTCTGCAAAGTATACCTTCAAGAGGAACCCAGTGTCGAACTCTTTAGGGAATTTTTCTATTTGAACCGCCAAAACGAGTTCACGAACGGGCCCAGCTTGGAACTTGGTGGGATCTCAATTCAACGAAGAAGAGATGCTATCTTCCCTTATGCTTGCCTGCCGAGTCACCCCAAGGATTGGAACCAGACATGGTTTTATTGCAAGGATACCTCTCTGGCTGACGAGAATCCATTGCCGGGTTATAGTGTTGAACGTCTTGACCCGAAGCATAATCTTCCTGAAAAGCTTACAACCGCTGAACGTAAAAAGCTTGCCCCCACTATTGCGAAGGTCAAGGCTTTGTTGGGAAACGGATTAACCGGCATTGATTTAGTTCGGTGCTGGGTCTCGTGGCGAATCATACCCTTGATCCGTCGGCCCGGCTTAATGTGTACCTATACCGGCGGTACGAAGGATCCATTACGCCATAGCCCCTTGCGTTTGACTGATGATGCAATTACTGAAATGACAAAGACCCTTCTGAATGAAGACTCGGAAGAATGCCGCAAAGTAGGTTTGAACCCTTTCTTCAAACTTAACCCGCCGCCAGATGTGAGTCTCTAACTTACTTCACTTTTATCTCATTATTCAAATATTGTATTATATTAACTCAACTTCATTGACTTTCACAAGCTAAATCTGATTTTTGGAAGGCAAAATACGACCATGAAGCTGCCAAAAAGGCAAGGGCTGCCAAGAAAGCCGCCAAGAAAACCACCAAGAAGCATCAGAAGAAACCAAGTGCCTCTAAAATGTTTGAGCTAAATGATAGCTCTGAGTCGGAGGTAGCCCTTGACTCCCTTGGCTCCTTTTTCAATTATCTTATTAACATTGATTACTCTCAGGATGATACGAGGGCCAGCCAAGAAGTTGAAGAAGAGGTAACTATTATTTCCTCCGGCTCAACACCTTTGCCAAGATAGAAAATTCGATGAGTAACCCAGAAAGTAAGCTTTTCACACCCCTTAGCTCATTTGGATCCTCACTTTCTTTTGAAGCAACAACAGCACGAGAGCCGGCGCGAGACTCGGAACAACTCCGGCTTACCGAATACTCCAGTTCCACGGAAACGCCAAAACAAGGTCCTTCCAAACTTATTCACTTTACCCGCTGGCGGGTCTCATTCGCCAGCCAATCAATTCCTCTGATTCAAACTACCAAGAGGTTTCCCGCTCTTCCTCTGGCGACTCATCACAGACCCAGCTGCCGACTTTCAAGACTGCCCCTGGGTAACAATAATTACCTTTTATTCTGTACCTCTTTATACTCTTACAATCATACCAACTTGTCACAACCCGTGCAGTGGACAAGCGAAGCCTAGCAAAAAGGCAAGGGTGACCAAGCCAGCTGAGGATCCTAAAGTTGTTGAACCGGAACAGCAAGTCTCTGCACCGGATGCTTCTGGAAAACAACCAGGCGAACCTGCTCCTGATGTTCCACCTGAAATTCCTGATCTCTCCATTGATGACACCAATACCAACTCTTTGTACACTGCACCGTCAAGCCCACTTAAGCCGTCGGAGACTCATACTGATGATGTTCTGATCACTGGCACCGGCTTTACAGAACCGGGAAATCCAACAGCTTTGGCCAAGCACTCTGCCAAACAAGAGGTTATTGAAAGGCGGAAAGTGAGGTTTGACGTCTCCCATTATGCACAATTGAGCAGTAGTGAAATACTCTCTGGCTACCTCAGCCAAGTACACTCCAACCGCGATCTTGAAATTGATATGGTGAAGCAAATGCATCAGAAATATGAGGTATGACTTCCTGCTTAAATAAATTATATCCATCTGGCCAGCCCCCAAGTCTAGTGGGTATGATTAAATATACTGTAGACTTTAGAAGAATCATGAACATCTTTGTAGAATCCTTCCAAGACCGGCTTTCGTCTTTATGATTGAACCGGATTTTTAAACAATTAACTTTGCCTCCGTAGCCCCCAAGGGCCGGTTTAATCTGCATGAATGAGCCGGTCCTGTTCACTATTGTTTATGAAGAGAGCTTACCTGTATAGCCCCCATAACCCGGCTATGATTGTTTACAACTCAACCGGGTTATCATAAAGCAGTAAGGAAACACAAGCGATATGCATTAGCCCCCAAGTGCCAAGTACTCTTGCTTGCAAAGTGCTTGGGACTTTACTGATATGAACCATTGTATGAACAATTGTTTCGGCAGGCATTAGCACCCAAGTGCCAAGTGTTGTTGCTGGCAAAAGGCTTGGGACTTATATTCCCGCAACCCGGATATGAATGTTTTTGCAATTCTTATGCTTGTACAGGCTGCCACTACTGATCTTCAATCACAATTGTCTGATGCAAAGACCCAGCTGACGAATCAAGAATCCGAGACCTGAAAGGCTGAATCAAAATTCCAATTTAGCGTGGCTGAAATGGAAAAACAGAAGACCAGTTTTGAGGCGGAGAGAAACACTTGGGTTGAAGAAAAGACTGCTTTGACGCAGCGAACTGAAAAAGCGGAGGCGACTCTTCAGGAGGTGACCACCGAGCTCACCGGTTTAAAACACCATGTATCCCAGATGGTTTCTGCTATCTTTGGTGAGTCGCCTTCGTAAGCATCAAAAGTGAATCTTTTCCTTAATAGTATAAACCGCCTCTAACCAATCTATGACTTACTCAGGTCCCAGGAGCAGCAATCTGACCCAGGATATGCTTGTGAAGCTCAAAGCTGTTTACACTCTTATTGAATAGCTATACACTGGAGCTCAACGTGCACTGGCTACTATTTCTCCAACCAATCAAGCACCTACTCTTTTGATAGATGTCTTGAAAAAACTTTCTGTGATGCCTACTAGGATGGATGAAATGAAGCGGTCGTCTGCAAGAGCCGATGCCGTGACGACTTTGAGTCGGGCCAAGGCATGGGTACCAGAGCTAGACCCGTCTGAGGTAGCCACTGGATACCCAAGCTTAAAAGAAGATGGTACTCCATTTGATCAGAAGGACTTCTCGGCTTGCGTGAAAGAAATACGTCCAATGGCGACTCTGATTGCCAATGACTCGGACCTTTCAAAGTACCATCCGACTTATAACAGGGAGAATCAGAAGATGCCTACACCAACTTATAGAGTGATGGACCTAATCCCTCCAATCCGTAAGCATACTTTTGCCCCTAAAGTTGAGCCATCTGAACTTATAGATGATGAAGCTGAATTTCAAGATTTATGTGGCATCGATTGGTCATCACCAAACTTCCAGATGGCGGAAAAAGACGAAGAACCGGAAAAGGATGACCCAGAAGCCTCAAGTCAGCAAGGCCAAGAAGAGTGAACCGTCGGGCGGTTTATATATTTGATCCTTGGAAAAACACTTTGATCTGTTTGACTCACAGAGTCATGTAATAGGGTAGTGAAACTTTAATTTTCCGTGCCATCGTGCACGTTTCTGTTTTGCGCAATACTGCTGATCCACCAGTTTAAGAAACCATCACTTTATGCTTATGACATCGCTGATTTATGCAGATCTGATTGATCATTACCCTGCACATAAAGAGATCACAAGTGATGAGGACATGACTACCTTGGATACGACCAAAAATATTGCATACATGCATATTTGTCAGGTGATTTCTAGTGTCAACTATTCAATAATCTATTTATATTATCCAGAACAAAAATACTTCACACACTTTTGTGTTTTGTCTAATTGCAGGTGTATGGGACATTTGTACAATCCACATATGAAGATTAGGGAAAAAGAGAAGTTTAGGTGTTGTTCAAAAAGTCCCTTCACGTCACTTTTGGGCCAAGAGAAGATAGAGTCCAAGTCTCTCACGTTCTGGATTCAGATTCGGACTGCACAGACATACCTGACTCAAAACGGTAAGAACTTTTTCATACGGACTCCGAATTGGGTGATTCTTTTTTTGTTGGAAAGTAGATTTCATCCTCTTTCCACTCCAATTGGATTCACCTTTAAATTCGTCCGGAGCATTGAGATATGGACGAAACAATCTGACGCTGCAGCAGGATCCGAGTCAAACAACAAGTCCAAAGGTGTTGCATCACCTCCACTTGGGCCCATGAGCCTTGTACGACCTAGGGTTGGTTTTAGGCTTCCTTGGGACGTCCTCCCACCTCCTTGGCCGCCACCCCTTGCTACTATATAAGTAGATCCACCTAGTAGCTTTTTCCTTGGATTTGTTTAATTAAAAGTTAGCCATTGCAACTTCGTGTACTTCGTTTGTGTCCAACGACCAGACCAAGACCACTTCCGGATCCCCACCATTATCAATACTTCATATATAATCGCAATATTCAGATTGCTTTATCATATTCTTGCTTGTTCTTCGATTGCTTGTAGGAATAGACCTTCGTGGTCAGGTTGATCGTGCTCCGGCATGGTTAATAACCTCTCGGAGTTGGTTTAGCGATTGCTAAGGCGCAACGTCATGCACGTTTGTAGTCAGATCGTCAAAGTCATCTCCACCAAATCGATAGTTATCATCTCATCGAAAGATCGGGACACCCCCGCCTCTATCAACAAGTGCCCTGGTGGCTTACCGCTGGGCGGGTCATGATACCCAATTGAAACCACTGGGGACAGAAAGTCCATAACTAGGGCCGGTCTAACCATAATGCCGACATAATAGAATATCGTACCTGTGGTGTATACTTAAACTGCCGGCTTAGCAGCTTTATGCAGTTAAAGTTTGTAGAGCTGTAACTCCAAACATAAGATGATGATGCTCTGACGACTTAGAGTCTGCCATCTTGGCGGGTTGTAGAGACCCAAAAGATGATTCAAATATGAGCCATAAGTAGGGCAGGTGGAGATAATATAAAGAAAATAAATAAGAAATCAAAAAATTCGAGGCTTTTGCAGGCCGCCAAGCCAAAGTTTCTTCTTCAATGAAACTAGCCTGATGGCCACTGGAAGGTACGCGCTTTCCGTGAGCCAGCACTCACATTACCCAATCGACATTTGAACCTAGATAAGTTCAGGTCTTATTGAAAGATAGACTTATCAGGAGTACGCGGGGTCAGAGTAGCAGCATGCATCACAGGCCGATTTATCCAAGTTTCAAGGAAGGCGGCTTATGAAGCCTGGATCTATCCTGACTATTTGTAAGCTGTGCTCTCACGTGACAAACCGGCGTTTTAACCTTAACAAGCTCAAGATCTTTGGTGAATACACCGTAAAAGACTGATTGTTAAGAGTTCGGCGGGTCAATCAGGATTACCTGATGGAGTTGAAGCAGCTGATATATAGGTAGGATGACCCGAAAAGGTTATGTCCTCTTTGGTGAATACATCTATGTTTGAACAAGATAACCTGGTCAAGAGGGTAGTAACGCTATGTTCTCTTTTGTGAATACACCTATGTTTGAACAGGAAGCCCTCAAGTGACATACTGACAAATTGTGCTTGTCAGGGACCAATGTTTGAGCTGTGTCGTGCATCCAACTCTCTTTGATCCCTATAATTTGGGCGTCAAGCCTCTTAAATGAACATGTAAGACGATGATAAAGACTCAGCTCTGAAGAAGTTAAACGACAGAGGCCCTAAATTATTAGGGATGCCGGCTTTATTATACTGTTTATAATATATACATCATCAGACTATGTGCATCATGAGAGCCAGTGGCTCAAGTATAGTAGGGCCGAAGATGAGCAATATTCCACAGCCGACAGGTCTCCTCCTCCGACTTGCGTGAGTCCTTGTGGTCTCGAACGTCGATAAGATAGTATGACCCATTTTGCAGATTCTTGCTGACCACAAAAGGTCCTTCCCAAGGTGGTGATAGCTTATGCATATCCGTCTGATCCTAAGCCGGAGCACTAAGTCGCCTTCTTGAAAGGTTCTGGTTTTGACCCGACGGCTGTGATAATGACATAGATCTTATTGATAAATCGCCGAACGAGCCACCGCGAGGTCACGCTCCTCATCTAACAGGTCAAGTGCATCTTGACGTGCCTTTTCATTATCCCCAACACGTTGTCTTCGTACCGGTTTGTTTGGGTGTTTCATTAAACCTGTAGCCCTATTTTAGTTTGTTGTTTCTCTGGAAAGGTGATAAGTAACACTCCCCACATTCTCTTTTGACCATATGCTCAAGACTCCCTCAAACACTTTGCACATGGACACGTGATAAAATTTTAAAATAGTTTATAAATGGGAAATAAATGTTCCCAATAGAGTCAGAAGATTTCTTGTGGTGTTGCTATAGTATATCGAGGCTACACGACAAACTTCATTCGATTTCGAGTTCGTTTGATACCCAAACAATCAAACATGAAGGTATTAATAGCCTAAATAATGCACACATTTTCTTAAAAAATGTCTAACATGCCAGCCACTTCCCTCTTTTCTCTAAGCCCTGTTTGAGATCGAGAGAACAAATGATCGAACTATCTCTTTGCATTAGATGAAGTGCTATATATAGCACTGGAACAGGCGTTTACAAAGGGGGTGTCGGTTCAGACAGAACCGACGCAACGCTTGGAGAAGTAACCGCCAAAGGTTAATGCAAGCAGGGATTAATCCCTTAATTACTATGTTAATTAATCTTAACACTCCCCCTAATCCATGCTTGTCCAGGTAGCATCGTCATCTTGAAAGAGACTCCTCCAAAAATCCCGTGGGAAAAATATGAGGAGAGAAGTGTTTGATATGTTGCTAAAAACTCCTTCAAACCCTGTGGGAAAATAAGGAGAAAGATGATGCAACATATAATGGTTATTGTCTCTTTCAACTCAATATGAGAAACTCATAGAATTTAGAGGACAATAAATATGTCGTATATACTTTCCTAAAAAACCCGGTGGGGAAAACAAAAAGTATGACATATGATCTCATGTTGATATTACCTCATTAAAAACCTTTATGAGAACATGTATAGTAAACTCATGGAGGGAAAAAGAGTATAATATGATGCATTGAATATGAAGAATTCAGCAAGATACTCCCCCTGATTCTTGCAAATTTTGAAGCCATCACATACCAATTCCAAGAACATATATCTGGAATGTAGAAGTTGGTAGAGACTTTGTGAACAAATCATTCATATGGTTTAACTTGCAAGATATGCAATATAGCGATATTGCTTATTATGTAACCTGTTTGCATCCGGGCAACACAAGAAACATTATCGTTGAGATAATGGTTGGTGGATGTAGCCATGAGGTCTGCTTCGAAGACTCTTCATGAGAGGGCTACCACACCTAGTAGGAACACTAAGCTTGTCTACAATCTGACATAGTGGGGATCTGATCGATGTATCCAATGATATCGGTGTTCACATTTTTGTGAAACTGAAAAACCAGGACAAGATGTTTGATGCCTTGGAGATATCGAAAGATATTCTTGAGTGCCAACCAATTGTGTTTGGTGGATCCAATGGCATTATGGAACGTTGAGTCCCAATATCTCATTTCCATCATCTCTTAGTCTAAATAGTTCTTTCTCTATGTCTAGAGAATGAACTACCATGAGAGTTATGGATGGATAAGATTTGTCCACAATGAATTTCTCCAATATATTATGGATATAGACAACATAGTATACCATAATGTATGAATGAAGGTGCTCAATTTGTAGTAACAAGCGGTATTTTGGTTTACCCAAATCCTTCATTTTAAACGCTGCCATTTAGATGATTACATGTGTCGTCATTGCAGACACACAAACATGGATAATCATCATTGTACAAGTAATCCTTGTGAATAAGGAACTCACTACGTCGGTTGTACCAAATGTACCGACGATAATAATAAGTCATATGGTGACTTATTGATTTTACACGATGTATGTTGCATTTTGTACTTCGATTCAGAATTGAGATTCCATCGGGAATAAATCATAAATGTCTGAATCTAGTGATCCTCATGGATATGTAATCACTACATCTATCAACCATAGAGATAGATGATTTTGAACTGCAAATGATATAAGTTATCGGAAAAAGATTCCACCTCTGGAGAATAGTTGGGTATTTGTGTGAACCCTTGTGCTACAATACTTGCTCTTTGTTTCACCACCTCATTGTTCTCAATTCTGTTTTCAAAAGAAAACTAGTGTAGGTATTGCTTATGAATACCTTCCCTTTATTGAGCAAAATCATTTCTACCTAGATTATACCCTTTGCTTGAGTTCAGTCCGAGTGTTGTTCACACTTTGCCATGACCATGGTCTTTGGATCTGAATCGTTTGAAAGGTTTTTGCAATCTAGTTGAGAAATGTATGCCGACAATTGTAGACTTCCGGTTGTATGAGTCTCCAGAATCTATATATCAATATATAGTTGATGGAAATATCGTTACCCGTAGTGACTGCTCGCGATTTCCCAATGCGATTGAGTCGGGTATTCCGATGTCCCAGTCATTGTGTGCACTATGACCTGGGTTGGTGGAGGTTTCCCATCCACTGGGTGTATACTACCCATTAGGTGTATGTCAATGTGAAATTGACTTGCATTTATTGATTCACACGCCTTGATATCCTTGCTTGCGAGAAGCTGAATCCTGATGTACTTTTGCCATACATCTCCCCGTGTTGCATCGAACGGGGAGTGGTTTGGTTTTTGTTGGTACCTCCACTCTTTCAGGCGTACTTTTGTAGGATTGTAGGATTGTGTGACACCTTTATATTCAGTAAATGAATCTGACAGTTTATTTGCAATGTGTTGCAAATCTTCTGAACGCATGGTTCAGATCTTTGAGTACGTGGAATTGAGGAAGAAATGTGTTGAACATTCCACTAATTTCCCGGCATTCTTTATGGTACTTGAAATCTCCCCCTAATGCCTGGAAATGTTCCTCATTGAATCAACATACTGGCCTTAAATAACTCCCCATGCGAGCGGCTTGAGGTATTGACGGAAATACAGTTATTCCTCACATAGATCCCAACTATATGTTGAGTGGCCAATGATGTATGTTGGGGTGGTGATATCGGTATGCAACCGAAATAGCGCAGATGGGAAATACTTGGTAGATTTCCACTTATCAAAGATATAGGGGAATAATATTATGCAGTTATGTCATGAGCGTGTAAAACTGCATGACTCCAATGTAAAGTTGGTAAGTAGCAATTTCAAAGTAAAGATAATACAATGAGCTTAACTTCTTTGGATAGGATTCTACCAAACCATTTTGAATCTAGACATTAGGACAAATTGCTAAACTTCAATCCAAAGGCCATAGAGAAGGCCCTCAAGGAGAATTCCGCAATGTTATCCATTCGATTTGCTTGAAATTGATGTCAAGATAATGGCCAATGGTTCCGTGTGAATAAAGCACACACTTAAGACCATAATGTAGATATGTCTTTTAGAACCATGGAATACCTGAATAGTCTACTCAATGGCTGGGAAGAGCCACTTACCTCGACTTGATGCATTCAAGGAGTCTGAGTAGTTCAACATAGACTTTAAGGTGTGCGAGCCTTAAAATAGCTTCCCTGTGTCACTTGTAGTGCACATAAAATCCAAATGTTATTAGAATTTAGCATCATAATAATCATAAACTAGTGGAATTGTTGATAGTTTTGGTTTCAACCCAATGTCAATGATGACCAAAGCAGGAATCCCAAGTTTGTCATGCAGAAGACACTCTGGAAAACTATCTCGTACGCAAAATGTGCTATGGGTTTTGTAATATGTGTAGTGCAATGCCGATGATACATAGAGAATGTGTTTGCCATATCCGTTGCATACGGTAAAGAGAAGATATTTCTCTTTGTTGTCATCATAAGTTTCGCTACAGAAACTATTTTGATGGATACCTCTATAGTTTAGTAGGGTACGAGCTAAATCCGGAAGCAATAAAGCATCCTAAAGTTACTCGAGTACCCACAGGGATAGTAAATATGACTCGAGTTGAGCCAACAAATACCTCATCGCGTCTAGCGATTTTAAAATATCTCCTATCTCTCAACTAGAGTGGAAAACATTTCACTTCCACTACAAGAAATGTGTCAACTAGTGACCTTCTGTCAGTGACCCTGAAAGAAATGGTCATAGATCTATGACCATTTGAGACCAATTGGTCAAAAGCTGTTCGGGGGGCTCCAAACCCTAAACCATTGCAACCATTTTGGTCAGAAAAGGTCGTAATTTCCTTACATGAAACGGTCATAAAGCAAACAGTGCTAGTCCGCTGCCTTATTTCTAGTTGTTAACGACTAATATAGATGGTCATAGCCTTGTAAATTGTGGTGGGTTGCTATGACTAGGCGCCACCTCATCAATTTTGCCTATGTGTCATGTCCATGTGGCAGTTTTTGCCCTAGGTTGTGAAGCAACCTATATTTTTGTCATTCCCAAAATTCCCAAAAAAATCTCATAAATTCTTTGGGTCATATCTTCGTCAAATATGTAAAAACCTTCCTTGCCTAGTTCAAAGATAATTCAAAAATATTCATTTTCCTATTCTGTTCAGAACAACAGTTTGTGAAGTAAGTACCACTTTGGCATGTCCAAATAGTATCCATTTTCTACAGTGCTTTCCTATGCCCAAATAACCGTCCTCCACCAAATGCCAGCTCAATCCATTCATTATTTTGAGCCGAGCTTCAACATTCGTATTTATGTCCAGTGTGGTAGTTTGCAAAACAAGTACCACCTAGGCTCCTCCTTTTGAGCTAAAAATTTGTGAAGACGGTCTTCTTAGTAACTGATCATCCTCACCCAAAACTCACGCCCATTAGCCATGTACATTTCCCGTACCGCTAATCAAACACTTGGCCGTCAATTCATGTTTGAGCATCGATCGGTCTCCTCGTGAGAATATTATATTGTAATTTTCTTCCTAGCACCTACCTGGGGAGTGCCCAACCCACTAGACATGCCTAGGCTGCCCAGAACACTTGGCAACGCCACAGTCACGCGGTGACCACGCAGCGGGCATGCGAGTTTACGCGCTCTAGAGTTGGGGGCCTCGGCCACCGCCCAAACCTCGACGTATCGCCACCAAACCATGTATTTATGATTAAATAGGTATTTATGTAACTATAAATAATTTTTGGAAAAAATAAATAGTTAACTATGAGGCAGCTGCAATTCAAATTTGACCCGCTTCCTACTAAATCGGTGGGAATTTGTCTTTTTCACCAGAGGTGGATCAAAACTTTTGACACCCAACCATTTTGTCAATTGTGCATTAAATATGTCCAAGTATTTTAGAAAATTTATTTGGTCCAATTTTGCAACAAATATATGGTAGGACCTTCACAAAAAACCCTCATTTGGGGTACTCGGAAAATGAAAAAAATGTATTTTCCGTGCAAAGAAAATGAAAAATCCCTTAGGCAACATTGTTTGGAATTCCAAGATGCACCCTTTTGCGCAATATGAGATCATTTGAACAAACTATGCCATGAATGTGGCCATAATATTGATCATTTGGCTTGAAAGCCATGAATTTTCACGCATGACAGCTCATTTCTGAGAACACTTTTTTAAAATAATTGCCGTATTACAAGTTTATTATTTTTCCTACAAACTTGGTCACATATAATGACACAATGCGAAGGTTTTCCAATTTTTTGATTTTTTTAAATTTTTTATGCGCGTTTCAAAATACGGTCAAAACGGCGGGCTTGACCGTTCCTAGCTAGTGGTTGAATCCTGGAAAACTTTTGATGTTTCTCTGATTAAATATATACTTATGTACCTAGAAATGATTTTTGAAAAAAATAAAGAGCAAACTATGGGGCAGCTGCAGTTCAAATTTGACCCGCTTCCAACTAAATCGGCGGAAATTTGTCTTTTTCATCAGAGGTGAATCAAAACTTTTTACACCCAACCATTTGGTCAATTATGCATTAAATATGGCCTAGTATTTTACTCCCTCCGTTCCTAAATATAAGTCTTTTTAGAGATTCAATTACAGACTACATACGGAGCAAAAATGAGTGAATCTACACCCTAAAACATGTCTATATACATCCATATGTAGTCCATAGTAAAATCTCTAAAAAACTTATATTATGAAACGGAGGGAGTAGAAAAATGATTTGGTCCAATTTTGCAAGAATTATTTAGTAGGTCCTTCACAAAAAACCTCATTTGGGGCACTCAGAAAATGGAAAATGAATTTTCCGTGCACAGAAAATGAAAACTTCCTTAGGCAACATTGTTTGCAATTCCAAGATGCACCCTTTTGCACAATATGAGATCAGTTGAACAAACTATGCCATGAATGTGGCCATAAGATTAATCATTTGGCTTGAAAGCCATGAATCTTTACGCATGACAGCTCATTTCTGAGAACACTTTTTTAAAATAATTGCCGTATTACAAGTTTATTATTTTTCCTAGAAACTTGGTCACATATAATTACACAATGCGAAGGTTTTCTAGTTTTTTGATTCTTTTTTGATTTTTTATGCCCGTTTCAAAATGCGGTAAAAACGGCGGGCTTGGCCGTTCCTAGCTAGTGGTTGAATCTTGGAAAACTTTTGATGTTTCTCTGATTAAATAGATACTTATGTACCTAGAAATGATTTTTGGAAAAAATAAAGAGCAAACTATGAGGCAACTGCAGTTCAAATTTGACCCGATTCCACCTAAATCGGCGAAAATTTGTCTTTTTCACCGGAGGTGGATCAAAACTTTGTACACCCAACCATTTGGTCAATTGTGCATTAAATACGGCCTTGTATTTTAGAAAAATGATTTGGTCCAATTTTGCAAGAATTATTTGGTAGGTCCTTCACAAAAAAACCTCATTTGGGGCATTCGGAAAATGGAAAACGAATTTTCCGTGCACAGAAAGTGAAAACTTCCTTAGGAAACATTGTTTGACATTCCAAGATGCACCTTTTGCACAATATGAGATCATTTCAACAAACTATGCCATGAATGTGGCCATAAGATTGATCATTTGGCTTGAAAGCCATTAATCTTTACACTTGATAGCTCGTTTCTGAGAACACTTTTTAAAAACAATTTCCATATTATAAGTTTATTATTTTTCCTGGAAATTTGGTCATATATAATGACACAATGCGAAGGTTTTCCAATTTTTTGTTTTTTTTTCAATTTTTTATGCCCGTTTCAAAATGCGGTCAAAACGGCGGGCTTGACCGTTCCTAGCTACTTGTTGAATCTTGTAATTTTTTTGATGTTTCTCTTATTAAATAGATACTTATGTACATAGAAATTATTTTTGGAAAAAATAAAGAGCAAACTACGAGGTAGCTACAGTTCAAATTTGACCGCTTCCTACTGAATTGACGGAAATTTGTCTTTTTCACAAGAGTTGGATCAAAACTTTTAACACCCAATCATTTGATCAATTGTGCATTAAATATGTCCTAGTATTTTATAAAAATGATTTGGTACAATTTTGAAACAAATATATGGTAGGTCCTTCACAAAAAAACTCATTTCGGGCACTTGAACAATGGAAAATGAATTTTCCGTGCAAAGAAAATAAAAACTCCCTTTGTCAATATTGTTTGCAAATCCAATATGTAAACTTATGAAAATATAATATCATTTGAATAAATATTTCATAGGACTTTCACAAAAAACTCATTTTGAGCACTGAAAAATGAAATGAAATTTTTATATTGAATCAACCATGACCAGTTTATATGATCATAAGGTCATCAAATGATTTGCTGCGTTCTGATTGATCCACGGGCATATCACGCGGATCATGCATCAACCGCCGCCGGATGCTTCCGTATCCAACGACAGCCCCCACCCCTTCAGCCAACTGCAGCCCAACTACTGAAACCCTAACCCACCCCCTCAGCTCCTCGCCGCCGCCACCTCCTCCCAGATCTCCCTCTCTGCCCCAACCTCAGATTCATCCCCTACCTCGCCGTCGTCCTCCACCATCCCCGCCGCCGACGACCTCCTCATCTCCCCAACCTCAGATCCATCCACTCGCCGCCGCCCCCACCTGCTCCGCCTAATCCACAGCCGCCCCCGACGCCATGGCGGACGCCTACAGCAGCAGCAACCCGCTGCTCGCCCACTTCGACATCCCGCCCTTCGACCACGTCGAGCCCGTGCAGCTCTCTGTCTCTTCCATTCCCCCCCGATTCATGCCCATCCCACGGCATCGCCAGCGCGTCCCACCACCCTCGGCGACCTCCCCACCGACGATCCTCTACATCCGTCGCCCGCACCTTCTCTCCCAGTCCCAGATCGACCCGGCGGCCAGGACCCACGCGAATCGATGTCACCAGCAGCGCGTCTTCAATCCAGAAAGATCTGCCACTACGACCAGCACAACACCGGTCCATCCCCCCAACCCGCCCATCCGTTCCCCACTTCCATCCACGACCTCTCGCCACGCCTGGAGATGGCCGAATCCGACACGGCGGCCGCTAAGATGGCCGAATCTGACGCACCGACGGCGAGGACACCCTCCCCGCGGTGCTCCACGGCTTCGTGGACAGCGTCTGGCCACCCGGCGACGGCGGGGATCCGCTGCTGCAGCGCCTCCGCGCAGCGACCTGCAAGGCCGTGCCGCGGCTGTGGGACGCCTCCAGGAACTCGGCCCGCGACCTGCTTGCCTGGACCAAGCAGGGCAGCGGCCTCCGTGCCATCCTCATCATCTCGGTGAGCCTGCCCCTACGCGCCCCCTGCTTTCCTTTTCCGACCCGCCCCCTGCTTTCCTTTCCTTTTCGGATGCACTTGAGGTCCTAGAAATTTTATGTAATCTAGGGGGAAACCGTGTGAAAAACTGAGGAATGTTGGATGCTGGATTGGCGACTGAATTAATTGTCATGTGAAATTCATCTATCTACACTCATATGGAATTCATCTATCTGTGCTCAGTACCACCAATTTGTACATGGTCATTCTTGGAAACGTGGTAGATTTATATACCGATATGGTGTGTAAGCCCATAAATGTTGTATGCAGGAATCATTCTAGGTATGGCACATACAGTCTGTCTGTCTACTTGATATGGCATAAGCCCATCAATGTTGGATCATCATTCAGTGAACTATGTGGATTCAGACAACAACGCTTCAGTTAACTGTGTAGATCATGTACTGTATTGTTAATCACCAGTTATTGTTTCCTTTCACTGCGTCGTCGTGCCGGTTACTACTACTGTTCCTACATAATAACAAGTTAATCATGTTGGCAGATTCTATTTGTTGTGCATATGCCAAGTGTGTCTACCTGATTGTAAACATAACTGCAATACTGTATATATGTTGACAGTCTGGTAAAAACAAACTTGTTGTGCCTGGGTTTGTGGATCTTAAAAAAATCATCTATGCTTTCATTACTCATACAAAACGCCCAACTGCTGTTCTTGTAAATACAAGCGTGCATACCATCGGCACCTTCACCAAAAAGAAAAGGCTCTAGCCACTTCTTATGACAAGAAAAATAGAAGTGCCCCTAAATTTAAACATATTCCTCTTTACTGAAAACTCATTGTTCTTTTCTAAACTTTTGCAAAAATCGAGCAGTGGTACTGATTATATAAATTTTATATTGTCTTGGTAGCTTCACTCGTGTCTGCCACTGATTGGTTTCTACTTAACCCACGTGCAAAGGACATGTACAAGAATCTGAAGAAGAACGACAGCGGGGGGTAGGAGCCGGACGCGACCGGCGTGACGCCGGCTGTGTACGACGGCGACCACAAGCTCTCCGGTGAGTCGGCTCCATCTTCTAGCCCTAGCACCATATTTTCTGCTCCCACTAGTGCTGTCCTTGTCTACTTGTGAGGCATCATCATCTGTTGCCATGGTTTTGGTTTTGGTTTCCGGTTGATGCATGGTTGGTGTGCTAGTTGTTCGTTAGTACCTGCTGGTTGTTACTATTGCTCTTTTTTATGAAGGTAGTTAGTGTTTAACATCTATCGCTTTAGCGCCTGGCGACTAAACAATGTTTTGTTTCTGGTTAGATAGGATGTTTCATAATGCTGTGGCTATTCTGGATCTCAACCAGGATTCATTCTAGCTTAGACTAATAGGTAGCACAATCTGATGTTATATTTTTGCGGTTGAACACCGATAGAACAACTAATTTAGTTCTTCACCAGTTATTGGCCGATCACCATAATCTGATTAAAGTTAGCAAGACTCTTTTTGTTCACATTGGTTACTTGTTCACGTTGGTTCCTCCTTGCTTTTCTGTCTTTCAGGTTCCTGAATCCACCGTATATTCCATAGAAGATAGAAGGAAGGTTGCTTCTGCTTGATTACATATGGTTTACAAGGCATACACCAGTGGAGTTACAAATATGATAGAAATATAAGGCAAGAGACGGCCGTTAAGGCATACCTGTCGCATGGGTTCTTAATCCTTACTCCCAAGACACAACTTGCTCCATTTGACTTGTGGGTCAGTTCAAAAGTGGTGTTTTAACTACTGCTGGCACGTCGCCTTCATGTATCATCTTTTATTTGATAGTCGAGTTCCTCGTGCAGGCGAGAGTATGGCATCCATATGTGATTTTTATATGTTTAATGTGCTTTTGAATCCTAGTTTCAGAACAATTCAGTACCAACTATCTGTGAACCTGCAGAGATAAATGCAGATTAGGCCACACAAGGTCCTGTGCTCTGCTCTTCCTGCCTCATTTACTGCCTCACCACCGCAATAGATGTTCTTTTTTCTTTTGTAAATTACCATCAATGATCTCTGTAGCCTAATTTCTATGAACTAGTATTATTCGTTCGCATAGTTGGCCAGCTCCAGACTTGTTAGTGCTCTTCTTCTTGGCCCTATGGTTATACTGCTACCTTACAGCCCAGGTTGCTTTCTTCTATAATTTGTCACTCTTCATTGCCCTGTTCTAGTCTAGCCCAGCAAAATAAACCCTTAGATTTGTTGCCAAGTATTTTTTAGTAGTAATAAACCTGGCTCTTTCATGTTGCAACCCAATAGTAGCACCCTTGTTTGTCTGCGTAATACACATATTTGCTCTGCTACTCTTAGTTTTGACTAGCCAAGGCAAGGATGACGCCCACCATTGCTGTTAGATTTATTATCCAGGTGAATGTGTTACAGTGCCGTTCATTGCATGACCTGCACTTGTACCAATATACCATGCTGGTACGTGTAGGTTAGTGTTGTTGGTGCCTAACATGAGCTTGAATGTTGTAGTTGGAAGTGTAGAACAACAACAGGTTAACGTGTTTTATTTGCCCTATGCAATTCTGTTGTTTTATTTGCCGCGTCACTAGGAACGTGCTGCAGATCCTCATTGTTACACCATGCATGCACCTACAGCTACAGGGATTTATGATTTGTACTGGTTGCTGAATGATGTGTGTTTTTCTTCAGTTTGATTGAAAAATTGTCCCCCTTTTTGTGCATGCATACATCTGCTCACTAAGCCACCAAACATGTTGTAAGGCTTAATCTGTCAATGGTGTGACTCTGTGTTTACATTATCTCCTGGTAGAATTAATATGTTTGGGTCTCTACTCTAGTAGTGTTGTTTGTAGAGGCGACCGTGATTTTGTTATACACATGATGATGCAAGTATGGGCTGCTGTTTGTTTCATATGTACTGCCATCATATAAATGCCTGCCATGTTCTTCATCTCCCCTCCCTCTGATTCCTCCTGCCTGCATTTGTTTTGTGTCTCAGATCTGTAGAAGTTGCCGCCGCCGCCGCTGCTACAGGTGGAACAGGAAGAAGCCCTCATGGCTGCTGCACATCTGAAGTGGTGAGCGCCACCCCTTTTTTTGGTACTCTGAAGTGTTAGTTGGTATTGTGAAGTGTTAGTTTATCGGTGATTAGTCTGTTAATCCAAATATTCTTACTTGCTGTGAATATATACTGCAACACCAGAGTTGATCATTAAAACATATGTCGCTCCTATTTTTTGTGTGAAAAATGTACTAGTTGCAATACAAGCTGGACATGAACCAGCTCTTGCTACTAAAGGAACATAGTATAAATTTAGACCTCGTGTGTGATGCTATAGATTTATAAATTTTGCCTTGTCTTATTCCCAAGCCGGCACTATAAATTTTGCTTAATGCCATATGTCTTATGCAATCAGATTACATTTCTGTTTGTTATGGTAATATAAAAAATAATCGTGCTGTCAAAATTTTCACAGTGCGTGCCTTTTATTTTTTTAGTTTGATTGTTTCCCTTGTATTCAATATGCTTCTAATGCCTGATCCTTTCATTTTTGTTGTGGCATCTTTATTTTCACAGGTGTTGTGTGTCCTGGAAGATGGAAGAGGAAGAAAATTTATTTTTTTGAACTAAAATTTCTGTATTCTGTTTTGTTGTATGTATCATTTGATAGTTTTGTATAGGAACAAGTAATACTATTTTGAAGGGCTTTATGGCCTGTGATGTAAACATATTTAGTGCTGAAATATGAAATTCTTTGCAAGATTTGTCGAAAAGGAGGATCATTTGTATGAATATGTGAATGGGCTGAAAAGAGTATTGGACCAAGTCCTGGATTGAATTATTATTTAATGTATAAAAAGGCTGAAAGTAAACCAGGAATGGGCTGCAAAAAATTGTACCTATATTGTTGAAAGGCCAAATGAGCATAAAAATTGACGGGCTGACCAGTTGGGCTTGGCCCATGTAGCTGACAAAAATTAACAGAAATAAATATACTAAATGGGCTGAATTGTTGGGCTCGGCCCATATAGATACCGAATTGGACCGGGCTGAATCTAATTTTTGACCTTTTCAATTGGTCGTAATATTTCCATGTCAGCTTGCCACGTCGGATCCGATGTGGCCTGGGCAGACAGCTAGTGACCAAAACAAAACAGTAGGCATATTTTGGTCATAAATGTCTACGAATTTCTCACAGAGAAGGTCGTTAATTTCAGTTTACGACTGCCAGCTTTTGACCATCTGTTTTTGGTCATAAAAAGGTCACAAATGGAAAATAATGACCATTCATTGACCAATAGTCAAGGTCACAAGTTGACATATTTCTTGTATCCTGAGTATAGAGTTCATGGTGTATATATATCCACAAGGCACATATCATCTTTCATCAGATTGACCCCCTAGAAATCTATATATAGACATGATGATTCTCAATAAGAAAATCACTCAGATATATAGAATATATACAAATGTATTTGTACCAAAGTGCTGATACAATATATTGTGATATACAATATATGATGACAACAATACTTATGTTGTTGTTACAACATCATAAATAGATATTAATTATATTGATCACTCAGGAGATTGGAAGACTATTCATAATCTCCAAACATGTCGGTTGAAGCATATTCAACCATCACATTCTCCGTGCCTATAGGGCCCCGTCACAGCTAGTGATGTCAGATTGAAGGTTGAAGTAAAATTCAAACCTTTGCCCTTGAGGTTCACTGTATCCCAGGAATTGCTGATACAGGATAACCAGATGTTGTGATCTGGTCTAATGCCTTATGATTATAAGACACCATTTTTCTATTAGCGGTGTCATCCTAACCAGAGGTGAATCCAGGATTGCATACATTATCCCACGAGACACAAGAGCGGTCATGATGTCCATGGCCCATATAGGGCAGTGGTGGCCATTGAGGGCGAATGCCTCAAACTCTATAGCCATATGTTACCTCTATGGGTAAACCAGAGATAATTAATTTACAACTAGTAAATTAAATACCATCATGGTTGATGTTGTAATGAACTTAGCAAAATCAATAGGTATTTCAAGAAGTTATCTTGAAACCATTAGTGTGAATCTCAAATAGCTAAATATGACATCTTGAAGATAGTCTCCAAAATGGAGTAGATCTCACAGCACTAGAGAGTATAATCTGATGGAATCAGTAGATACACACTCGTAATGCCTTATGTCATGACTTATTAAAATGTGTACGAGAGCACTTTGTAAAGCAATTATAATGTCAAAATGACAAAATATAGGCTTTAACAGTAGTCATTGACAATTTGCGAAGGCAGTAGATCTAAATGACTACCTTGTGATCCCAATACATCAATTTGAAGAAATCACTTTGAGTTTTGCATTCTTATTTGCAAGAAATTAAAAATCTCAATTGCAAATAGACGTATTAATCTCAACATATAGCGAACATGGAGATACATACATTCTGGAATACATCGTACTCAACAGAAATACACCACTATTATAATGAATAGTAATGATGTTGCAAACTTGATGTTCAAGTGAAAAACTTGAATTGTACAGATCTCAAATTAAATGAGATGATCCTGTATCAAGTTGCAAGATAATTCAGCTGGGTGAATTAATATTTTGCGAGAGAAAATTAATCTCAATCGCTATGAGATTGTTTTGCGAGAAAAATTATATTTCTCAATTGCAAATCAATATTGTTGTGCGAGAAAATTTAATCTCAATCGCGAAAAACATGTTCTAGAGAATGTGGTAAACACATTGAAAATGTCAAATATAAATATACACATATTTCTGGAATTGTAAAACTCAACAGAAAATGGGTTGAAATGCATATCTATACATACATGGTCTAATAAAGATGACAAGTGCTAATGAATAGCACGAGTAGTTGAACCATGTGGAGTTATCCTGAGACATACATGAATTATTCCAAGATTTATACACGCAAGCCTATTATGAAAATAGGTAAAGCCGCATGGGCTAAAGTGTATAATCGCGAAGGGATAAGGCTCCATGGCCTTTCCAATTTCCATGTGCGGTTACGAATCGAAGGATTCGTTTTGGCTCACGCCGCCGTGCTACGCACCACCGTTCGCTGCCGATGGGAGGGCACTGCCGCACGTATTCGTGCTGCCGTAGCGCTAGAAGATGCTCGTGCGCCGCGGGCGGCGGACGGGCACGCGGTGCGGCATGGCACACGACCGGGCGGAGGCCGTGGCCTGGGGCGCGGCGCGGCGCGGAGGCCGGGCACAGGGCGCTGGTCAGGCGGCACGGAGGCCGTGGCTTGGGGCGCGGCGCGGAGGCCGGGTGGACGGGTGCGCGGCCAGGGGCAGTCCCGACCCGGGTGGGCGCGGCCAGGGGCGGCCACGGCCTGGCGCGGCCGACGCAGAGGCCGGGTGGATGGGTGCGCGGCCAGGGGCAGCCCCGACCTAGGCGGCGACCGGGTGGATGGGCCCCAGACGCGTCGCAGCGCAGGCGGGCGCAGCGCACGGCCAGGCGGGCGAGGGCGAAGCCTCGGCGCAGGCGACGCGTGGCCATGGCCTGGCGCGGGGTGTGGCGCAGCGTGCGAGGGCGAGGCCTCGACGCGGGCGGGCGTAGCCTGGCTATTCCGGGCGCGAGCGCCACGCGGAGGAAGGGGACCCGCAACGACGGCCGAAGGGAGGCGACGCCGGCCGGTGGCCGCTACCATGACATCTGCAGGAGAGGCCATGGCCGGGGAGCGGTCGCGCCGTCCCTTTTTCTCTCGACCAAATCGCTCTCGGGAGCGTGCTGATAACGTGTTTGAGATCGACAGAACAAATGATCGAACTATATCTTTGCATTATATGAAGTGCTATATATAGCACTGGAACAGGCGTTTACAAAGGGGGTGTCGGTTCAGACAGAACTGACGCAACGCTTGGAGAAGTAACCACCAAAGGTTAATACAAGCAGGGATTAATCCCTTAATTACTATGTTAATTAATCTTAACAAGCCCAAAGCCCACCTAAACCTCCTAAAAAAACCAGCCCCAAAGCCCCACAAACCCACATCCTATTTAAGAAGCCAATCTCCTTCCTAATTGAGATAACCCCCAATTTGGAGAGACACCCCCCCTACATTTCAGTGCCAGCCGTCGCCTGGTCTGACCCCTCCAAATCTGGCGCCGCCACCCACAGGCAGCCAGCCCCAGGGCTAGATTTGAGTCGTCCGTGGCTAGATCGGATGACTCACATGCCATCCAGCACCCCCACATGGTCGCGGACCGCCAGAAATAATAGTTCACACCTAACGTCTGTTGGTACAGTCGGGGTCTTTTGTTCTCACTATCTTTCAAAATTTCCAAGTCTCCGATATGGATGACTTAACTCCTCCAGTGGTGTCCTCTCGACTTCTAGTCTTACTAGGTGGTGAGGGTCAAATCGCATACTAATCCTATTCACACAAGCATTTCATTCACACAACACACATCATCATCCAATGTAGGGCATCATTCTATGATCTCACTGGACTAATCATAAAGTGTTTGCTTCAGATAAACATAGTACTGCTGGTCAAATCTAAGCTTCACTCCTGCTTTAGCTGAGCTAATCATATAGATCATCGATTTGTCGCCTCCTCATTCTACTTCCTCCTTGGTGTCACTCTTGCACTCTCCTGTCCAATTTCCTCCTTGAGTATTTCCAGTTCCTCCTCTACTTCCCCGAGGTACTTCTGGGTACTGTGCAGTCTGAAGCTAAGTCTGTCTCCAAACTTCTTAGTTTCTTTCAATGCCTTGCTTCATGTTGAATCCAATAATTTCATAAGAGGCACTAAGTTGGTGTACATGTAGAGTCTAAACTACTTGTGGCCATCATCCTTTTTCTTGACGACATCATCCTTGTTTTTCCTCATATGCAGTTAACTCTACCAAACTCATGGACTTCATTCATGATTGGAAATCCTTTATGCACAACTCCTTTGAGTCCCATGCTTAACTTGAATCTTTTAGTGCCCTTGAGAACTTAGTCTTAGACTCCAATGTCATGGCGACCAAGGATCCCTTCTGACCGATTCTATAAGATTGGTCACCCAAGTTTTGAAAGGGAGAGGATTGGAAAGGCCAAGAGGTAAGAAGTAAGAGATCAAGGCATAATAAGTACAAGGAGGTGTCAAAATAGATTTTCATCCTATGAGTTTTCCTAGTCCATTTCCTAGAGTCATGACGTGAAGACAACATGTGCTCTGGTACCATATGTAACGACTCGGTCCCGGATAGGGGCCCGAATCTCCGTACTTGCCATTCTAATCCCTTAATTCATTGCGAGAACACATGGTACACAATGAAATAACAAGACATATCACATGCCATAGTATTACATCACAGATATAGTCTTTAATACATCACATACCTGCTTAGCTCATGGCTAGCTTATAATATCATGCAACAGAAATACAATAATAGTTTGTGGCATCCTTCTACTCACAAGCAGTAGTTGAGCACAACATCGTAACCCTACTTTGTATCTTTCCTTCGATACAGACAATCCTGCAACATGATACTTGTAGCCACAAGGGTCAATACATTTAATGTATTGACAATGTTCAAACTAATGATATAGCAACCCTACAAGTTCTCAAGCATGACAAGGAAGGTTGTGATTCCAAATATTTCTAAAACTTATTTCCTATTGCTTCTGCTTATTAGTCAAGTTTCGACCAACCATAGTTGACTTGTGAACAACTTAGGTCTTCTCTAATTCACCTGACTATGAGAGCCCTCGGGATCACATCACCAAATCATTGTCCCGAGAAACCTTTAGGATCGTGGTTAGTCAAAACTGTCATAAGAGCCCCTCAAGATCATGGTTAAGAAAACAATAGAGCCCCTTAGGATCATGGTTACACAAACAACTTCCATGAGAGCCCCTCAGGATCATGGTTACGCAAACAACTGTCATGAGAGCCCCTCAGGATCATGGTTCCACAAACAACTGCCATTAGAGCCCCTTGGGATTATGGTTTCATAAACAACTGCCGTGAGATCCCCCAGGATCATGGTTTCAGAAACAACTACCATGAGATCCCCTCGAGATAATGTTCACTCAATCACAACATGCTCGTACACACTTGTACACAATTCACACAAATGCCTAGTGGCAACGAGGTAGCATAAGGTTAAACAAAACATGTGACTATCATGTACTGGTTCCATATCATGGTATAGTCATCCTACTCATGAATGCTACTCATTGGTGAAATCCAACTTACAAAGTAAAGCAGGGTAAAGCATGATTAAAGGTGCAACTTGCCTGGTAACTGATGAAGTTCTCCACACACAATCCTGTTATTGCTATCCTTCACTCTCTGGTCAATCTATCATAACCAAGGAGTTCACATCAACAACAATAAAACACAAGCCAATCAAATATACAACATAACTAAGTGTAGTGTATGGTGTTAGTGTAGATGGTGCTGTGAGATTATATGTCAGATGTCAACTCTAAAGAGTTAGGAACAACATACTAGTTGTTAATTGGAATGCATGTGACATAAGGGTCCACATGCATGTGGTATCAACTAAATAGGTGCATTGGTACTTGTGAGCAGCGTTGGGATTTTCCTTTAAGAGGAGAGGAGATGCAGTACAGTAGAGATAAATATTTGCCTCAGTGAGAACCAATGTTTATCGAACTAATGGGAGAATCACGCAAAGCCTCGTGAACAACACCTACACACACAAAAGCAAATACTTGCACGGTTGCACCCAACGCAGGCAAGAGGGTTGTCAATCCCCTTGAACTCATTACTTGCAAGGATTAAATCTTGTATAGATAGATAGATAATTTGCAAAATAAAATAAAAGTAAATAAATTGCAGCACAGGAATTTTGTTTTTTCATAATATGGTAAAAGTAGACCCGGGGCCATAGTTTTCACTAGAGGCTTCTCTCTCGAACACATAGCATACGGTCGGTAAACAAAATACTGTTGGCCAATTGATAGAAAAGTGCATAGTTATGACCTAAGGGACAAGACACTTGCCGCCGAGTGCTGGAATAAGACACTTGCCGGGTATGGGGCACACACCAGTCTGGGGCGCTCTCAGAGGCCGCCGCCGCCAACTGCCACCACTCCTCTTTAGAGTTGTACTGATGCATCCACCTTGCTCAATCTAGCTGCCGTCGATGCTACCATGACGCCACACAACGCCACCATCCTATGCTCGTCCATCAACACGCGCCCAACAGCGAGACCCCACTGCTCTATGTCGCTGAGACCCACCGTTGTCGACGTGTCAGATGCAACACCACTCCTCTTTCATGAACACCACCTGTTGCCATTGGTCCCACCCCTCCTCCTGTAGTTCCTCTGCACTCCCAACCGAGCCCGAGTGCCCTTGACGACACCTCCAGGAAGGTCATGACACGAATAGCGCCGCTCCCGCCAGATCTGAAGAGGATTGAAGGTTTTCACTCGGTCGGGGATCGAGGTGGGTAGATTGGGCCCTCAGTTGCGCCTTCATGAAGGAAAGCGACGCCCATGGGCGTCGCCGCCGCTGGGCCGGCCAGACCGTCCAAGGTTTCCCCCAGACCCAAAGTACACCACCAGGGCTCACCATCACTGGAGCTTGCAGCCGCAAACCACCGGGGTGACGAGAGAGGCAGCAGGAGAAAGGGGAACCTCCAGATCTGAAGCAACAGAGCACCGCGCCACGGCCAGACTCCACCAGCGACCCACCACCCGCACGGACGAGCACGCTGGCCAGCGTCGCCTGCAGACGTCGCCAGCCGCCGGACGATGCCGCCTCACCGATAGAGCCGCTGCCCAAGGATCCGCAGGCCACCGATGGGATACTCTGGCCCGCAGGTCGACGGGGTCGATCCGGGCGTCGAGATCCCCGCCGCCACCTTCCCCGCTGCCCGTGCAAGCTTTGCTGGCGGCCGTCTCGGGTGGCGACGAGGGAGGGAAGGGGGATGAGGGGAGGCGGCCCGGGGGAGATCTGGTCGCCCCCGAGTCGCCCAGGGGGTGACGCGTGGGCCGCGTGGGTTATTTTACGCCCCTAGCTATGCATAAGGTATTGTTTGAAGTATTGTCATCTTTCATATTAATTCCATAGGTGGCACTCATAATAGAACCATAAGGTGGTTTAACTCTCTTTCTAGGGAAGTGTTTCATCCCTTTCTTTAATGGAAATTGGAACCTTATGTTTCCTTCTTTCATATCAATAATAGCACCTGTGGTTCATACGAAAGGCCTACCAAGTATTATAGGACAAGACAGATTGCACAATGACATCCACGGGCACTTAATTTCTATTAGCAATTACGAGAACATCATTTATTCTACCCAATGGCTTCTTAATAGTTAAATCCGCCAAATGCAAATTAAGGGAACATGCATCCATATCGGTGAGACCTAGCATATCGCGTAAAGATTTTGGTATAGTAGAAACACTAGCACCTAGATCACATAAAGCATTAAATTTATAATATTTATTTTTTAATTTAATAGTAGGTTCCCATTCATCATGTAATTTTCTAGGTATTGAAACCTCCAATTCTAGCTTTTCTTCATGGCTTTTATCATA
This sequence comes from Aegilops umbellulata, assembly GCA_032464435.1. Lineage (NCBI taxonomy): Eukaryota > Viridiplantae > Streptophyta > Magnoliopsida > Poales > Poaceae > Aegilops > Aegilops umbellulata. Next base: position 134,538,105 of record CP136054.1, read on the forward strand.
GCTTCTACAATATGTTTAATAAAAGCTTTATTTTGTTCATAAGCATTGAGTGAATTTATCATGGATTGCAACAAGGAAATACATTCAGCTAAAGAACAGTTATCATAAATAAAGTGCTTGTAGTCCAAAGTAGTGGGCACATCACTATTTAAAGTCTTGACCTCTCCAAACCCACCTTTATCATTTTTATCATTAAGATCTTTACCCTCCGGACCATTGGGACGCCTTCTAGCTCAAGTTGACTCATATTCAGTCCCTTTTTCATAAATTTTTATATTACTAAATATATATTCAATAGGTGAGACACCAATCATTTTAATGTCTTCATCATGATTATGGTAAAAACCAGATGGAATAGCCTTTTTCTAAGAATTATTGCTTAGCTCTCAACATAGCGGTTCTTTATTTACTCTGATTAATGGAGACTTGGATAGATTTACCAGACTCATTAATATCATGCTTGAGTGGCAAAATTTTAATTATAAGAGTTTCTACATCATGAGCAATTCTATCCATGTTTCTAGCCAAGTCATCAACTTTTTACAATTTTTCTTCCACCATAGCATTAAAAATCTTTTAAGAACTAATAAATTCTTTAATGTTGTACTCAATATTAGTAGTATTATATCATCATCATCATCATCATCATCATCATCATCATCATCATCATCATCATCATCATCATCATCATCATCATCATCATCATTGTTATTATAATATGAATTTCCATAGGAACTACCATAATTATTAGAGGAATTTCCGGGATATGGTCTAGGAATAAAATTCGCTCTATAAGCATTGTTGTTGAAATTATTTCTAGAGACAAAATTCACATCAATAACATCATTATTTTGATCAATCAAAGTAGATAATGGCACATCATTAGGATCGACATGAGTATTTCTACAAGCAAGCATTTTCATAAGAGCATCCATTTTATCACCCAACGTAGAGACTTCTTCAACAAAATTTTCCTTGAGAGTAATTTGTCATAATATAATCAAGGAGTTTTATAGCTTCTCCCAATGTAATTTCCATAAAAGTGCCACCTGCAACAGAGTCTAGAAGATTTCTAGAAACAAAGTTTACTCTTGCATATTTTTTTGTATAATCATCGGTAAGCTTAGACCATGAGTGGGACAATTTCTAATTAGTAATTTCATTATCTCCCATGATTGTGAAACATGTTCATGCTCAAGTTGCCTAAAATTCATGTTTTAATTTCTAAGAGAAATAATCTTAGCGGGAGGAAAATACTTGGCAATAAAAGCATCCTCACACATATCCATGAATCAATACTATTGAGAGGCAAGGATGAAAACCAAGTTTTAGCATGATCTCTTAGCGAGAACAAAAATAATTTCAACTTAATAATATCATTATCCATATTTTTTTATTTTGCATATCACATAATTCAACAAAAGTATTAAGATGGGATGCAACATCCTCATTAGGATTTCTAGAAAATTTCATAACAAGGTGTTGGTGCAATATCTGCCTACATTGTGTTTTGGAGATTGTTGACAGAAACAGGTGTGGACTGACTTGTTTGATAGTTATACAGAGAGAAAAAGTCCATACACAACCAAAGAGAATGCTGTCTCCGGCGCTGAGTTCGAGGAACTTCACCGAAGCATATCTGCATTGCAGAGAAGAACAAGCTATATTTGTTGAAGTCTTATAGCCGAGAAGATTGATGTGAAGAAATCGACCCCTCGAAAGTTTACTATTGAAGTGAAGCTTTTGACTCGGTACTATCATTCGAAGAAATTGACTGCAGCGATGGAAGTCAAGGACAAGGTGAAGACGTAGTATGAATTTTGTTATTCTTCTTTCATTCTTTTGAGTCATAGGACCTCCGTACTATTAAGAGGGGTATATGTTCTCTAAGCTTAGATCCGTTGTGATGCTTAGCCAAAACCTATGAAAGTTGCGAGAGAAATCTCTTTGTGCTCCGAGAAAATACTTGCCAGCAAGAGACTATGATCTTCTTCGCTGCAAGAGATTTGTCTCAGACAGAGGAGTTGGCATTACTTGCTCCGCAAGCAATATTACCGTTGTGCTCAAATCCGACAATTGGACTCGTGTCGTTTGGCCATTGGCGGACCCCAATGTCTAATTTGGTCATTTCCATCAGGGAAGGCTGCGGCTATAAATAGCCACCCCGCTCCAACATTGTCCGTTGGCAGCACCACTTATGATTTTTGAGAAGATTGATTTGAGCAACCCCTCTCCGGGTGATTTGAGTTTAGGATCAATCAAGAGAATTACCAAGAGCCCAAACTTAGACAGTGGTTTAGCATCACAGCAGTTCTGAGTTAGAGTTCTTGTACCTATTACTCTTGAGAGCTGCGCACTCTCTAGACAGATAGGTTTCAGCTCGAATGTTTAAGAGTTGTTGTCTTCACCAGGCTAGATCTTCAGCAACCAAGAGTCATTGTGGTTTGTGGAGGTCGACCGAAGGTTTGGAGATCGCCGACAAGGATCTACCGCGAGTGAAATCAACCTGAGTCTGATCAGCTATGCGTTGAAGGAGAATAGGGTGAAGAGAGTTTATCTTCCGTGTTAAGTCACAACCCCTCCAACCAGACATAGCCCTTTTGCAGAAGGTTGAACTGGTCTACCAAATCTGATTGTCGCCATCGAGCACCACTGGTCCTCTCTAGTTCACTACAAATTACTTCAACAGTTATTATTCATGCTCTATGTCAACAGTCTCTAATCATTGTGTTGGGTTATTACTCACTTGAGTTTATCTTCATGTATTGTTTTGTTGTTTTCCATTCACTCTATCTCATTATTATCATTACATTTCATTTGTCACCCGCATCATGTTTTGTCACGTACTACTACATCTGTTTGCATGTTGTATTACTCTCATCATAGTTAAACCCATAATTTCCCAAGCTTGTATTGTTATCAATGCTTTCATTAAAGAATATGATTCTGACGAAGAAGATTGATTCTGCTCATTTCCTTCTTTACCTTATTCTGCTGCTGTGATTGGGATCGGTGTCAAAAGATTCGAAAGAATTTTTGAATCTCCCATTCACCCCCTCTGGTCAATATACTCTCGGTCCTAACAATTGGTATCAGAGCAGGTTCTCCCTGTCTTTGTTTATTAAAGTTCTAACGTCCTTGGAGTTTTGAGTATGTCGTATGCAGGTAGATCCTCACACTCTGGAAGATTTCCCATCTTCGATGGAAATGACTATCTGTACTGGAAGGAATGAATGAGAATCAGAATTCAAGCTATCAACTATGATCTGTGGCAGATTGTGGAAGATGGCTACACCATTCAACAACCGAACAATCTCAACGCTAATGATAAAGCAAATCTGCAGTTGGATGCTCAAGCAAAAGATATCATATGTGGAAGTCTATCGAATGACATTTTATTTAGGTTCCAAAGTCTAAATACTGCAAAGCAAATTTGGGATGCTGATACGTCTCCAACGTATCTATAATTTTTGATTGCTCCATGCTATATTATCTACTGTTTTGAACATTATTGGGTTTTATTATCCACTTTTATATTATTTTTGGGACTAACCTATTAACCGGAGGCCCAACCCAGAATTGTTGTTTTTTGCCTATTTCAGAGTTTTGCAAAATGGAATATCAAACGGAGTCCAAACGGAATGAAACCTTCGGGAACGTGATTTTTAGGAAGATCATGAACCGGGAGACTTGGACCCTACGTCAAAAAACAAAGGAGGAAGCCACGAGGTAGGGGGGCGCGCCCACCCCCCCAGGGCGCGCCCACCACCCTCGTGGCCCCCCTGTTGCTTCACCGACATACTCCTTCCTCCTATATATACCTACGTACCCCCAAACGATCAGATACGGAGCCAAAAACCTAATTCCACCGCCGCAACCTTCTGTACCCACGAGATCCCATCTTGGGGCCTGTTCTGGAGCTCCGCCGGAGGGGGCATCCATCACGGAGGGCTTCTACATCAACACCATAGCCTCTCCGATGAAGTGTGAGTAGTTTACCTCAGACCTTCAGGTCCATAGTTAGTAGCTAGATGGCTTCTTCTCTCTTTTTGGATCTCAATACAATGTTCTCCCCCTCTCTCGTGGATATCTATTCGATGTAATCTTCTTTTTGCGGTGTGTTTGTCAAGACCGATGAAACTCCGCCTATGTTGTCTCAACATAGCTGGTCCCAAGCCCGGGTAAAGGAGGAGGGTTGTGATAGGCTTGGCGAGCCAACGTAAAAACTCAACCATTCTTATGGAGATGAAACCCAAAAGATTTTCGTTGGGGCGTAACCCTCTCAGCGACGCGCCACATCGGAACCCGGGTGTGGTGGAAAACAGGCAAGGGCCGGGCCGTCACCCCCCAAGTGGCGCGCCGTATCTTGATCCGGATACAGTGGCAAGTGAGCGAGGATCGGGTAGTCGCATCCTTAGTGGCGCGCTACATCGGCGCCCGGATGTAGTGAAAAATGAGCAAGGGTCTTCGCATTTGACTCAACGAGTGCGAAGGGTAAGGAAGCTAGCCGAGCCTAGGAGGATTCGCTTAGGTAGCTGGAACATAGGGTCTCTGACAGGGAAGCTTCGGGAGCTAGTTGATGCAGCGGTGAGGAGAGGTGTTGATATCCTTTGTGTCCAAGAAACGAAATGGAGAGGACAGAAGGCGAAGGAGGTGGAGGATACCGGCTTCAAGCTGTGGTACACGGGGACGGCTGCAAACAGAAATGGTGTAGGCATCTTGATCAACAAGAGCCTCAAGTATGGAGTGGTAGACGTCAAGAGACGTGGGGATCGGATTATCCTGGTCAAGCTGGTAGTTGAGGACTTGGTTCTCAATGTTATCAGCGTGTATGCCCCGCAAGTAGGCCACAATGAGAACACCAAGAGGGAGTCTGGGAAGGCCTGGAAGACATGGTTAGGAGTGTACCAACTGGTGAGAAACTCTTCATAGGAGGAGACCTCAATGGCCACGTTGGTACATCTAACACAGGTTTTGAAGAAGCGCATGGGGGCTTTGGCTATGGCATCGGGAATCAAGAAGGAGAAGATGTCTTAAGCTTTGCTCTAGCCTACAACATGATTGTAGCTAACACCCTCTTTAGAAAGAGAGAATCACATCTGGTGACTTTTAGTAGTGGCCAACACTCTAGCCAGATTGATTTCATCCTCTCGAGAAGAGAAGATAGGCGTGCGTGCCTAGACTGTAAGGTGATACCTGGAGAGAGTGTTGTACCCCAGCATAAGCTGGTGGTTGCTGACTTCCGCTTCCGGATTCGTGTCTAGCGGGATAAGCGTGCCAAAGTCACTAGAACGAAGTGGTGGAAGTTCAAGGGGGAGGTAGCTCAGGTGTTCAAGGAGAGGGTCATTAAGGAGGGCCCTTGGGAGGAAGGAGGGGATGCGGACAATGTGTGGATGAAGATGGCGACTTGCATTCGTAAGGTGGCCTCGGAGGAGTTTGGAGTGTCCAGGGGAAGGAGAAGCGAAGATAAGGATACCTGGTGGTGGAATGATGATGTCTATAAGGCAATTAAAGAGAAGAAAGATTGCTTCATATGCCTATACCTGGATAGGAGTGCAGACAACATAGAGAAGTACAAGATGGCGAAGAAGGCCGCAAAGCGAGCTGTTGGTGAAGCAAGGGGTCGGGCATATGAGGACCTCTACCAACGGTTAGGCACGAAGGAAGGTGAAAGGGTCATCTATAAGATGGCCAAGATCCGAGAGAGGAAGACGAGGGATATTGTCCAAGTCAAATGCATCAAGGACGGAGCAGGCCAACTCTTGGTGAAGGACGAGGAGATTAAGCATAGATGGCGGGAGTATTTCGACAAGCTATTCAATGGGGAGAATGAGAGTTCTACCATTGAACTAGACGACTCCTTTGATGAGACCAACATGCGTTTTGTGCGGCGAATCCAGGAGTCTGAGGTGAAGGAGGCTTTAAAAAGGATGAAAGGAGGCAAGGCGATGGGCCCTGATTGTATCCCCATTGAGGTGTGGAAAGGTCTCGGGGACATAGCGATAGTATGGCTAACCAAGCTTTTCAACCTCATTTTTCGAGCAAAC